>CAWUFW010009287.1:0-467500 GCA_963921515.1 Calotriton arnoldi
TGGACTGCTGTGATAGCAGGCACATTGATGTGCGCATGCTCACACTGCTCACTTCTCATTAGTGGAGAAGTTACGGCATGACGTAATGCCAGGTGAGCGTTGTAGGGGAAGGGGAAATCCTTTAAAGAGAGTCCTTTTCTCTCTGGATTTCCCTTCTCTTTTTGAAACTCAGGAGCAGCAACATTGTTGTAGTGTCACCAGGGCTTTAAGTGGAAGCTTTTTCAATATTACATACAAGCCATAGTTGCTGCCCATTTATCTTATGCAACTAACAACCATTGACAAAGCCAATAGTCCTGACTTGTTGTAGGTATGATGTTACTTGTTGTATCATATATCTAGATACAATGACAGAAACAGCAAAATACAAGTCAGGCGGCACACTATGCTAAGCACAGATTTTTAGCTTACGTGTTTTTAAGCCACGCCCTTAATTGCATTGGCCACGCCCCTTTGAGAGACCCTCCAGTTTTTTCATCCCACTCAAAGCCCTGCTGTGGGAACCTGTGCTCTTCAGTCGGGAGTAAGGGACAGCACCTTCCGAACCTGGAAATTGATGTAGGTAGATGCTGTAGGGGCCTGTGCTCTTCAGGCGGGGGCAGGGGACAGCACCTTCAGAGGCCCTTACAAACCAGGAAATTGATGTAGGTAGATGCTTTAGGGGCCTGTGTTCTTCAGGCAGAGGCAGGGGACAGCACCTTCCAACACCCTTCCGAACCAGTAAATTGATATAGGTAGATGTTGTGGGGGCCTGTGGTCTTCAGGTGGGGCGGGGTACAGCACCTTCCGAACATGGAAATTGATGTAGGTAAATGCTGTGGTGGCCTGTGCTCTTCAGGTGGGGGCAAGAGACAGCACCTTCCGACATCCTTCCAAGCCAGGAAATTACGTTGCTTGAAGATATGGCCCTGCAGTTCGATCCAGAAGTGAACTGTGAACTGAATTTGTTAGACCCGGATTGGGATGGAGTTCTAAATCATCAGGTAGTAGCACAAGGCCTGTTGTCTTTTCTTTACTCATACATTATTCCCGCTTTCTTTTGCCTTGCTATGCCTCATTTCCTTAAACAAACCAGAAGAGGGGAAGAGGCTATAGCAAAACGCACCTGACAATACAAATTTTGAATATAACAGTTATTTCCTATTATTGCTGAGTGCAACGAACCTAGGAGCACTCCCCTTTATACTCCTGAATAGGGAAAAAATCCCTTAAACCATAACACACTGGGTTCAGCACCCTATAGATACTTATATCATAATTTATTAAACAATGTGTGCACAAAGAAGATTCCAGTTTGCAGACGCGATCTTTTCTTGTTTAAAACTGTTCTTTATTGTATTTTCATAAAAATCCACAAAGCCATAGCCAACGCGTTTCGTCTCACACAGAGACTTCTTCATGGCGCAATAATAACTTGGCAGTGAAGACACGAGTCAGTTTAATATTCAAATGTAAGATCCAAATAAAACCTTTAGCCCTGATATTTGGCAAGGTAACAGAAAAGTGACTAAAACTCCATTCTTATATCAGGAGTAAGACAAAAAGACAGTTGTGGAGGTCAGCATTGATTTTTCGACCATCAGCCTGGTATAATACAACGCCAGATATGTAAAATCGGTACTTGCGCGTGTGCTCAAGTTAGCTGTTCACAAACGTCCTCATATCCAAAAAGCGGCATAGTAGCCGATCAAGTCCGTTCGCATCGGTTTATTGCGCCCTGAAGAAGTCTCTGTGTGAGACGAAACGCGTTGGCTATGGCTTTGTGGATTTTTATGAAAATACAATAAAGAACAATTTTAAACAAGAAAAGATCGCGTCTGCAAACTGGAATCTTCTTTGTGCACACATTGTTTAATAAATTATGATATAAGTATCTATAGGGTGCTGAACCCAGTGTGTTATGCCTCATTTCCTACTTAATTCATATAAGATATGAACATGAATATTATTTAGGCATATTATCCCATGTTACAAATCACAGTAGGAATTCTGCTAGAACTAATGTGTAAATATCAATAAACTGAAAAGTCTATCAATTAGAAAAAAAATACTGTATGCCAGGTAGGCAAGTACTAGGAATAAACTGACTGCAAGTTGTTGGCATATCCCGTTGTAGCAGAAAACAATGCCGTAACTGTTGGACTCTACCCACAACTTACAATCATTTCTGAGCTGGCCTTAAAACAGGTAAGGCCACCAATCGTCTTCTAAGCTTAGGTACACACTATGGGGCCGATTCCGATCTTGGTCGGAAGCTCTCCGAACGGGATCCGGCCGGTAAAAGTACGAGCCGTATGCGTTTTGTCCGACCGACTCGTACAGCTGTCCGACCGAGCGAGTACGATGCGAATGTACGCGTGTGTTCCGACCGAACCGTTTCCGGATCCGAACCGCTCCGACCGACTCGTACGGAAAAAAATCGCACCACGCAATGGAGACATTATCCGACCGAGCGAGTACGATGGACGCGTCGGACAGCCGGATCGAGTCGGAGCGTCCGGCTCGAAAAAGCTCCCGGAGCCGGACTTGCGGGGTCCGGCACCCTGCACCCGTAGCCGTACGAGTCGAACACTGGGGGGACCCAAGGGTCCCCCCTAAACATGCATGTACGGTGCGAGTTGCACCGACGCGTACACACTGTAGGGGCGCACTTGTTTGCGACGTACCCATTGAGTCACTGGGAGCCCATGTACGCGTCGTACGACCGGCTCCCATTGACTTCAATGGGAGTCCGACCGAATCGAGTCCGGCAGCATGTGGCCGCATCGTACTCGCTCGGTCGGACTGCAGGAGTCCGGCTCGGTCGGAGATCTCTCCGGATCCGGCTTGGTCGGAGAGTTTTCCGACCCAGATCGGAATCGGCCCCAAAGTTTTTTCTTACATTGGCCACGTCCCTGTCCCTATCGGTTTGATAAAAAATAAATTTGTCGGCCAGTTGTATCTTTAACTCCTAATAGTACATTTTGCCCAGTCAGTATTTCTATGCTGCGATATGCATGGAAATATATGCTCTAGTACCTGTTTTTTTTAGCACCAGGCAGTAAGTATCATTGGTGCAAAAATAATAATTCCAGTTCTGCTGGATGGTAATTGCGGCGGAGCACAAATTTTGATGGGCTGTAATTTGCTGCTGATAGCAATTGTACATTATCAAGATCTCTAACTTATAACCGATATTTCACACCAAACGGAATGTTGGCTCATTATGCTGACGCTTACAGGGTCGGACTGGACTATAGGGTAATCAGGTACTGCTCCATAAGCTGGCCTGACAGATGAGTGTGTGAGCCCAGTTTATGGCCAGGTGGGCAGCTTTTTACAGTTGATATTACCAGGGAACGAGTTTTGGGGGCAGCGGCCTCCCCCTGCTTTTACCTGCCAGCTCGGGGTGGCAATACCCCCCCTACTCTTCAATCGCACACTGCAGGGCGGCAAACGAAATGGAGGAATCTCGCCAGAAACCCCCCCCCCCTTCCGCTCTTCAATGCGGCTGACGCGGAGAGGCAAATGCAGGGACCGCCACGGGCCCCCAAAGGGCTAGCTACCCCACTGGAGTTTACCATAAAAATGGCGTGCAGCAAACACAAATGAATACAGACTCCTGTGTCTTGCAAAATACCCATACAGTATGTCTTTACAAGTTCAAAACTGGTTTGATTTGCTTATGTGGGCCACTTTTTCGCTATCTGGTTCGCTAATGGAGGCAGCTTTTATTTTGGTTCACTTGCCTATTTTTTGTCCCAGACCGACCCTCGACACTTATAGTCACTTATTGGTGACATGCACTGTTACAAATTAATTGTGAACTGTAAGCAAGCCTTGCTTTATAATGCTGTTAATTGAAGGGATGCCAATGAAAATGCAATAAAGGAGAAACAGAAGGTGACAAATTTCCTAAACACGCTGGAGGCTTTACTATAGAGGCTTTTTAGACAAAGTACATTCATAAAACATATTCGTGTAAAAATGCTTTCCGATTAAACTCATAATTAAATTGGGTTTTGCTGTGAGATATAAACGTTGACATTTTTACACTGGTAAGAATATATGTAAGCCGCTTTTATAAGAACACAGGATGCAAGAACAAATAGAAGTATTAATTTATATAGCTTGCATTCCTTTTTGCCTACTGAAAAGCAGAACATCTACTCTAAAACTATGCAACTGCTGCTGTTCTCTCCTTGGTCACATTCCATTTTCTTATCTGGTCAAAAGGGCTGGAAATGTACACATAAAGCATTGGCAAAGTCAACTGGTGTAGCCTTGGCATGGTGGTGCGGTTGTAATGTATTTATTTTTTTATCACAAAAAAAGAAAATACACAGCTCCCTAAATGTTGTGGCCACCTGCTTCCAATACAAAATAAAGGTAAAAAAATCAAATTTATTAACCGTTGCATACAATTTTAATCACAAATTATGAGTGCTTCCTGGCAGGCAAGTGTGCTTAAAATAGAGCTAGTACCCCTTTTTCATTTTAATGCACATCACAGAAAAATATGATTATTAGTGGTGCAAAAAAAAAAAGGGACTAGTGGATTTGAATCCCTATAACCTAAACACATATTACAAATACCCAAGAATGACTAAAAAGATAAAAGAAAGACTAGAGAATTGAAGAAGAGGCTTAGGGCCTCATTATGAGTCTGGCGGTCCACGGACCGACAGACTTGCGGGGGCGCGGCGGTTGCAAACTTCTGACCACCCTATTACGACTACTGCAGTCGGGCCGCTCTGGGACCACCACAACCGCCAGGGATCAGAGATTCCAGGTGGTGGCGCGGCAGTCTTGTGGCCCCACTAAGCATATTACGAGTTTCCTCACGCCACACTTTTCATGGCGGTGCGACCGACATGAAAAGTATGGCGATGAATAAACAAAGGGGGTCCTACAGTGCCCCCTTGTGCCTCTGCACCATGAGGTGCATGCACGGGGGCACATGTTGTGCCTCCCTGTATGCATGCACCCCAGTACCTGCACGGTATGGACTGCATAATAATAAGGCCCTTAAACGCTCTGAAACTGAAATGTACTTCTCTATAGGTAGTTGTGCACATGTGAGAAGGCAGTACACCGTCTCTCAAAGCGCAAGAGAGCCAGCAGTTTAAGTGTGCTGCCCCATGCTGTGTGCTGTGCCAGCCAGGAGCAAAATAAGCATAGCAGTCAAATGGGCCTATGAACGAAGAGCACTGATCCAAAAGCCAACTAAATATGTATATAGGTACGGATTTTTATTCACAATTTATTTTGGTTACATGAGGCTAAAGCAGTGAAAGCTGTCTCTAAGCAAGAATTAATCAGCCAGCAAAACAACTGTTCTTATTTTCAAACAGAAAGAGAGTAGTGAGCTATGAGCCCACACTGAGTGTTTGCAGTGATCCAAGGAAAGGGATAGAGATAGCTAAAGCAGATGTTTTTTGTCAACACGTAAAATTTGAAATTTCAGGAGAAAGTTACTCAGTAACAGAATTAGGGGAAAATGGAGAGTGGGGACCTGCCAGGTAAATCTAACAAGCATTTGCAATGCAATAGGTCTCGCATTTACGCAAGCTTGAGCTATTGGCATTGTAAATGACAATGCCTTTTATTTATGTTTTAAAAACCAAAACATAAATAAAAGGTATTGTGATGTACAATGCCATTAGCTCAAACTTGTGTAAATGCGAGACCTATTGCATTGCAAATGCTTGTCTATATGTTTCAATTGGTTGTACGATTTAAAGTTGAGAACCGTCCTATAAAAAAAGATAACACAAATCAAAGAAACCTGCACACACACTGGCTCTCTCTTTCCCTCGGTCTCTCACGCCACCACACAAACACACACAAAGGTACCAAAAGTTTAATTCTCACCTCCCCCATGTCCAAAGGCAGCGCCTCTCAGCCTGGCCTCTGCCCCTGAGTGGTCAGTCATACAGCCGTGGTCACAAGACCACATTCGGTGCCCAGAGTTGTATTTACCCAGGCCGTCAAGAGCGGGCTGCCGCCGTGGGGTCCGGACAGCCCTCCAAAGCCTTTCTGAGCGGCGAGAAAAGCAACATTTGCGGGTAAGGTTTATAGCATGAGTGATTCAGGACACATTTAAACGCTGCTTTTAGATGCTTTCTTTTTTGTTATGCCACAAAATAATCCAGAACCATCCTGTTTGAAATGGGATGCATGTCAAGGGAAGGGCTGTTTTAGGGATCTTTCTACTTCACAAGTGTCACAAACTGTGGTAATTTAAATGGCTGTAGTAATAACTTTGAATTTACTGCATTTTACGGCATTAAGAATGATGTTACCCCGAGTGTGTCACGAAAAAGGCACTGAAATGTCACCCCTAAGTACAGTGAAAAAATTGCAAAGTCGCACAATAGGAAAAAACTTGTCAGCTACGTGCGTATGTTTTCAAAAACATATAGTGCGTGCTATTTGGGTGGTCTTTGCTACATGGTTGTAAGAGGCGGCTCGGTTGCATCTGACGTGATGGCCAGTGCTCGAGTGGCGAGCAGACGTGAATCCATTTGCTTTGGAAATCGGCAACTGTTACTACCGTGTTTGCCCATGACACGGTTGTGTTCTTGAACCCTGAATCTGATTGGCAGAACCCGAGGCCAGAGCGGCGCGATAAGACAAATCCGTCTGACCAGCCACGTGGCCCAGTTTGACCCTGAGGAGTTCTTGATTTAACTCTGGCATTTCTTTGACCTTTGTGCGTTGAGTGGAGCGTCAAGTGCCGGTTTAGCTGTTACAGTGTGGGCAGTTGTCTGCAAAGCAACGCAGTGGGAACGGAGCAGCGCGCGTTTGAGGGATTTTTGCACCATGGTCTTCTTTAAAAGCAGTACTGCCGCAAGTAAAAGATCTAGTCCGGGTGGGCGGGGCCAAAAGGAGACAGGGCGGTAACAAGGAGGGACTAAAAAGCCTCACTCACAATCCAAAGCCAGCATTTAGCATCAACGATGACGCAAGCCAATGGAAAGAAGGGGCGGAGCCTAGACTCCGCTTCTGAAATCGGCTTGATTACAAGAAGCCTCGCAGAGTGAGCAGCGCATGCGCGCTGCAACGTAGGTCTGCGAGACCTAAAAAGGGAATGAAACAATAGCACTCCGAGGAGGTGAAGGCTGATCAATATGAGGTTTCGACATTCCTCGTTTCTCATTGATTTGCCTTTGTTTTTTTTCCCAGTCATCACATTTTTAGGTGCAGCTTTGTGCTATCCACAATAACATCAGGTTTTCTCACTAGAAATTAGCCTTTGCTACAAAATATACTATGCATGATTGATACAGTTTTGGTGCCATGCTTGTCATGGCCTGCCAGCACTATCGGTTCTGTGCTCGTTTGTTGCTGGTGCTTCTAAGATGAGAGGTGAATAAGAAAGGGTGTTGTTCCAGAAAAGGTCAATCTTCCTGCCTTATGATCTCTTCGCGACTGTTGGTTGTGGGACCTATCTGGACACCTTCAGTTGGGCAAGGAGGCAAGCAGAACTTTGACAGAGCACCTCTATGGCAGGAATGCAGTTGGTGAATTATGTGGCTCCCATTTCTGATTGTTGGGGGCCCTGCCCATTTAAGCAGGAGGCATGTCCCTGCTGACAACTAAAAGCCTAATTACGAGTCTGGCGGTCCAAGACTCGCGAGAGCACGGCAGTGGCAGTCCAGCTAATGCCGCACCAGCGGTCCAACCACCCCATTATGAGTTGGGCAGTCGGACCACCATTGCATCACTGCAGCCACCAGGGAACCGCCGATCCCCGGCAGTGGCGCGGCAGTAAGGGCCTCAGTAATATTCTTGTGGTGCCACTGCGGCACCGCCATGCATATTACGAGCTTTAGGACCGCCAGAAGTGTCATGGAGGTATTTCCTCCATGAAAAGGTTGGGGGACCTGAAACAAAGGGGACCCTACACGGCCCCCTGTTGCCCATGTGCATGGGAATGCATGCAGGGGGGCACAAAATGTGCCCCCCTGTGTGCATGCACACGAGTCCCTGCACAACAGGAACTTCTTTTTGGAGTTGCCATTGCGGTGCCCATTTTCAGAGGCACTGCTGTGGGACTACCAAAAAAAAGCCCGCCAGACACGAGGAATTCAATCTGGCGGGCGGTGTGCCCACAGGTTTGGCGGCGCGGGAGCGGGCCGCCGGCGTGGCAGTCCGCTCCTGCACTGCCAAACTCATAATCAGGTCATTAATGTGTGCAGAGAAGCTGCTTGAAGAGTCTTTTCTTTGTGGTTCTTTTAAAGCAAGGCAGATTTGTTTGGCTCCTCAGATGTGGGCTCAAGGCATTCCAGAATTTGGGACCCATTTATTTGATTGTTTTAGCCATGTGCCTCATGTCGCTCAATCTCATTTGAGTGCTTTTCTCTTAGTCACTGGAAGGCAATGGTGCTCTTTTAGTGCCAAGTTACGATGGTGAGCTATCGGAATATTCAGGCGCATTCTGATGCTTAAATTTGACTTTTCTGGATATTCTTGTACCACAATACTCTCAGGGTCGATATTCAGAAGTAAAATCACTGAATTCAACTAAAACCACTGTCCCTATAACTTTTAAGAAGGGAACAGTGGAGAAAAAAAGGTAATGGGGTACCAGTAATTGGGTTGGGCAGACTCTTGAGGTATTCAGCTCTACGAGGTTTAGACCAAGTGATCTGTAGTAATTGCAACCAGGATCAGCTTGTGCCTCCTCCCCAGAAATGTAAATGTTGTAATATTTGGCAGATAGAAATTGCCAGTAATTCAAAGACATCAAGCAGGAGCCTGAAAAATGTAATATGGCACTGTTGTATGGAGGCTTGATTATTAAAAGTGAAACAAGCTTCGTCTGAGAAAAAAAAAGCCCAGCAGAATAAAAATGGGATGAAGCCGATGAATAATGCATGTCGCCTTTGGTACTAATTAGCCTGATACTCTGGTATGAAATTACGGAACAATGAGGCTAATTTGAATATGACCCAGGTTTCTTCCTTGTGGCATTTGGAAATGATACACTGGAGCGAGGAAATCTGACTTGGTTAGGAAAAAATGGCTGGCACTGAATGGGAAGTGGCACGCAAGAAAACAAAATGAGAACATCGATTGCCTGTAGATTTTGGAATGCGCTGTTCTTTCTTTTTCAGAAACATTGACGGTGGAAGGTCGGAGGTAGAATGTGACAGACACGAAAGCACTGAAAGGTGAAAGTCACACTTCCGCACACAACTTGCAGAGCACATGGTGAATAAAAGGTGAACTGGAAATCCCTATGCAGAGCAGATCACCTGCATAGCTGAGATCCATTCCATAACCCCTTTTTGTTTTGTAACCCCTCCTCCAGGCCTTGGGAGGTTGCATCAGAAGCATTTGTGTTTATCTGGAAAGAAGAAGTGACTGAGACTCAGCCAGTTTTGAGCCCTTTCCACAGCCCTCCTTTGCCTAAGTCTCTTCTGCAGCTGCCCAGACACTAAAGGGCCGAACCCCATCCCTTCACCAGACAACACCCCTCAAAAGCCCTTCTCACTCACTTGTTGAAAGCTTTTTCAAGGTTGGCAAATCCCAATATATGAACAATGTAGATTCTGGCAGGAGAAGATACCCCAAAGGAAACTAGTGCCACCATTTGGTACCCACTTGATCATTGGCTTTCATATGATACTGCCATCAACTGCTGCCAATTATGATGATGATTTTTCCAATGTGGACTACACAAAATTTTCTAACAGGAATGGATCCGAAGCAGTAAACATATTGTGTATGGCCACTTGACTCAGACTCAATCACTAACCGACAAGAGCTGAATTTGAACTTCAGACCTTTGGAGACAACTTCTGAGCAGGTGACTATACACGTACGTTTGGACCAGTAACTTTCAAACCTATCCACATGCGGGCCTGAGCACTGCGTGGATCACATGCCATTTTGGGGTGTCCTGCTCATTGGTGTCACCTCTCGAGGTAATAGAGCACATTTGGATTTGAATTCGGTCTGGGGATTGTCTCTGAGTGGACTGAGGCAGTGGATGTGTTGGGTTTCTTCTGGGATCAGCAAACTCTTTGTTTAAATAAATCTTCCTCACCTTCCCACGCACCACAAGGCGGAAGAAAATAACGCACAGAGACCTCTCGGCCCCAGAATATGAATGTGCCCCTCTTCAGCAGCTCTTTGCCATCTTTTTAGAGGGTAGGGTGAGGTGGCGTGGATGAGCAGACCAGAAGTGCATTGGAATCCTTTCAATTTTAGTATTTTTATTGCAAAATCGGGAGATTTGTCCTCCAAATCTGTATATAGTTGCCAGCAGCCCCTTCTTAGTAAGACAACCTGCCTTTCACCCCTATCTGTGGCAAATGCGAACATGTTACACCTCTTTTTTAACTTCTAAAAAAACATTCGGGTGTTGTAAGGCACATTTTACCATTTTCGCAAACCCCGTGCTGTCCACTAATTACAGTGGGCACCTTGCACCAGTCCAAACAACCCCTTATTGGAGATAGGTTAAAGACAACCTTTATTGAAAGATATCCTAGTGGTAGCTATGGAGAGCAGCCTTCAGGCTAAGTCTTGAAGGAATGTAAAGCAGCTTGTTTTACCAGTCTATAATCTCTTGAGTGACCAAATGAAAGAGGACCACACCAGGTATATATATAAAATATATGTATTTAGTCTTAAACACACCCCTCTAGTCTCTTTATGAGGCTAGAGTTCGAAGTACATAAGTTACAAGTCAGTTATCAACAGTAATAGCACAAATACACGTTTGAGCCCTAGGGGCGTACCAAACCATATACCAAAAATGTGGTACAAGAACCACGACTGAGCTAGACACAAGGCCTAGAGCCTGTAGAAGTGCTTGGACCCCAAGGAACCACCCAAGGTAGTGACACAGGGGACCCACGGGGGACGCGTGCAGTGTGAGAACACAGCCGCGAGCCACCGTTAACTTCTATGGGGAAAGTCGCGGTTGGATTTTTAAAAGGAAAGGACACTTAGAGGAGGACTTGGAGCAAATACCTTTAGAACTAGGCAGTTCTAGAGTCAATACCCACGGGAGCACCGGAGTACTCGAGTTCCCTCACCCAGGGAAGCCGGGTGCATAGGTGTCTTTTGTCGTCGGGTTTCGTCGTCGTTTTCAATGGCGATCTGCTGCAGCAGGCGGCTGGCGACCAAGTCGAAAGTGTCCGGGTGGATCCAAGGGTGGATCGAAGATCTGAAGAACCTGAAAGCAGAGGGGACAGAGTCTGGGTCACTAGCCAGTGACCAGGAAGGCGAGGAGCAGATGCCCACTGATGTCGGGTGCTTCAGGTAGGTTGACGGTCGTCTTGACTCTTCAGCCACGAGGTCCAGGAGGTGTCGACGATGACCAGGAGCTGGATTCGAGCTGTCCCAGAATGTCTGTCGATTGCTGAGGTGTCGGCGACCGGATTGGACCCAACAAGCCTTGGCAACGGCAAGTCACGTGGAAACAAAGAAAGGACGTTGATGCAGACCAGCAAGGTCTGGGGGACTCACCCAGCGAGGGTAAGTCAGGGCACGTCTGGAGCAACCAGGAAAGCCCAAGCAGAAGAAGAGTTGCCTTCGGGAGGGCCCACTAGCCAATGGACTAGCGACCGCGAAGGAGCCTTGAGTGGACGCACTTGGAGCTGGCTCACAGGACACTCGTGGAGTGGAGGCCAGTGATCTTCGGTGCAGCCGGTGCTGGAGGCGGGGGCTACTCGGAGCCCAAAGCACAACTTCGTGGGAGACCAGGAAGAGGATGCACTTGCAAAAGTTCTCGGTGTCCAGGGGTCACAGTTCCACGTTACCCACGACAGCTACGGGCCTCAGCTTCGCTGGGGACTCAGGGCAGCCTCGGGGAAGTCTGGAAATCCACCTCTGGTGTTGCAAAGACTTCGGCGTCCGACGGGAGCTTCAGCGATGCAGACTGGACAATTGCTTCTTAGGTGCCTGCCAAGCAGGGGAGTCACTCCTTGACCCCAAGGGAGATTCTTCAGTCCTCTAATCTTGAAGTAGAGCGTCAAAGGTCCAGGATTCAGTGTCAGAGTTTCGTCCAGGGATATCTAAAGTTCTAAGGACTGGGGTCCCATACTTATACTAAGTTAGGGGGTTGGACATACTCTGGGGACCCACCTATGGGAGGGTCAGGGAAGAGGGGTGGTTACACCCATTCCCTTTGTCCAGTTTCACGCCAGAGCAGGGGCAGGTAGCCCCTGCAACCGGTTTGAACTGGCATATGCACAGGGACACCAAGTGTGCCCCCAGTGCAGGACTTCAAAGCACCAGAGAGTGCTCCCGCCCAGCCCCAATACAAACTATCCTGTCTGGGGAGGTGGTTACACCTCCCTTCGACAGGAAACCTATTGTCCAGGCCTCCCCTGCCGGAGTTTCAGTCAGCAGCAGGAGGTCAGACCCGTGTCTGTGGCAGCGGCATCCATTTTGTGATGCCAGGGCTCTGGAAAGAAGTTACCGGGTAGGCCGGTGGGTACATGTCTCTCCTTCTAGAAGGGTGGAATGCTACCCCCGCCACCAGGACTGGCGGGGGGGGTAGTATTCCAAGATGTTTGACACCAAACACAACATGTTTTGGTGCAGCCAGTCCAAAGTTAGCATTGTACCGCGAGGATATAATGCACTTAAGAGTATATGGTCAGGCTGTACCACAAACAGCATCAGAGGAGGGACTCCGAACGCTGCAGAGGGGCTCTGCTCATGCAGGGGCACCCTCTCACATAAAAACCAAGCACTCTGCCTTTAGGATTGTAAAGGCCTGTGTTAGAAATGGGATCTCTGGTTGGCTAAGGCTTGCGCCGAAGCCAGGCAGAGACCACCACTCTAGTCAGGGCGAGGGAGTTACACGCCAAAGATAACCCCTGCTCACCCCCTTGGTAGCTTGGCACGAGCAGTCAGGCTTATCCCGGAGGCAATGTGTAAAGTGTTTGCGCAACACCCACTCAGCAGCAACACACTAGGCACACCACAAAAGGAACTCCACACAAGGTTATATATAAAAATAGCCTTTGTATTGTCATAAACACCTTAGATCATAATCACACAATGTACACTGTGCCAACGGGCGCCAGGCAGTATTTACAGGGGACTATTTACACACGACAGGGCCAATGGGGCCACTGTCATAACCATCACAAATCACCAATTGTAAATATAACACAGATAGTAAATGTAGCGCACAACCAGTAACTACTGGCGAAATACTAAACTGAGAACTAGATCCATCACACATTATGCACCAACCTCATACGTAAAAGCACCTTAGGCAAGAATCATGGTGCATAAACACATTAGGTAATAATCATCATAAACACAGGGTGCCCCAATCGGGGGCACACAACCTGGAACTGGCCCCCAGGCCAACTGGCCTCTCACAGGGGCTCAAAGGCCCAACGTCCAGAATGTCAGGGCTGGCTGCGCATGCAGCAAAAGCAAAGTGTGCAGATGCACAACCTAAACATTGCAGCTGCCCACTACTTGATGGGCAGCTGTAAAAATGAGGACGGGCACCCGCGTGCCCCCTGAGCCCCTCTCTGGGACCCTAAATGACAATGAATGTGCCCCACCTCTGCAGCTGCCTGCGCGCTCGCAGGGCAGCTGAGGTCAACACCAAATATCCAGGCACTGGCACTCAATTGTGCCTACTCAACCCGGGGCCCCTGCGGGGCTCCGCCGGGACTTCAGGGACTGAAGAGAATGCCGCCCAAACGTCGCAGCTGCCCGCGCTGGTGCGGTGCAGCTGGGAATCAGTCCCGACGTCTGGGGCATGTGGGAGTCCCCTCCGGGACTCGGAAATGACCAGGAAATGGCCAAGGCGTTGCAGCGGCCCGCAACTGCGGCGCCGCTGGGAAGATGCACCCCACACTGGCACTCAGGCTCACTCACCGGTCTTCTCTCGCTGGCGGCGGCGGGCGGCTGAAAGGGAGCCTTCCACGCTCCGACTTCTCTGCGGCTGCGGAGGCTCTCCGGACTTCACCCGGGCCCCCTCCTGGGACCCGGGACTCCTCTATCAGGCTCGCGGGCAGGACCACGAAGGTGGGGTGGGCTCCCGCTGGACCCACACGCTCCCGCTTGCGGCTACACGTGGGGCTCTCCTCGTTCCTCCAGGAGCCCCGCCGACAACAACCGCACCTCTCCGCTTCCGGCCGCAGGTCGGCCCGCCCACAACCAGGCCTTCCGAATGCCTGTCTTCCTGTTTCGCCGCGAGCGGCGGCCGGCGGCTTCTCCTTCTGTGCGGCTTGGTGCCGCGGCGGTGATTCCTCTCAAGATGCGGGGTAGGCACCCGCGAGGACAATAAATCAGATAAGCGGGGTGGGCTCCCGCTACTTAATAAATCAGCACTGCAGCCATGACGCGGGGTGGGCTCCCGTTGTCCAAATTAAAGATAAAAGCGGGGTGGGCACCCGCTTTTTCAATGAGCACCACTGCGGCTGCAATCGCGGGGTGGGCTCCCGCTCGGTTTCACGGTCCTGTGGGGGAATCCCCACGCCGGGATTCCCTCGAGTCAAAGGGCAGCTCAGCGCTGCAGAGCACAAAACGCTCCTTCTCTGCTGCCCAGAGCAAAGCGCTCTTCACAATAAATGTAAAGTGCTCTCAGGCGCTTCTCCAAAAGGGCAAACAAAGCGCTCACAGTTTCTTGAAGTCCCAAGTCCAGGGACAGCCTTTCAGGATGAAGGGGACAAAGGGCTTGGCCCAGGCAGGCCAGCTCACAGGGCCCTCCAGCAGGGAGGCAGTCCCTAGTGGTGGTTCCTCCTGGAGCCCAGCAGCAGGTCCCCCTCAAGTCAAGAGAACAGCACAGCAGAACATTTTCATGGGGTCACAGCCCCTTCTTTTATACACATATCCCCCTTTGTCACACAGCACAGGGCTGGGGGAAAACCAGATGCAACTGGTTTGGGGGAGCTTTGGAGCACTTTGTTGTGCTCAGCTCCTCTCCTCTTTGTCAGGTGGGGGCTAGGTGCTCAGACGCACCACAGGGGGCGGAGCCAGCATTGGGGAGGGAAGGCACAGCCCTATTCAGGTCCCAGGTGCAACTCCTCCCTCCCATCTACATGAAGATCTCCCTATTCACCACTGGGCAGACTCATCTTGGCTCCTGGAGCCAAGCACACCACCCAGCCCCTGTCAATCACAAGCCAGACATGCACTCCACATCAGGCAGGCAGACACACAGCACACAGAAATGCCAACTTCTAAAAGTGGCACTTCTCCACTAGTCACAATAAATCTGCGCACACCATTGCGCAGCATTTATTCTCACGAGTTCGCACATACTAAACTCGCCCCTGCACTCCTCTCACACCAGGAATTACCATGGACAAACATATCCCCCATGCATTCCTATGGGAGGGCAGGACAATCTCACCACACGCACTCAGAGAGTGCACGCACTTTACACTGGGCCACAGTGCTAAAGTGCGCAGAGGCCAAAAACCACCAACACTACACAGGGAAAAGGCTAAGAGCCAGGCAAAAAGTTTAGGGGTGAACCTGCCAAAAAGGGCCAAGTCCAACAGCCTGCCATAGGAGTGACTTATAGGTTTATATGTGTGTGCATTGGTAGTGATACAGGTTGCCTATATCACAGTAAGGGGTGCATGCACCACCTTACCCAGGCTGCAGTAGCAGACCTGTGGTGTCATTTTGGCTGGCCTTCCAGGGGTGGCATAATACATGCTTCAGCCCCTGGCAGGCCTCTGGGGTACCTATGCCCTGGGTACATAGTATACCATATACTAGGGACTTATAAGGGCACTCCAGATTCCAATCAAAGATGTACCTAAGGTACATGGAAACCATTTTAGAGAGGAAGCAGCTAGGCTGGGGTTCTGATTAGCAGGGCCCCAGCCAGACTAAAGTCGAAAAACAGTGAAGCATCAGCAAAAAGTGGGGGTACCCATGTGAAGCAAATCCTACTCTCCTACAGACTATACAAAATTTTCTAACAGGAATGGATCCGAAGCAGTAAACATATTGTGTATGGCCACTTGACTCAGACTCAATCACTAACCGACAAGAGCTGAATTTGAACTTCAGACCTTTGGAGACAACTTCTGAGCAGGTGACTATACACGTACGTTTGGACCAGTAACTTTCAAACCTATCCACATGCGGGCCTGAGCACTGCGTGGATCACATGCCATTTTGGGGTGTCCTGCTCATTGGTGTCACCTCTCGAGGTAATAGAGCACATTTGGATTTGAATTCGGTCTGGGGATTGGCTCTGAGTGGACTGAGGCAGTGGATGTGTTGGGTTTCTTCTGGGATCAGCAAACTCTTTGTTTAAATAAATCTTCCTCACCTTCCCACGCACCACAAGGCGGAAGAAAATAACGCACAGAGACCTCTCGGCCCCAGAATATGAATGTGCCCCTCTTCAGCAGCTCTTTGCCATCTTTTTAGAGGGTAGGGTGAGGTGGCGTGGATGAGCAGACCAGAAGTGCATTGGAATCCTTTCAATTTTGGTATTTTTATTGCAAAATCAGGAGATTTGTCCTCCAAATCTGTATATAGTTGCCAGCAGCCCCTTCTAAGTAAGACAACCTGCCTTTCACCCCTATCTGTGGCAAATGCGAACATGTTACACCTCTTTTTTAACTTCTAAAAAAACATTCGGGTGTTGTAAGGTACATTTTACCATTTTCACAAACCCCGTACCCTAATTCTTAATACGAGAAACCTATTTCATTATTACTATATTAAATGGAGTCGTTTTTACTTTGGAACCTGCAGATCTGGGTTCTAACTCTTGTGTCAGAACATGACCAGAAGATGTAGCTCCCTGTAGCTCAAATTCTAAGTATGTGTGCTGTAAATATTTGCAATGAAGAAAGTAGCTGTACAGCGTGCTGTTGAGTAATGCCCCAATACCACGTTGCAGTGGTGTAGCAAGAGTGCCATGGGCCCTAGTGCAAAGAAGGAAAATGGACCCACTTACTTTTGTTTGGGTAGTGTAAGCATAAGAATAAGGGTTCAGTGGGCCCCTCAGGCCTCTGGGCCCTGGTGCCACTGCACCTGCTGCACCACTGATAGCTACTCCCCTACTATGCTGCCACCTTCCACCTCCCCTTTGCAATCTATGTTTTGTAGTTTGCTAGCAGCACGAACCAGTGCACTGTTCTATATGCAGCACCTTAAGTGTGAGATGTTCCTACTAAACAGGTCCTCTGTAAAGTTCTCTGCTACTTTTTGGACTTGGGTTCACACTATTACCAAAAAATACAAATGATCTTGAGGTTTTACGCATGTGTGCGCACGCACACACACACACACACACACACACACATATACACACACACACACATCGCTTACACATATATTTAGAAACTGACTTGCGCAGCAGATGCATGAAGCCACCACTCTCTTTTGCAGCCATTAGAAAGTGTGTTCTGCAGGCTACACATTTACACATGCACACATATCACAGCAGCAGACACAGAGACCCTGAGATACCTCGCTGGGATTGGGGGAGGCTATCTGCCCACAGTGGCGTAGCTAGGCGGGGGTGGTGGGGGCGGACCGCCCCAGACGGCACGAGTTTTGGGGGTGGCGGCCGGCCCCCTCCCGCATCGGCCGCAAGAATTGGCAGCACCCCCTCAACTCCCCCCCACCCCCCCGCTCTAACCTGCGGCGGTCGTGGCCGCATGAATCGCCACCCCCCCCCCCGCTCTTCGATCAGGCCGCCGCAGGCGGCAAACGCAGGGACCGCCACGGGCGGCCTAAGGCCTAGCTACGCCACTGTCTGCCTAACAGTTTACATAGCGTATGCTGAACTCTGAAATCAATTACCAGCTCCCCCCATGCAAGGGTCACATGATTTTTCTAGTTGGGCGCACCTCAGTGACTCACATACACTTGTGTTTACAGTACATTTTCTTGGCTCCCTGGGACTGTCAGCCTTTACTGACAAGATTCTCTGGGCTCCTTTATATCACCTTGTAAGTGCATGTAAGGGCAACTGAAAGGTCCCTGAGTCCTATATCACCCACCATCTCTGCAGAAATCAAAAGAAAACTAATACATGAAGACAGACTGTCGGCACGGACTCTCAGGCAATAAAATGGGTTTAATGCATGTATAAGGAAATAAATAGAATGGGTTTATTGCATGTCCAAGGAAATAAATAATGTTCAATTGAAAATAGAATATGGAATATAGAACATAAACAGAGACGTTTAAGCTGGTCGTTTAACATGAATAAAAAGATTTCAGTTTAGATAAAGGAGTCTGCCTTCATCCATAAATTAAGACAACGTTGCCATCAATTTTTCTCATATTTGATTGATTCCTAGTCTTCAAAAGCTTGTTGATTCATGTTTTACCCTCTGGTAAACAGCTCTTACATGTGTAGGTCTCCCTGGCCATACAATTAACTGTGATATGTGCATCATCTTATTATTGATCAAGGGGGTCTCGGACTTTCCTGCTCAGAAAGGTTCAATTACAACTAGAGGTGGGCAAGCCATCAAATTCAAAGAGAGAGTCGAGCCAGAGCTGGGGTCTGGTTGGGCTCTAGGAGCCAAAGCACAAGCCGAGCCATCAAAAGATTCAGGATGTAAATCAGGCAACAAATGTTGTGAGAAAATATGTGAAAGACTGGTAATAAAAAAAGAGTATTTTGATAACATTTCTGAGTTTTTCCATTAAGTACATATGATTATATGACTACGGTGTGTGCAATTTATTGAAAGTCTATTTTTTTTAAACATGAAACATTCTAGAAAAAACCCATGACCTGAATACGTTCCCACAAGTTAACCTATAGGTGTCAACTTGTCATGTTCACCTTTTAGGTGTCCTATATTATTAAATGCGAAGCCAGATTATTATATATTACACTAATACAACTGAGTTTTTCATAAAGTGCAGATCCTGAATTCAATTACTTCAACGTGCTTTCAAATTAGTTGGTTAAGGAAAATGATGCATAGTGAGGTAAAGCAAATTGCCTTGGATCACACAATTTGGCCAAGAAGAGAAGCTGAGATGTAAACCCAGTTTTTTGCTTGCATATTGTGCAATTCAGCTACTGTAGGAGTATATCCTTCTCTCTTCTATTTAACATCAAAGGTCAATGCTAGTGTTCAATTATTTAATGAATTGGCAGAGTCCAATAAATGCACTTACTCCACCTCAATCAAATCAAACAGACACAACATATATGTTAGAAATCGGGTCACTACTTGGGAGAGGTATGCACCCTGTCCAAATACGGATCACAATCCTAGTCAGGGTAAGTCACAACACAATCCCAAATAATTCTGTGCTCACCCCCAGGTAGCTTGGCACAGAGCAGGCAGGCTAAACTTAGAAGGCAATGTGTAAAGTATTTGTGCAATAACTCATACAACAACATAATAAATACACCACAAAAAGACTCCACAACAGCTTTGAAAAATAGAGAATATTTATCTGAGTAAAACAAGACCAAAACTATCAAAATCTATAACGTAGAAGTCGAGATATTGGATGTTGAAAAAAATGATTGCAATAAAGCGCTTAGAAGCAGATAGCGCTAAAAAGGTTACTTCAGGTCACGAGGGACCGGCGCAAATCCAAAGTTCAGGCCAACTGCGATGGAGAACAGGCCAGCTACAGGGACCCACTAGGGCCTGCTGAACACAGTACCTTGGATCCTGGGGCGCAGTCTGCGTGGTGAGGCTTTGCGCCGTCGGTTCGGAGAGGTTGTGCGCCGAGGCTTTGCAAGGCTCGCGCCATCCGGCATTGTTTCCAAGAGCTGTCAGCTGTGCAGCGGGGCCTTGCGGGGCTTCGTGCTGCGTCATGTCAGAATTGGCAGAAACTCAGCTGCAGAACCCACTTCTGAGGCCCAAAACGTGGAGGGGGCACAGGCAAGGGTAGGACTCAAAGAAGGCAGAGTCCAGAAGCACCAGAAGAACTGCAGGAAGTCTTTTGTGTCCCTGAGACTTCAGAAACAGGAGGCAAGCTAACGAATCCTTGGAGATCAGTTTCGAGGGAAGGCAGAGTCCTGCTCTCCTTCCAGCAGAGTCAGAGAGCAGCAGGGCAAAAAGCAGTAAAGTAGTACTTCCAGAAAAACAGTCCAGTTGAGTCCTTTGAGCAGCACTGCAGTTCTTCTGAAAGAGATTCGGTGTAGGTCCAGAAGTGTCTGATTTGGGAGGGTCAGAGACACTGTAATTATACCTAAATGTGCCTTTAATGTGGGGGAAACTTTAAAGAGTGGTTTTAAAGTGTACAAGCACCCTTTTCAAGCCAGTCTTGTCTGCCAGGTTATTTAAGGGTATCACCAGTGCTTAATTTGTAAAATATTAAGTGCCGGGGCTCTGACCAGGAGGCCACTGAGGCTTGCATCACACATCGCCCTTGTCAACGCTGCCAAAACAACTACTACCCATCTCTCTCGCATGTAAATGCGACAGTCAGATTATTCCAGGTCCCCAAAACAAAAGGAATGGTTGGGGAGGCAGGTATTAGCACTATTTTAATGTATATTATATTCCTTAATGACCGTTGTACTGCTCATCTCTAAATTAGATGAGCAGCGCCTCCATGTGGTAGACTGTCAACACCATACTTAGAACAGTTAGGTGCCGAGCACCGGAAACCAATTAAGTGCCGGTGCTGAGCACCGGAAAGCACCGGCTCAAATTAAGCACTGGGTATCACCAGCCATTTGTGTGGGGTCAGGTCAATACTCCTTGATGTCGCAGTGTGAGCCCCCTTTCCTCCTGTTTGCCCAGGCCAGCCATCGGAATGCAGATTATGCAGATGGGTGTTCTGCAACCCCTGGTCTTCCTGGGTTTATGGCTGTTGGGGCGTATTGCACGAATTGAAACTGTCACCCCACCGAGATGTGTATTGGAGACAGGCTGGAGGTCACATAGAGCAAAGTTAAGAGCAGAAAAATGCCCGCTGTCTGAAAGTGGCATTCCTGCATTAGTAGTGTGAAATTCCACCTTACGAGCAAAGCGCTTTTATCACTACTAATCCACCCATACCAAACATGATAAAGCTACTCCCCTGGGATCAGGAATTACCACTTTGAAGCATGTAAGGGAATTCCCAATGCTAGTCTATAAGGGGAGTAGGCCTCACTGTAGTGAAAAATGAAATAGGCTGTTTTTCGCTATCAGGACATGTAAAGCATGCAAGCACATGTCCTTCCCTTTGCTTACATAGCACCCTGCCATCTGGGTTGCCAAGGGCCGTCCTTAGGGGTGACCTATATATATAATAAAAGGGAGAGTTCAGGGATTGGCAAGACGTTTTAGTTGCCAAGTCATAGTGACAGCGAACTGCACGCGGACACCCTGCCATGGCAGGCTTGAGACATGGTTAGGGGGGTACTTACATGGGGGACACAATCAGTGCGGTAGGCCCATAGTAGCATTTAATTTACAGGCCCTGCACCTGTAGTGCATGTTGATAGGGACTTATAAGTAAATTAAATATGCCAATTGGGTACGATCCAATGTTACCATGTTTTAGGGGAGAGAGCACAAGCACGTTATCACTGATTAGTAGCGCTAAAGTGCACAGAGTCCTAGAGTCAGCAAAAATGGGTACAAAAAATGGAGGGAGGCAGGCGAAAAAGTTGGAGGAAGACCGTCTCAAGGCTGTCAACTCTAACAACATACATACATATATGTGACATAGACATATGGTTTAAAACTGTGATTTTGTTGTTTGGAATGTTTCCAGAGAAACTGGTGATCAAACACAGTGATAGAACGTGTCTGTCTGGAACCATCCGGTACATTGCATGCATCTTTTGGAAGAGCTGTAACCCAAAGACCAAACTGTGGGGGCTCCAAAACCTTGTTGTTTTACTAATTATTTAGTGTGGTCATTAAGATGTTAAGGCTCCTTAAAATTGTTCTATTTGTCAAGTCAGGTGAGCTAGAAATGAAAATATAATCTCTTGCCTCTCCTTTCACTTAACTTAATATTTAAAAAAACAAGTACCATTATCAAGCAGGCTGCCCCCAATCAAAGGAATTTCAAACAGCTGACATAGTGAAAAAATACTTGTGAATTAGTTTTGACTATATAGATATAAACATAAATTCACACACATATACATTATTCATATATATTTGAAGATGTATATAGATAGATAGATATATAGATAGATAGACAGATAGATAGATAGATAGATAGATAGATGGATGTGTGTCTAACTCTAATGTATTAAC
The DNA here is from genome assembly GCA_963921515.1 of Calotriton arnoldi. Lineage (NCBI taxonomy): Eukaryota > Metazoa > Chordata > Amphibia > Caudata > Salamandridae > Calotriton > Calotriton arnoldi. The sequence goes on from CAWUFW010009287.1 coordinate 22,134, forward strand.
ACTGCATGCTAGCACATTAAATCCACACCTATTGGCTTTGCTATTGCTTGTTATGTTAATGTTACTCCTGACTGCCCTGCTATGAGAAACAGAATGATTTTTGGAACATCTCAGGGTACAATACATAAATGACAGTAATTATATCATTTAAAAAAAAGAAAACAAGAATTCTTGAAACCCCTACAGAGAGATTACTGCTCCTCAAGAAGGTGCATGCAAAGTGCAGCATGGCTTCTAATACACGTTTTACCACAGTTTTTTTTGGGAGTTTCATATAGCACGAACTCAACTCGAAGGTATCAGAGTGCTCTACATGAGCACCAATTGCGTCACAGACGGACACGTTCGTTTTGTTAGGCACCGGGAGATTAAGTGATTTGCCCAGAATCACAGGATGTTGAGCGTCCCTGCCAAGGCTCGAACCCGGTTCCCCAGCTTTGAGGCGACCGTTAGGCCACATCCATTTTCTGATCATAAAAAGGGATCACTGACAGAATATCGACAGTCAGAATATCGAGGTACAAAAATATCGACACAAAAAAATCGATGTCAAGAATATCGTAGTCCTATCTACATAATGGTAAGTACAAAAATATCGAGAAAAAAATATTGTTGTCAAAAATATCGTTGTTAAAAATATCGGTTTTTTTAATGTTGAAAAAATAATGTAAAATAAAGTAAATAATACATATAATTAAAAGAAACATAGTTAAAATTATTTTAAAATGTTTAAAATTATAACTAATACATATAATGTAAAAATAAATTAAACATATATATATATAAAATATAATATATATACTTAATAATATTTATAAATAATTATTTTAATAACTTATAAATTGTTAAAAAACATAATAAAAATTATAAATACATATATATATACACATACACCAATATTATAAATAAAAATATAAAAAATAAATATAACAAATTAAAAAATTAGAATATTTTTAATCTTTTTAAAATACATTATACACTACATTAACTAAAACAGTAGACAAAATATTGGATAGCGGAGAGAACAAAATGACTATTCCTACTCCAGACAGTGCAACAGTAGGGAAAGTGTTGGATAGCGTAGGGGTAAAAATTACTATTCCCACTCCAGTGAGTGCAACAGTAGGGAAAGTGCTGGATAGCAAAGGGGTAAAAATTACTATTCCCACTCCAGTGAGTGCAACAGTAGGGAAAGTGTTGGATAGCGTAGGGGTAAAAATTACTATTCCCACTCCAGTGAGTGCAACAGTAGGGAAAGTGTTGGATAGCGAAGGGGTAAAAATTACTATTCCCACTCCAGTGAGTGCAACAGTAGGGAAAGTGTTGGATAGCGTAGGGGTAAAAATTACTATTCCCACTCCAAGGAGTGCAACAGTAGGGAAAGTGTTGGATAGCAAAGTGGTAAAAAATACTATTCCCACTCCAGTGAGTGCAACAGTAGGGAAAGTGTTGGATAGTGTAGGGGTAAAAATTACTATTCCCACTCCAAGGAGTGCAACAGTAGGGAAAGTGTTGGATAGCGAAGTGGCAAAAATTACTATTCCCATTCCAGAGAGTGCAAGAGTAGGGAAAGTGTTGGATAGCGTAGGGGTAAAAATTACTATTCCCACTCCAGACAGTGCAACAGTAGGGAAAGTGTTGGATAGCGTAGGGGAAAAAATTACTATTCCCACTCCAGTGAGTGCAACAGTAGGGAAAGTGTTGGATAGCGAAGGGGTAAAAATTACTATTCCCACTCCAGTGAGTGCAACAGTAGGGAAAGTGTTGGCTAGCGTAGGGGTAAAAATTACTATTCCCACTCCAGAGAGTGCAACAGTAGGGGAAGTGTTGGATAGCAAAGGGGTAAAAATTACTATTCCCACTCCAGAGAGTGCAACAGTAGGGAAAGTGTTGGATAGCAGAGGGTTAAAATTAACATACTTATCAATTATTTTTTTATTATTAAATAACCAATTAATAATTAATTAACAATAAATTAATTATCAATACCAATAAATAAAAATTAATAATTACTTTATTAAAATTAAATTACTTCCCACCCTATTCCCCTAAAAACCCACAACCCGCTCCTAAAAAAACAACACAATTAAGATAATTATCAATTAATAAAAAAATATTACCAATTAATAATTAATTAACAATAAATTAACTATCAATACCAATAAATAAAATTAATAATTACTTTATTAAAATTAAATTACTTCCCACCCTATTCCCCTATAAACCCACAACCCGCTCCTAAAAAAAAATAACACAAATAATAAAATTATCAATGAATCAATTAATAAAAATTAATTACCAATTAATAATTAAATAACAATAAATTAATTATCAATACCAATAAATAAAAATTAATAATTACTTTATTAAAATTAAATTACTTCCCACCCTATTCCCTATAAACCCACCACCCGCTCCTAAAAAAATTTAACACAATTAATATAATTATCAATTAATCAATTAATAAAAATTAATTACCAATTAATAATTAATTAACAATAAATTAATTATCAATACAAATAAATAAAAATTAATAATTACTTTATTATAATTAAATTACTTCCCACCCTATCCCCCTATAAACCCACAACCCGCTATGGAACTAAAACGCAAAATTTACTTTAAAAAACATTAATAACTTCTAAAAATGTAATACATATATTTAAAAAATAATACAATACTTAACAAAAAAAATAAAACACATACATTTAAAATACATACTAAAATACATAACACTAATATAAACATCGATATTATTAACAACGATATTTTTACAAATGATATTACTGACTTCGATATAAACAAAAACGATATTTCTTACCTTCATGTCGATATTCTGGTCACCGATATTCTTGATCTCGATATTCAGTCCCTTCGATATTTCCAACTCAATATTTTTGTACTCCGAAAATAAAAACTCGATATTATGTCTGTGCACCCATAAAAAGCACTCTTTTAAATCTTATGACTCCTCCGATTTGATAACTGGGTTTGGGAGGTGGCCACAAACTGCACACGTTTCCATTACAATGAAGGAGTCTGATAAAAATGGATTTTGCGATTCTAGAACAGCCATGGGTGTCCATTGTAGGCCCAAAAAGGCCAGAACCATGCCAGGTTTTCAAGCTATCCAGCAAAGAAAACTTCTCATACAAACATCCAAATGGAAATAATTTAGGGGGTCATTACGATGGTGGTCGGACAACCTCCCCGACCGCCATGGTAGTGGGAAAAGACCGCCCGTATGGACCGCGGCATCACCGCCAGTCGAATTACGATGACCCGCGCTCGAAATCCGACCGCGGCGGTCGGATCGCGGGCCTTAACATTGCGGCAGTTGCTGCTACCCGCAGCACCGCCGCGATGTCCAAATGGATACAAAAAGGGATATCCAGCATTTCCCTGCACTACGTGGCAGGCACTGCACAGTGCCTGCCACCTGGTACAGGGGAATGTCGGGGGGGGCCATGGGTACCCCCCCAGTGCACCCCCACCCCTCCCAAACATCGGGGGCACTCCATGTGCCCCCGGTAGACAATCTCCGCATGCCTTTCCATGGCGATCTGACTGCTGCGGAAAGGCTGGCTACCGCCGGCATCATAATTGTGCCGGCAGAGCCTGCTCTGCACCACCACCATTATCCTGGTCCTTTTCCGCCCGCCAGGCAGGAGTGCGGATGGCGACCGGCGGAAAAGCGGCAGTCGGAATTTCCCACCGCCGCGGTCGCCACCGCCATCCCAATCGGACCGACGGTTTTCTGGCTTGCGGTGCGGGCGGATCTCCACCGCCGATCCGGCGGGCACCGCCGCCGGCCGGGCGGTCGACATCCGACCGCCATCGTAATAGGCCCCTTAGTCTTCAGTGGTCATCCTGAAAATCTGGCATCATAGTCAAAGCATGCCGACATCAAAACTGGGTCTCTTTCCCTCTAATGTGGCTAAAGTATGCTGCAATTTGCACATACTTCTGGTATTGAAGCTTGGGCTCCATCTAATGGAAACGTGCATCGGAACAGTACGATTTGGTACTGAAGTTTCTATCAAACGATTAGATCAAAAGCATTATATTCACCAAATGATAACAGCAAAAATAATATTTTTGTGTAGGTCATTGCAAATGTCAATTATGTATCCGTCCATCAATTCAAATTTAATGTTTCCATTGGTCAGTCACTACAGATGTGTGTGAAAAACTGCTCTGTACCACTGCGAATTCATGCAATTGCAGGTGTGCCAACCCACATGGTGCTGCTGTGTGACACACGGTTTCATGGCTCATCACACTTGACTGGGTGAGAGGCACATGAACTGGAAACCTTTTCCTAGAATAGGTTTCCCACTCAGGTGTGAAAGCACAAAACCATTCAAAACCTCCCCAGGACATGTAGGTGGTTTCAGATGAGATAATTCTTCCCGTGATGAATGGGTCACGTGGGCAGGTGTTGGCTCTTAAGGCAGAGCAGGAAATCCACAGTCCCACTCGCCATGTCTCCGCTCCCCTACCTCCTTTTCTATATGATCACACAGTGCAAATTATCTTAAAGTTGGAATGTCTCCAATCAGGTTCAAAGTGTTCGTGTATGTTGTCGAACACATAATGATGTGTGATGCTTCCTTTGAGGAAGCTGCCCCCATCACCCTCAATACAATACATTTTACACTGATCAGTGCACGAAATGAGGGGAGTGCAGCCACATCCCCGCTCCAGCACCTATAGTTAAACTGGATGAAAGATCTGAGTGTGATCCACTGAAATATGCTAAATTTGACCGGTGGCGAAACTGGGACACATTAAGCAGAGCCTGATTGTTGTCTGCTTTCTGCTCAGAGTAGCAAGCTGTAGGCGATCAAGGGTTTTCTTATTTTCGCTTCCAGCTGGGCCTAAAATAAAGAGACGATTTAAGGAGCCATTAGCCCTTCTTTCGTTCAAATATTATCCTGTCTATGAGCAATCTGCAGCCTAACACCTAGATGCAATTGCAATGGAGGGAAACAAAGGTACACAACTTGTTATCACTTCACAAATACTTAGGAACAACTATTATTTGGAGGGAAGTTTTTGACTTTGTTCAATCCCTGTATGTAAGGGATAGGCACATGCTGCAAGAATGTTAAATATATATGTCTGTATAAGTAGCTATATTAAAACCATTTTAAACAGCAAATATTTAGTTATTTTTTTATTTACTTTTTCTAAAGCTGTACTTATCCAAAGTAGGTGTCCAAGCACTTTACATCGGGATAGGCACACGCTGCAAGAAGGTTAGATATATATGTCTGTATGAGTAGCTATATTAAAACCATTTTAAACAGCATATATATATTTATTTTTTTATTTACTTTTTCTAAAGCGCTACTCATCCAATGTAGGTGTCCAAGCACTTTACATCACACAAACATATTATACAGAAACAATAAATCAGATAAGTGTGTAAATCACTGTACAGAAAATGTTATATGTTAAGAGTGCAAGAGGCGGAGAAAGATAAAGTCAGGTTTTAAAACTTAACGCAGTGGTTGGGGTTGTCTGTAATAATAAGTCTTTGTAACTACTACATGACGGAACCCTTTTTAGCAACCTTAGAAGAACGAGAGATTGAGAAAGAAACATCAATTAGGTTCTTAACACATGCCTTGCAGTTTACATGCAGCGCCTTGACCCTGGCCCATAGATCACTGTGCCATGTTAGAAGGATTGCACTTATGAAGTGCAAGTAACTAAATGATCCTTGTGTCAGAAGCTGTAACCCACTTGCCTATCTATTTAAAATACAAATTTGTGATATGCATGTTATTGCTACACATATTTGCTCCGGCCTGTATTCTACAGTATGAATCCACACTTTGACTGGGCAAAACATAGATCTCGTCAGGAAGGGCATTTAGCAACAATGTTAAAGGGCCGGCTTTATCGCTGGTGGCACCCAGTGTGACAATCTTTTCTGGCATCTCCCCCACGCCCATGACCTCCTCCTCAGATACCCTCAATACCAACCTGCAAAAGTGCCCCTCATCTCTCCATAGCCCCTCTCTCACATACTTTTCATTTGTTTTGAAGCACTGACTTTCCTAATCCACTCAGCTATCCACATAAAATGCAGATCTGTTCTTTGCAGCAGGCATATTAACCCTCTGCACTCCTTTGAGTCAAAACTGTTACTACATAAAACTCCGATCTCTCTCTCTCTAGTAGGAATATTCAGCATGAGTTGTCTTGACATTTTTATTGCTGCCTGAAAGCTGGACGCACAAGGAACTCTGCAGCAGGTGCTTTCCAATCTTAAATTATTGCTAAACACAGCGCACCCTTCCAGGTCAGCGCCCAGTGCGGCCGCACCAGTCGCACCGCCCTAAAGCCGGCCCTGACCGTTATTATTATCCCATGAAAATTGATGGGCAAACAAAAATCTCTGCAGCAGGTCCCTTCACCATGTAAGATATTTTCAAATGTGACCAATTAGGTAAGCTAGAACAGTCTAACTGTCTAATTTGTTCTTGTAGTCAATTTCTTTGCGGCACAGTTTTTTTTTTAAATCTCTAGATTAACTGTCAGACTCTGCTATCTAAGGTTCCATCCTTCGTGACCCTAACCCCTATATGCTGACCCAGCTAGACCCCCAATTTGTTGGCTCCAGGAGTTAATTGTTTCCATTTCTAGCACTGACCCTGCTCTTTAAACAAACCTTGGATTAGGAGGAGTACATTTCTTGAGTCACATAAGGGTATGCTTTACACGCATGCGTAGTCCGTATCCTAACCTCTCTCGAGTTTTCCCCCTCGCAACACTGGAGCTAATGTGGAGTGATTGGCCGGCGCACGGCGAGAGTGCGTCTGCGTAGTTCCTGCGCAGACAGAACCCACTGCTATGGCCGGAGCCTCTTCCACATGAACGGTCAACGGAGCCTTTGAAGCATAAGCTACTCTGCGCCCCCGCGGGAGCGTGTGTGGGCCCACACTGCGCAGCCCTCAGATATGTCTCTGTTGGTATTACCGCCGTCTAACTTCCCTGTCGCCGGCTTTGTCAGGGGAAGCCGCCGCTGTCACAATACGGGCTAAACTTCGAACTGTTGTGACACTTCATTTGTCCGGGTGGCAGCGCGCCTGAAAGCATGAGTGCCCCCGTTTGCAGGCAAAAAGTATGTCAGACAATCAAGGCCAGTTAAGCAAACGAGTGTTGACGTATTAAATCATGCTTGAACTCTGAGAGCGAAATAAATGTACGAGCCATTCTGAAAAGTCTGAAAAATAAATAAATAATTTAGGTCAGTCTGGTGGAGCAGAGTGGGTGGAAAGCTTTTAAGTGACACATTCTCAGAGACTGAAGAGGGTGAAAGTAAAGCTTCGGGGCAGTTCTACGGGGGGCGACAGGAATAGAGCTTGAGAGTTTGTCGGTCTACTTTTAAATAAGTCATCCAGCCCAGGATTTTTTGGTGCCTTCTTTTCATCCCATTACCAGGACTTGTTTTTTTTTAAAAACACAAGATGTTGTGGATAATGCCACCTTTTATGCGGGATTGTGGCGCTACCTGGCAGAGTGCAGCCAAGGAGAAAGGTGGAATCTCCCAGAGAATAGCCCCTTTCTTGTGTTCACTGCAGACCGAAGAGCTACTACACTAGATCTTAGCCGGTGTTGGACTGGCCTTTCTGGCAAGCCTGGCACTGCTGAATGGGCCTGCTGGAAAGGACCATTGCATGGGCTGTTTTTTGGTCCCGTCACGGTCCACGGAACAAAATCAAACACAACAGGCCAGTCTAATACTGGTTTTAGCCAAGTACTGGATTAGCTTCTTGTGTGTGGAATAGGGAAACTAGAGAGTGCTGTATGCAGCAGGCCTTGTAAAACTGGGGGAAATAAACAGACATCATAGTCAGCATAGCCGGACATTTCTTCTTACTGTGGTTGGGGGCTGCTTTCATGCAGATGCAACGCAGTAACAACTTGATCTCCCTAATCTCAACCTGGTTGCACCTGTGTGTTGTCAGTTTATTGCGTGTTAGATAGAGCCTCCTTGTGATAACAGGGTTCCTAGTACCTGGAACAACTATTTTTGCTCATCAACGGGTAAAATAATATTTTGTGAGAACATGCATGAACTGTTGAAGGGCTAGCATGGACCACCTACTGTAGAGGCTTCTTACATGCATCTAGAATATATTATGCGGCAAACTGCAAAGATCTGGGGTAGGCGCTGTTAGGAAAAAAATATGTAGTCACAATTTTCACCCATCCCCTAATAAACGTTGTTTGTAGCCTCAGTAAGGAGTAGGGTTTATGTCACTGTTAGTACTCACCAGGCGCGCCAAGTTCAGGTAAAAGCGATGGGGCGGGGTGTAGTCAACAGACAAGGGAATAGGGAAAATAAAATAAATAAAGCCACTTACCTTGCGCTAGCCGCATCGCTGAGTCAGCGATGCGGTAAGCGCAAGGTAAGTGGTTTAAAAAAAAAATATATTTTCCCTATTCCGTCGTCTGTCAACTCCCCCCCGCACCACCGCTCTTACCTGAACCTGCTGCGCCTGGTACTCACGAAGGGCAGTCCAGAATTCAGCCCCAGAATCTATATTAGATGAAAGAGCTACTTAACTAATTTTATCTAGCCGTTCCTTTATTTTCTTCCATCTCATCAGCACAAGGCCACAAGTACCAGCCTTTTCAATAAATATATGCAAATACCTGCAAATCGTTGGTTTTCTTCATGTCTTGAGATGCCTTGCTGCAAAGAGAGTTGTGTCATGCTATGCCGACTTCAGAAACATTCTGTTGCTCGCATTCAACATCCTTAGAACTGTGTTCAGTATGTGTTCCAAAGATACAAGGTTTTATAGTGTTTTAAATGCATTAAAGAAGTAATCCCACAACACATTAAATTAATTGAGTCTGAGGTACCATCTCATTTTCTGCATAATCTCTCTTCATACAGGTGGCATGTGACTCAGTATTTCACGGTATTATCCATACTTGGTGCCTATGCTACAGTCGGGATAACATGTTATCACCACTCCACCACTAGCCCCCTTTATTTATAACATCCTATGGTTTGAAATTAATGTACTTTTTAAATTATTATTTGCAGCTTGTACAGCGCTTGGTTACTCCATTACCGAGTGTCCCCGCGCTGGATTCCATCAAGGCTGAGTTCATTAAAAGAAGACTGGGCGAAGTAGTACGAAGAGGTGAGATTTTTCCTAAACAGCCAACTTTTAAGATGTTTCCTAAAAGCTGATTCTGATGTTTCCAGTCTGAGGTGCAGAGGCAGTGAGTTTCACTGCTTGGCAGCCAGGTGCCTGAAAGAGATGCCACCGAAGCATTTTCTGTTGTATTTAGGAATGCTAACCAGTCCAGTTCCAGCCGATCTAAGGCAGCGCGTGGGGTGGTACGAATGTATCATAGGACGGAGATATTTCGGGCCTTTGCCCTGTAGTATTCTGTGGGCATAACACAGGGCTTTGAAGGAGAACCTCTCCTCAATAGAGAGTCAGTGGAGAATTTAGAGGGCACAGCCAGTGGGCTCAAATCTGGGGATATTAAACGGCACCCAAGCTGCCGCTTTTTGCACTCGTTGGAGCATATGTATGCTCCTTTTCGATGCCCCCAGATAGAGAACATTACAGTAGTCTAATCTGGATGTCAACAGGGCCTGGACCGCCATCTTTTTGGCACAGACCGGGATGAGCCCTAGGATTTTCTTAAGCATTTTTAAGAATCCCGAAACAGGTACCTGTGAAGGTGGAAATTTGGTCGGAAAAGGATAGTGTGGAGTCGAACCAAACTACAAGATTTTTGAGATTGTGGCTCGGAGAGGGTGGAGATCCCAACATACTTGGCCACCAACTCGAGGACCAGATGGAAGGTTGTTTCCCTACCACTAAAATATCTGTTTTACTGGCATCTACTTCACAAGATGGCCTCTCAGGACAGTCACCTTTGCTGAAAGCTCTGAAACATACAAGCCCTGATGAACCTTTAACACTAATATATGTCTATTCTCAGGACAATAATCCAGCCTTGATCATATACCACTCATGACAACGTGCCTTCTGTTATCCACATCATGACCACCTTACCCAGCGGAGGCTTTCCTGAAGCTTTTGCGTTTTGTCTTTTCTTCAACTGGCATGCATACCAGTGCACATGGAGGCTCCTCGACTCCCTTCTGTGGTAGTTGGTGAGCCGCCTTGATCCGCATCTCAACAACCCAAAGGGAAATATGACTCCTAAATTAGATTATCTCTATATTTCCTTCATTCCCCACCAGAATCTCCATGTGTCAAGATTCCAGGACTTTTCCCCCTAAAGGCACTGATTGGAATTAAGAACATCATGTTCTAACTTTCCTACAGATGGGCCTATGTGAGTGTCCCTTACTGTGCCTACAACACCGAGGTCCATAATCTGCCTGCCTACTTTAATATCTCATCTTGACCAGACCCCTAGATCTCTCTGTAGACACTGTCATACACACCCCTGGTGAAGACCAGAAGTTCTTATTGAAAACCATGAAGCCTTCCCCGAGGGTAAGTCTGTGAAGTGGTGACTGCCAGTGACAAAGTGATCAGAGCTGTTGGCTGCACCTTCCACTTCCTAACTTAGCCAAGTGAGGGCCGGGGGCAGAAACCCACATGCAGCTTGAACCCTCACACACTTGAGTGGGCGAATTCTCCCTCCTTGTGTGGATCCGTGGGCATTCAGAGCATAATGAGCCTAATCCTCCTACCCGACGTCAGCACTTCACATGGATGCTGCTATTTTTCCTATAAGATAAGCACAAAGGAAGGTCTATCAAACCAAATACTAGGAAAACAAATTGGCAAAAAAAACATAAAAGTATACTCACACTTCAATTGAGAACGAAACCTGTAAACTATGTAAGAATTACACTACTGTAACTTTGGCTGAAATGAAATTATATTTGGAGTCCCTGGCCAAACAATATTTTGCCATTTGGGTGCTTTCTTTGTCACAGTTATATGGCGGTTTTTTAGTTATTTGTTCTGTTCAATTGTGGTGGCACTAAAAGACAGAGGCCTCTGACTCTAACGTTGCACCATACCTTCATAACTTGCTGGCTTCTTCACGCATTAGCAACAATTAACCAACATTGGTAGTGTTCTGTGCTATTTATTAACACATATTCTTACAAATAAAGCTGTTTTGTGCACGTTTGGTGCAGAAATCAACTGATTCCACGACAATGTTATGTTCAATCAACACTTTTGAAACATGGTTCTGGACATATTTTAGGATGAATATTAGAAGATTTGGTCCTACTATGAGGCTATTAATGTACTTTTAAAAAAGACACCGATTTTACTTTAGAATGTTTCTCGTGTAACTGTCTTCTCTACAATGAATCCTGAAATGTATTCTATCTCCTTAGGACGAGGTTTACACGAGGTTTTTATACTACACTCCCTCCTTTGATTAGGGTAGTTTGCTTTTCACAGATATCTATCTCTATTTTTGTTTCAGTGCTCCCTTTTCCTCTTTCTAGGGGTCCTCTTTTTGGTCTTGCCTCCTCTCTAACTCTGTTTGCTATCTTTATTTGAAAAAAAAAACGAGTTAATCACCAGCACCATGCTTAACATAGTGCAGATTTGATTATGATGTTTATTCAGTTTTATTTAGGTCACTTCATGTGATTACGGAGCTAGTCTTTCTAGCACATCTTCTATATTGAGGACACACTAGAATCAATGGATGTTGTAAAATTAATGAATAAGAGAAGATGGCGGCACCAGTTGCGACTGTGGACACGTAGTCCCCCCGTGAAACACAAGCCCCTACACACCACCAAGAATGCTGTAATGTACATGAAAGGCTCTGTCACGCGTAAAAAGTCTTTCAGTGATTCTATATTTTGAAACATAAAAATGCATGAATCTATATATGATAAAATAAAAAATGCATACATACATCTAATGTAAAATATTAAGTCAATACCACGACAATATAAACATTTACAAACTACTGCACCAAAAAAGGAGAAAGAAAGTTTCAAGGCATTTCCATAATGCAATTACATCTGAGCAACAAACCTGTACATAAAAATGGTAAAATGTTAAAAATCTGCAGCAGGCATGGAAATATAATCCCCGAAGCTCAATTTCTAAAAGCTTAATTCTGCCAAAGAAGTGCCCGATTTAACATTGTTATAAAAATGCAAGCGTCTTTCATTATTTTTCTTTGAAACACGCATTTTATAATTACCATTCTCGTTTCTTTGGAGTGGTGACTTTTCGCTACGCGCTGCTATTTCACAACTTTTACCAGGGAGTTGAAAACGGACTCCAGCATTCTTGAATGGCCTGCTGTCCTTTCCCATGGATGCGCGCTTAGTCAACCCAACTCTGTGATTATGTTAACAACACGGTGGTTGTTCTGTCTCTGAAAACAGCAATTAAAATGCCAGAGTCTTTGAGTACAAAGGACGCTGTCAAGAGAACGCAGTGCCACCATAAACTGGCATTTGCTGGCTTTAAAATGGCGCTCCAGGAGGTGTGTGTTCAGTGATATGCCACCCTCCTATAATATGATAGTTTGCTGGCTACACTGTAAATCGCAGCTGGCTTTAATGAATCTAGCAGAAATTTTGTGCAAAATGTTGTACACTTAGGGGTCGATTCCGATTCGGGCCGGAAATTTCTCCGACCGAGCCGGATCCGGAGAGATTTCCGACCGAATCGGACCCGTGCAGTCCGACCGAACGAGTACGATGCGTCCGTATGTTATCGGACTCGAGTCGGTCGGACTCCCATTGATGTCAATGGGAGCCGGTCGTACAACGCGGGCTCCCATTGACTCAATGGGTGCGAGTCGGACAAGGGCGCCCCCTACAGCGGGTACGCGGCGAAGCGATTCGCGCCGTACACGCACAGGTAGGGGGGACCCATGGGTCCCCCTGTGTGCGACTCGCGCGGCTACGCGTACTGGGGGTCCGACACGGACCCCCAAAGTACGGCTCCGACAGCTCTTACGAGCCGGAGTGCGCGGCTCGGTCGGACTCGCTCGCGGGCGCGCATCGTACTTACCCGGCCGGGAAACGTCTCCATTGCGCGGTGCGAGTCGAGTCCGAGCGAGTCGGTCGGAGCGGTTCGAGCCGGGAGCGAGTCGGTCGGAGCTGTCGGGACGCCCGGACGAGTCGGTCGGCGATTTCGCATCGTACTCGCTCGGCCGGACCCGCGTACGGTTCGGTCGGGAAACAGGGCTCCGAATCGGATCCGGTAAAGCCGAATCCGATTCGGAGCCCTACCGGCCGAGATCGGAATCGGCCCCTTAATTGTTGACCGAATTCACGCTAGCCAATAAGCATGAATGTATCTCACTGGCGGCGTAGACACAAATAAACACATAACAACAACATACATTCAAAGGACGACCTCTGCCATCCTTTTAATGAATGAATGATTTTAAAAGCAAGCGCCTTAAGCACACTCCTGAATCCAAAACTGTTAGTCTATTACAACAAAGTTTACACCGAGATTTACCGAAGAAACTCGTCAATTTACTGCCAATGCTCCAAAAGCAGGAAGCCAGAACGTACCGGAACTTGTTGTCCTGGCGGCCCACCGGGGAAACGCCCGGTGCCCGCTACGGCCAGTCCGGCGCTGGGCACAACCATATAAATCAACCCTTGAAATAGCTTAATTGCCCCTTGCCTGATGCTAGGATGTAGTTCATAGTCCTTTGCACCATCTACTAAGACTACTGGGCCAAAGGTCCAGAATGCCTAAATAAACTCGCAAACCACTACATGCTAAATAGGAGCCTGTACTTGGCGACTGCACAGCTTATGTCTTATCGGGGCCATAACCTTCACTGATTACAAGCTGGAGAACAGACCCAAACTACCTGCGTGCTCAGAATGGCCGGCAAATTGAGCTCTTCCCGTAGCATAGTAAGGATGCTCTAGGCCCTGGAGCAAACAAGGAAGTTGACCACTTTGAATGCTGTTGGGGTAGTAAAATACAGCAATTACCAGGGTTCAATAGACCCCTTAGGCTTCTGGGCCCTGGTGCAACTGCTCAGCTGCACTAATGGTAGCTAAGTCGCTGACCTATTCCAGCTCGCCGACAAGGCTTTTACACACAATCGGGCAGTGGACATTAAGAATACTGGATCCTCTCATGTATCATCGAAAGTAACCTAACCGAATGAGAAACATGTGTGCCTCCGATTTAAGCTCAGCAATGTAGACGGCCTCCATAACACGTTTAATAACACTGACCACACATTGGGGTTTGGCAGCATGAGATTCCAGTCACAGAGAGCAGAGAAATAGAGATTGCCTGAAGGGTGAATAACATCTCTTCTCTGTGAGAGGGAATTCTTGGCACTGCCCTGGGACCAGTAAATCCAGTATGCACCAGAGATAGTGCATGGTTTTTCATCACTGCCATCTCCTGGTCTACAGAAGGACCTTAGTCAAACAATAGCCATAGCAGTAGCTAACGGTAATTGATCACTAGCTCATTGGACTGCTCTCTGGAAGACCACTTAGGCAAAGACAGATAAGGCCCACTGAAACAAATGATATTTCCAAAGTTCATCAATAATTTTGAGAAAGATCTTTGGGCAAGAGGACGAATAAAAGGGCCTTCCTCCCAGAGAGATGGAATGGGAGAGGGAAGAAAGCACTGCTTAGTCGAGAAGTCAATATCATTCAACCTGGTGCAGGCCAGCTGATAACTAAGGCACAACAGCTTTTTTTCCATCCTTCACAAATAACTTCACTCTTCCCATATCCATTATGTCCTTGTATTGAGGTTTCTTGAATTCTTTGCTTTATGTCTACAGGGAAATTATATTTTAGGCACTACTGAGATCTAAAGTACCAGATCACTATTGGGATAGGAGAGCTAGAACCTTCGCAGAAGCCATTTTGGTTCATGCAGCAGAAGTTTGAGCCATGGTGGAACAAATGCGCTCTATACTTAAATTCATCAGATCAAGTACATTGGGTAGTGTGACGGACTCTTCCTTTTTCGACTACAAATGATCTTTGATTAGAAATAGAAATGGCAGCATGTTCTCCATGGAATCATTAGTTCCATATTTTTTGTCAAGGTTGTGATACAATTTTTTTTAAATGGACACAGTGAACTGAAAAGGTTCTGGAAAGAAACAAGTAACGAGTATCGTATGAGGATGTTCTACGTGTATTGAAGTGGAGCAATTCAGACACCAGTGATTGGCAATATGCATTTAGGAGAATGGCACACCGTCAACAGAAGCATTACACTGAGTTTCAAATTCAGAAAAACAGCATATTTGCAGCACTGCTAAATAAGGAACACTTTAGGGAAAAGGAGTTTAAATTGGGTTGGGCTAATGTTTGCATTATTGGTGACCCGAGGAGTATACTATGGCTCTGTTTTGAGGTCATGCATATGAGAAAGAACAACTGCCTCTTGGTCTTAAGTGTGTTCTTGGTTTGCTGAAGAGGATCTCTCAGATAGGGAGTACATATCAAGAGGAAATGAAGATTTGAACATTTCTTTTCGACAATCATAGTTAGGTTTACAATGGCTCAGTTTATTTCTTTTTTATTAATTAGTTTTATGGTTTAATCCATTTTATTGAATTTTAGTTGCAAATAATGAACATCACACCCACCTACAACCACTGGCCGGTGGGGAATAGCATGGCTTATACGCAACATTTAAAAGATAAGAAGAGTAGAAGGAAAGAGAGAAGGAGGAAAGCCGAGAGAGAGGAGAGAGAGGAGAGAAATGGACCTACCCATTGCCCAATGCAAGACATAGTAGGGTTCTAGCTAACGTGCGGCGCTGCCTCATCTCGGGGGGGTGTGGTGGGAAACCGCAGGACCCTTAAGTAACGGGGGCAGGTGAGCTCAACGAACTCAGAGGACAAGTAAGCCACCGTGGATCCCCAGGTCTTATCAAACTTGGGCAATGTACGATTAATACCAGCTGTAATCCTTTCCATCCTCACTACCTCCCAAACTCTATGAAGCCAGTCCAGTTTTGTTGGGATGTCTTCCGTGCCCCACTTTGCTAGTAGCACCTGCTTAGCCGCTCCGAGTGCCAAGGTGATCGCCCTCCCCCTGCAGGATTTTAGGGGGTATGTCAGAGGGTTAGGGAGTCCCAACAGAATGTAGCTAGGATATCTGGGGAGCTCCGTCTGATAGATCTGGTCAACAACGGGTAGGATCGTGTCCCAAAAGGATTGTATCTTAGGGCATTGCCATAGAATGTGAGTCAAAGTGCCCACCTGTCCGCAGTTGCACCAGCAGAGGTCATTGCTACCGGGTCTCCACCGGGCCATACGTGCCGGGGTATAATACCAATAATGCGCAATCTTTAGTAGCAATTCCTTACTCGAGTTACTGCATGAAGAAGCCCGGGCCCTGTGGATGATATCTGCCCACTTCTTCGGGGAGAATTCCCGTTCCAACTCCGATTCCCACCTGCGCTGAGCCGGGGACTTGACGGGGTTCTTTGCCTTGTTGAGAAAATTATAGATATCTGATAAGAGACGTTTATTGGAGGTGCGGGTGACAAACCAAAGCTCGAACCACATGTGCGCTCACCTGTGGTTGTGTGACCCAGTGGCGAAGCGCCAGGTACTGCCAGTACGCCTCCTTGGGGATCCCATAACACATCACCAGTTGGGGGAAATCCATGACTCCCTGCGTGTCAAATAGGTCGCCTAAGCGTTTACAGTTCGCTTCCTGCCATTTCACATACGCATTCCCTACGTGAGCCGGAGGAAAGTCCGGGTTCCCTATAAAAGGCGTCAACGGCGACACGGCAGTCGAGAGTCCACACCTCTCCTGTACCCTATCCCATACCGTCATGGTGGATCTCAAAACCGGGGTGATGTATAGCCCCAGCGGACGGTGTCGTTTGGGAAGCCAGGGGACCTTCCAGATGTGGATTCCAGCCACTCCTCTATCTATAAAGCACCAATGTTTTTCGGATTCTAATTGGTACCACTCTATCATACAGCGTAGTTGCGCTGCCTCATAATAACGCCTCAAATGCGGAACCCCAAGATCCCCAGCCTCCTGCCTCAGATATGTCAGGTGGCGGGCAATTTGTGCTTTCTCCCCCCCATATGAAACCATCGACTAGTTGCTGTAGTTGAGCCAGCACCTTGGGTGGCGGACATAAGGGGAGTGTCTGCATTATGTAGAGAAGACGGGGCAAGATCGTCATCTTAATGGCGGCCACCTTACCTAGCCATGAGAGGACGTGTTTCTTCCAACTAAGCAGCTCCTGTCGGACCTTGGCCAATATCTCTGAGTAATTCACCTGGGCAATCCTCGCAGTTGTCGGGAAGACCCGGATTCCCAAATAAGTGATGCCGCTAGGGGCCCAAGAGAACGGGAACTGCGTCGCTAATTGGTGCTGGTTTGCAGTAGGCAACGTTAAGCTAAGAGCCTGAGTCTTTCTCAGGTTGATTTTAAATCCTGACGCCGCACTGAATGTATCGATCCGTGTCTTGAATTTGTCACAAAAGAGCTTCCCTTTCCTTTTGACATTCCTCCTCTGAAGGCTTTGTGTTGTTGCCATTCCTGGGGCCTCTTCTCCTCGTCGATCTAGATGGCTTCCCAGAAGACGGGTCTCCCTCGTGTTCTTCCCGATCGGCTGTCTCCGTCAAGGCGTTCCCAAGGACTTCCCTTGCGTTCTTCATGTTGCGTACTCCGCGCATCTCCTTGTTGCACACGAAGGACAATCTGAACGGGTGTTCCCACCTGTAGCGGATTCCTTGCTCTCGTAAGAAGCTTGTGACCGGTCGCAGCTCTTTGCGCCTCTGGAGGGTGAGGGGCGAGAGGTCCTGGTAGACACCCACTTGAAGCCCCTCGAACTCCACCGTCGCTCGGTCCCGGGTGGCAGTCATGATGATCTCCTTCTGTCGGTAGGAGTGTAGGCAGGTGAGAATGTCCTGGAGCTGGCCGGGGCCGGAGGCGGGCCTCCTGGCACGGTGGGTGCGATCAAGCGTAATATCCGTGTCCCTCAGTTCTGGTGCTACATGCTTAAAAAAGCGAAGTACCCAGTCCTCCAGTTTGCCACCGTCTGCTTGGAGAGGCCCGCCTTTGAGGCGGATGTTGGAGCGCCTCGAGCGATTCTCCAGATCTTCAAGCTTGAGATAAAGCTCCTCATTTCGTTCGCGTATGTCAACCAGTTCCCGGGCATGTTCGGTGAGTTCTTCCTCCCTGCGGTCTCCGTTACGTTCTAGGGAGTCCACTCTTTCTCCCTCTTCCTGAAGCTCCGTTCGCAGCTGTTTAATGTCGGAGGCCACGTCTTGCCTCAGGCCCGCAAAATCATCTCGGAGTGAGCTAAATAACTTCTCCAGAAAGCCCTTCGTAATCGGGTCCTCCGCACGTCCAGCGTCCGGGTCCATCTCTCTCGCTCGGCTGGGACACCTGTGGGTCGGTGCCGGACCCCACTCCTTTCTTCGTGCCCTGTTTCTGGAGCAGATCCTTAATTGAGGTGTCTTTCTTGGACCTCGGTGTGGTCATCGCTCTGTTTTGGTGCGGACACAGTGGTCACGAAGGACTGTCGTGAAACAGGGGGAGAGTCCACCTCCGCTGTGCTCCAGTCTCCCTATCACCGCTCCTGGGAGATGCACCGCCGAAGACCGGGCAAGGATAGCCCAGCCGAGGGCCCTCAGGCTTGAGCCCAGAATGCACGTCTGCCGCAGCCCTCCTAGTTGGCCCACTCGCTTGATGGGGCCGAGTCTTGGTCGCGTCTCCCGGGGAGGCGCAGTAAGGAGACGGGTGAAGAGGCTCCAGCTACCGCCGCGGCCTGCTCGCACCGTTGTCGCCCCTCGGCTGCTGTTAGGTTCAGAAGCCCCTTCTGCGCACCTCTGGACACTAGGCCTGGGTGGGATCGATATCAACAGAGGCCCGCCAGGCCGCTTCTTTGCGCCACTCACGTCACTTCTGTACCTTCTTGGCTCCCCTCTGTGCTTCTTGCGCCTTCCCGGCACCGGCCTGGTCAGATTTGCTCCAATGCTGCGTAGCTGCACGGGCCTGCCTTCCTGTAGCCTGTGGTCGGGCCCTCGGGTCACTCCCCTGGCTCCGCGCAGTGGTAACGCACCACGCTCCCTTTGTGTCTAAGCATTATCGGGCCTCAGAGCACTGCCAATCTGATATGGGGCTGTCTCGGTCAGGCTGGGACCGAGGGGGTGCCCCCAGGCGTCCCGTTGTGGACCGGCCTCTGGGGCCCCACCGGGCCCGATGTTAGGCCTCCCCTCCGGCCTCCGCCTCGCTCTCCCAGGCCTGGAGCTCTCTCTCCGTGGCGCACTGCACTGCCGCTCTTCTGCCGGGGCCAGGCCCCTCCGCTTCGCCGCCTCACCTCACTGATCTGCAGAGGCGCTGCTGATGGCTTAGTTAACTCAAGGCGTAGGCGCTGTGACCCACCCCGAGCTGCGGGCTCCTCGTGGCGGCTACTGCGCGAGTCCCATCTCCGCAGGCCTTAGGCACCCCGGGGGCACTGCCACTGGATGCCACTGAGTTCCACCTCGCCATCAGTCCGATGCTCTCTCTCCGTGTTCCACTCGCCCCGGGACCACCATTCACAGCACCGGCCTAGCAGATCCGCTCCCTTGCTGCGTAGCTGCGCGGGCCTGCCTCCCTGCAGCCTGTGATCGGGCCTTCGGATCACTCCCCTGGCGCCGCGTAGTGGTAACGCACCATGCTTCCTCCGTGTCTTAGCGATATCGGGGCCACAGAACACTGCCAGTCTGATATGGGGCTGCACGGTCAGGCTGGGTCTGAGCGGGAGTCTCCAGGTGTCCCGCCGTGGACCGGGCCCCAGGGCCGCACCTCCCCTGCTTAACGCTGATGCTAGGCTGCCCCTCCGGCCTCTGCCTCACACTCCCGGGCCTGGAGTTCTCTCTTTGCGGCGCGTTGCACTGCCTCTCATCCACTGGGTCCGGGTCCCTCCGCTTCACCGCCTCACCTCACTGAGCTGCCGAAGCTCTGTCGGTGGTGTTAATAGATCAAGGCGTAAGCTCTGTGTCCTCCACGAGCTGCAGGCTCCTCGCGACGGCAACTGCGCGAGCCCCGCCACTGCAGGCCCTAGGCACCCCGGGAGTACTGTCACTGGGTGCTACAGAGAACCGCTTAGCCGTCGGTCCGATGCTCTCCCTCCGTGATCCGCACGTCCTGAGACCACTATTCACCGTCTTTTGAGTCACTTAAGCAGCCATTAGATGCCATTTGTCAGCCACGGCGAGCGGAGCCCCGAAGAAACGGTGCTACTCCGCCGCCATCTTGGCCACGCCCCCATTAATTAGTTTTATGAAGATTGAATATAGACAATCTGTCATTTCAGAGTGCTGTGGTTGTGAAAGCATATATCGTAGGGCGAGAAAGTAGTTCAAAATGTCCAAATGGTGAAGGGATGATCCCAATCCATTTTTGTGCAATCATGATAACCATTTCTGTGGAATTCAGTTGTTGTTTACATTCTTTTCATGAAGCACATGCTGTTTGATTCTGCCATTAGGCTTAAGTTCAAAATATTTCACAGTTAGGGCACGTAGAGTCCCAGGGTCCTACCTTTCCATTTCAACGATTTAAAAGCTGAATAGGTAAACACGTATTCAGCTGCTGAGTCCAGGCTCCTTTTAGGTCAATAGTAGAGCGCTAGTTTCTGCAAACTGACCCGTTGGTGCAGTAGGTCTCATGGAAGATTCAGGGAACCTTGAGATTGATTCTTGAATCCATGTTACAATGGCGGCACCTGTGCTTTAGCTTTAAACATCTTAAGTTAAAACACAGGTACGACGATTGTTTCAAAAGTAAAGAAATAGAAAAAAAATGCATTTCTATTTTTTTAGTTTTGAAGCAATCTCAGCACACGCGCTTTAGCTTAAGATGTTTAAAGCTAAAGCGCGGGTGACGCCATTGTAAGCAAAGAACATACACAGAAAAAAGACATTCAGCGTTCGGTGACACAAATAACAAAATAGAAGCGCGGCCGCCATTATTGGAGCCAAGGCGTGCCATGCTTGTTAAATTAATACATTTAAAAAAAAAGCATTACAAAATAAAAACATCTAGAGTAACAACACGTAACAGGGGGTGTTCTCCTAGGAGGTTACAGGAACAGAAAAGGCGGTACTAAGGAGGGACTACTAAGCCTATTGACCAATGAAAAGCCACCAATTACAAAGGACAGTGACAGGAGCCAATTAAAAAGATGGGCTGAGCCTCATGCCCTTTTCCTGAATACAGCATGTCGCGAAGAAACAGCGCAAGCACTGCTTAGGCGAGACCTAAAAAGGAACAACATAGGGGTGAAGCATTCTAGTCAGGTAGAGGGGTGATTGTATAGCCCAATGAGTCTATTCTGGCAGTGATGCTGAACTTAAAGATCCTTAAATCTTTCTTGAAGTATTCATATGCTAGATATGTTTGGATGCTAGGGGGAATAGAGTTATGGATTTTTGCAGTACTCCCTCTCAAAGCCTGGACGAGGGATATTGCCAGCAAGGGGATAGTGCTCCACAGTGAGCACAGACCAATGGAGAATAATTTTTTCATCAGGTATTTAGGGGCACCAGAGTGACGAGCACTGAGTGCAGAGACTCCCCCACGACTGCAGGGCCTCCACCATTAGTGATTGATGTGTTTCCCTCATGTTTCAATACTTTATGCTCTCTATTTCCTGCAGGATTCCCCATATATTTCTTGCGTTCATTAACAGAAACACCTGATGACTTAACAGCACGCACAGAATCCTCTTTGCTTGTGGTCTTTAGAGCTGCTTTGGCACATCGTTTAGAAAGTTCTGCTTTTTTTGCAATAGCAATGCTTCCTTCAAAGGTGTTTCTCCATTAGCCCACAGCCGTTCCTGTACATTGGAATCATTAGCATGCATGACAATCTCATCCCTTATCAACTCATCATGCAAAGTTTCAAGTTCGCAGGGAATTGACAATCATTTTAAATCTGTAACAAAGTCATCTATAGTTTCTGAGCCCCCTGATGCCTTCGAAAAAAATTAGATCTGTCCACAGAAATACATACTGGTGGTGTGAAATAGCTGTCTAAATATTCTAGTGCATGTGCAAACACATCAGTGTCATCTGCAGACCATGTTTTTTTTCTTCATTTGATCATAAATTCTTAGTTCCTCTGTGTGTGTAATAAAATCTTCTGTTTCCTTCTTGCTGAAAATTCTTCCTCAGAATCATCCTCAAATGTGAATTATCTAACTGAGGAAATAAGCTTTCCACTGAGGCCATTTCATTAGAGGCTCCCCCATAGACGCTAAGAATGGTTGCGGAGATGTAAAGGAAAATGTTTGCGCATACATTGAAATTTCAATACAAGTGAGTAGAAAAGGAAAATTATGTAAAAGGAGCGGTAGATGTTTCCTGAACGTTACACTTGAAATGCTCAAGAAAAAGAGTAATGCGATCCAGAAACATTACAGTGCATCTAAAACTTCCATGTTCCAAGCCATAACAATCTTGCACAGAATTAAAATATTTTAAAGTAAGTTCCTTCCTTGGCTTGTAAAAACGCAGCCTCTTGAAAGTGCAGTACAACTGTGCTAATTGTATTTGTCTGGAAATAGTGCCCAATTCAAGATAGCCGGCACTTACAGTCGCGTGACCAGCATTTGACGTCATGTGCAAGGCATTGTGGGGTGACTGGAATCCGGGTCGCGAGGGCTCCGTGTGGATTGCGCAATGAAAGAATCTCACGCTCGAGCCGATTAAGTTAAAAGTCTGTACGCGTGCCGGCAGGCGGAATGAAAGTAAAATTTACAATATTGACTGTACCTGAATAGCACAGCGTGCATCTAGATGTCCATACTTGCTTACAGAGCCGCCGCTTACAGGCAGGACCAGGGAGAGCCACACGTGACGGTCGCTTCTCCTAAGATACTAAAAATGTAAGTCACTGTAGACATGTGTGGTGTAGGCTGGGGTTGAACCAAAGCTTGTTGCCAACTTTGCAAAGAAGACACGTACCAGCGTCTGTAGAGAAGTACGTTTATTTCCAAAATCAACCCCAGCCAATAGAAGCAATATTTGGACGTCTGCTTGGCTCCTGTCCTTATCTCCAACTGTCACACGGGTAGTTTGGATCTCTTCAAAACAAGCATTCCAAATTGCACTCAATGGGTGACATCACAATACCACAGTAAGCAACCTTCATCTTATCTCTTGTAGGTGTATTCTTAATTTTATATCAGTCAGCAGCCCAAGTCCAATTCTCTGAGACAGGTACCCATATCAACAGCCCCCAATAGATGCACAATCTCTATAGATCCGACATCTCCTTATTCCTGGTGGAGACTGCAATACCCAGTTTAACATTGCCCTAGTACAATACACTCTCACATTCTACCACCCCACCCCTGACCATAATGCTTGTAGTGAATCAGAATGGAAAATCCTGCACAGCTACTTCTTGTGCTGCACCTGATGTATGCACAAATGAAAATCTTTATTTTCTAGGTCTCCAAACCAGGACTTTTCGCAACCACTTAGGGCAAGGTTTAAAATTTGAAGGACAGAATACAGTCCAACAAGGTGGTGAAGAACATTAGGTCCACCAACCTGATGGACAACTGTCGCCAGATTTAGAGAACACCGCTGGCACCATGGTGATCTCTGTACCTTGATAGGTACTGCTGTCATGGCGGTTCCTGTCAAGGTACAAAAAGTTTGGGGGATGGTCTCCACTGGATCTGATGGAAGTACAACAAACTTTAACATAGGTTTTGTTTTTCAAAACATAAATTACCAAAGTGGGTTTTGTTGAAAAACAAATAACTAGTAACCCTCACCCCAAGAGACAATTTTCCCTGGGTTTGGGTCATTATTTGCTTTTTTTCTGTCCCATTACGAGATGGTCAGAAAAAAGGACTTCATACTGTCCATTCTAAATAGAGCGGGTAGTGTAATGCCCTTCCTCCCCGACGGCCCCAACTGTGGGGCCGATTCCGATCTCGGCCGGTAGTGCTCCGAATCGGATTCGGATTCGATTCGGAGCCCTGTTTCCCGACCGAATCGTACGCGGGTCCGGCCGAGCGAGTACGATGCGAGCGCACGCGAAATCGCCGACCGACTCGTTCACGGGTCCGAACCGCATCGACCGACTCGCTCGGACTCGACGCGCACCGCGCTATGGAGACGTTTCCCGGCCGGGTAAGTACGATGCGCGCCGCGAGCAGTCCGACCGACTCGCGCCGTCCGGCTCGAAAGAGCTGTCAGAGCCGGACTTTGGGGGTCCGTGTCGGACCCCCCCTGTACGCGTAGGCGTGCGAGTCACACACAGGGGGGAACCATGGGTCCCCTCTACCTGTGCATGTACGCCGCGATGCGTATGGACGCGTACCCGCTGTAGGGGGCGCCCTTGTTCGCCTCGCACCCATTGAGTCAATGGGAGCCCGCGTACGCGTTGTACGACCGGCTCCCATTGACTTCAATGGGAGTCCGACCGATCGAGTCCGATAGCATGCGAATGCATCGTACTCGTCCGGTCGGACTGCTAGGGTCCGAATCGGTCGGAATTCTCTCCGGGTCCGGCTCGGTCGGAGAGATTTCCGGCCGGAATCGGCCCCTGTGTCGGGTAGGTGGAAGAAGCATACAGTTAAGAGAGCCAATGGGGGCTCAGCTGATGGAAAGCTGATGGTCCGCCTGTCTCTATATGAGGCAAGCTGACCGAGGGTTTACCGGACATGGAAATTCCATCATGTTTGTGACAGAGTACTGTGTCCACCAAACTCTAAGGGGCCGATTCCGATTCGGGCCGGAAATCTCTCCGACCGAGCCGGACCCGGAGAGAATTCCGATTGAATCGGACTCTGGCAGTCCGACCGGACGAGTACGATGCGTTCGTAGGCTATCGGACTCGATTCGGTCGGACTCCCATTGAAGTCAATGGGAGCCGGTCGTACAACGCGTACGCGGGCTCCCATTGACTCAATGGGTGCGAGGCGAACAAGGGCGCCCCCTACAGCGTGTACGCGGCGAAGCGCATCGTGCCGTACATGCACAGGTAGGGGGACCCATGGCTCCCCCCTGTGTGCGACTCGCGCGGCCACGCGTACAGGGGTCCGACGCGGACCCCCAAAGTCCGGCTCCGACAGCTTTTTCGAGCCGGACGGCGCGAGTCGGTCGGACTGCTCGCGGTGCGCATCGTACTTACCCGGCCGGGGAACGTCTCCATTGCGCGGTGCGAGTCGGGTCCGTGTGAGTCGGTCGGAGCGTGTTGAAGCCGCGTACGAGTCGGTCGGCGAATTCGTGGCCGCTTGCATCGTACTCGCTCGGCCGGACCCGCGTACGAATCGGTCAGGAAACAGGGCTCCGAATCGGATCCGGTAAAGCCGAATCCGATTCGGAGCCCTACCGGCCGAGATCGGAATCGGCCCCTAAGTCTGGCTTTTGCACTGCACTCAACAGGAGTACGCTTTGTCAGTTTGGGTCCGATTCACACAGCTTTTTGCTGAGGAAGAATTGCTTAACAAAGGAAATTCAGAAATAAGTCACATCTACAAATAGAGTAAGTCGCATTTACTCAAAGATTTTTTTATGAAGGTTGACTTTAATACACATCTCTGAATATGAGCTCCAAAACTAGACCAACCAACATTTCATGCTGATGTCGGAGGTTGACCCCTCTCCCCTGCATTCCTATTGACCACCAGAAGGACTGAGTGCTTGAAGTTGGGGCTGACATATTTTCACATATCTGATTAATGAGCATTCGCTTGACTAACTGATGGGTTTTTTCACGATAAGCAGCTCACAGTGCTGTTACCCTTAGGCTGACAGCCATGACTAACACCTTACAGAATCACCCAAAAGTCAACCTACTTTCTCTATTTTTCCGTTTTAAAAAATAAGTACAGGCAGGAAAACACAGAAAACTGGGAGACACACAGTTTTCTGATTACGTTGTGTGGTGAGAGTTTATTTGTACAATGCAAAAGTAATTAATAGTGGAAGGCGTGCTTCAGGAATAGAATACTGTAGACCTTTAGTTGCCTTTCTATGGGTTTACCAGGAGGTGACTTGCGATCTAGAAATCAACTCCTGGTTAAGTTTAAAAAAAAAAAAAGACTAACCTAACGGTTAACAACAAAAAAAAAATCTAATTGGTCGAACACAATCCAACATACCCTCCTCGGTTAGCCTCCTCATCAATTACCTCCCTACAGAATTAGGAAGACTTGTACGGTTCATTCGAGTTAAAACTTATTTCCCAGAAACGTCATTGACAAATGCTCAAGTGGAAAATGGAACGTTGCCTCACAGTGGTTGTGAAAACAATATTTTTAAATTATAAGGATGTTCGCATGATTAACTTTCAATTAAAGTGAGAGTTCGAAATAGCGCCAGCCAGTGCAGATTGCTGAAAATGACCTTTCAGTCTCTGCGTTATCTCCATTTATGTCTTCTAGCGTGCTGCCTTTTAAGGAATTTAAAATTGAAGTGCAAATTAGAGCGCGACAATGCACCAACAATTACACTGCAAATTACAGCACGTTCCATCAGTTGATAAACGCCATGTGTAATTTATTTAGAAGTCTCTGAAGGGAATGCAGCGCATACAAAGAAGCCGCGGTCTGTGGAGGTACAGGTAGATTCAAGGTCGGTATAGATCAATGGAAATCTCTGCCTGGGTAAGCCTTCAAATGCTAAAAACAAAACCTGAAGCTGATTCTCCCAGTAGCAATATGGATCTGAGCAATATGAAATAAAACATTTTCAAACTTTATAGTTTTCAAAAATCTCACTATCAGAACCCCTTTCAAAAGGCCGCAGGGCACACAGGGGTTACTGGGCCCAACCGCGGGGGTTGAGGCCTTTTACCCCTGATGTCCCGGGGCCTGACTTACTATGGATCCTGAGTAACTGGGCCAAGTACCCCTTCTGCACTCTCAGGGTTGCGTGGTCCGAGCAGTTCAAGACTCTCTTGGGAGGGAGGTGTGGATACAGATTAGTGAACACAGGCTTGCAACTCAAAATGAGCACAGCAGCAGCAGTAAATAATTGTCCAGCCAAATACTAACTTTTATAACAAAAGAGAAGTTTTTTATTTCTACCGCGACCTACAAAGCAAGAATACAACATACACACACAATTACGCAGTCCTCCCCAGAGGTCGGGGATCTAGTGTTTCTCTGGTGGTTCCCTTTCCAAGTATCAAAAAGGGGATGGGGAAAGAGAGGATACACTGGGTTCGTCCTCCAAAAAGATTCTAAACCAACATAACAAGAACCCAGCAGTGCCTAGGAAAAACTAACCCTCCACTGGAGAAGAAAACAAAGTGTTTTTGTAAAACCCTCACCCACCAGGGTTACCCCTTGTTGCCATGCTTCATCATCGGTCCATCCCATTCCACTCAGGAACGGGGCGTGCTACGACCTATCGATTACGTGGGAACACTTTTGATGACTAGCGACGAGCGACCCCTGACCTTGACTGGTAGGTCGCTCCCCCACCACACAGCTCCGTCTGTGTGCCCTGCTGCTGCCCCTGATTGTGCTCGTTTTTCCTTTCTGTGCCCCCTTGCTGCCCCTGATTGTGCTCGTTTTTTTTTCCTTTCTGTGCCCCCCTTGCTGCCCCTGATTGTGCTCTGTTTTTCCTTTCTGTGCCCCCCTTGCTGCCCCTGATTGTGCTCGTTTTTCCTTTCTGTGCCCCCTTGCTGCCCCTGATTGTGCTCGTTTTTTCCTTTCTGTGCCCCCTTGCTGCCCCTGATTGTGCTCGTTTTTCCTTTCTGTGCCCCCTTGCTGCCCCTGATTGTGCTCGTTTTTTCCTTTCTGTCCCCCCTTGCTGCCCCTGATTGTGCTCTGTTTTTCCTTTCTGTGCCCCCTTGCTGCCCCTGATTGTGCTCGTTTTCCCTTCTGTGCCTGTTTCCCGCCGCTGCGCCCCTGCGGCCCCGCCCCTCACTGCCCATTCGCTGCCCCATTCCCTGCTCCTCCCTCCCACCTCCCCATTTATGGCGGCCGCTGCGTGGTGAAGAGAGCGACCCCTGACCTTGACTGGTAGGTCGCTCCCCCACCACACAGCTCCGTCTGTGTGCCCTGCTGCTGCCCCTGATTGTGCTCGCTTTTCCTTTCTGTGCCCCCCTTGCTGCCCCTGATTGTGCTCGTTTTTTCCTTTCTGTGCCCCCCTTGCTGCCCCTGATTGTGCTCGTTTTTCCTTTCTGTGCCCCCTCGCTGCACCTGATTGTGCTCGTTTTTTCCTTTCTGTGCCCCCCTTGCTGCCCCTGATTGTGCTCGTTTTTCCTTTCTGTGCCCCCTTGCTGCCCCTGATTGTGCTCGTTTTCCCTTCTGTGCCTGTTTCCCGCCGCTGCGCCCCTGCGGCCCCGCCCCCTCACTGCCCATTTGCTGCCCCATTCCCTGCTCCTCCCTCCCACCTCCCCATTTATGGCAGCCGCTGCGTGGTGAAGAGAGCGACCCCTGACCTTGACTGGTAGGTCGCTCCCCCACCACACAGCTCCGTCTGTGTGCCCTGCTGCTGCCCCTGATTGTGCTCGTTTTTCCTTTCTGAGCCCCCTTGCTGCCCCTGATTGTGCTCGTTTTTTCCTTTCTGTGCCCCCTTGCTGCCCCTGATTGTGCTCTGTTTTTCCTTTCTGTGCCCCCTTGCTGCCCCTGATTGTGCTCTGCTTTTTTCCTTTCTGTGCCCCCTTGCTGCCCCTGATTGTGCTCTGTTTTTCCTTTCTGTGCCCCCTTGCTGCCCCTGATTGTGCTCTGCTTTTTTCCTTTCTGTGCCCCCTTGCTGCCCCTGATTGTGCTCGTTTTTCCTTTCTGTGCCCCCTTGCTGCCCCTGATTGTGCTCGTTTTCCCTTCTGTGCCTGTTTTCCGCCGCTGCGCCCCTTTGGCCCCGCCCCCTCACTGCCCATTCGCTGCCCCATTCCCTGCTCCTCCCTCCCACCTCCCCATTTATGGCGGCCGCTGCGTGGTGAAGAGAGCGACCCCTGACCTTGACTGGTAGGTCGCTCCCCCACCACACAGCTCCGTCTGTGTGCCCTGCTGCTGCCCCTGATTGTGCTCTGCTTTTCCTTTCTGTGCCCCCCTTGCTGCCCCTGATTGTGCTTGTTTTTTCCTTTCTGTGCCCCCTTGCTGCCCCTGATTGTGCTCGTTTTTCCTTTCTGTGCCCCCTTGCTGCCCCTGATTGTGCTCGCTTTTTCCTTTCTGTGCCCCCCTTGCTGCCCCTGATTGTGCTCGTTTTTCCTTTCTGTGCCCCCTTGCTGCCCCTGATTGTGCTCGTTTTCCCTTCTGTGCCTGTTTCCCGCCGCTGCGCCCTGCGGCCCCGCCCCTCACTGCCCATTCGCTGCCCCATTCCCTGCTCCTCCCTCCCACCTCCCCATTTATGGCGGCCGCTGTGCGGCCGCGCGCTGGCGCGCCAAAGGCGCGCCTAAGGCAAGCCCGTCTGCGCCCGTCCGCGCCATGACCGCGACCAGCGCCAGACCCCCTGGTCCGGGCATCCCCGCGCCCGCCACATCAACAGACGCCGATACGACGCCAGCACCCTCCACGCACTCAACCCCGGAAAAGATCACGCCTGCTACCAGGCCACCCCGAAGCGCACCCAAGGGCCCTTCACCTGCCGGAACTGCAGCTTCGCCAGCACTCGCCCCGCCAAACCACCGCCCAGGAAAGAACCCAACTACCTCAGATGCATCCTCCTCAACACCCGCTCCGCCCGCAAACACGCCATCGAACTCTGGGACCTTCTCGACTCAACCTCCCCAGACGTCGCATTCCTGACGGAGACCTGGCTGAATCCCGCTTCAGCCCCCGACATCGCCATTGCCATCCCGGACGGATACAAGATCACCCGCAGGGACCGCACCAACGTAGTCGGAGGAGGCATCGCCATCGTCCACAGGAACACCCTCAGAGTCTCAACCAACACCGACGACACCCTCAGCACCGCCGAACACATGCACTTCCAGATCCACACCGATCCCAACACCACCCTCAGAGGAACCCTCATCTACAGACCCCCGGACCCCGACCACAGTTCAGCGATTCCATCGCTGACTTCGTCAGCACACACGCCATCGCCTCCACGGACTACATCCTCCTCGGGGACCTGAACTTCCACCTCGAGAACAACAAGGACACCAACTCCACCACCCTGATCGACAACCTCGCCACCCTCGGACTCAGACAGCTCGTGACTACACCCACCCACGCCGCCGGCCACACGCTAGACTCCATCTTTTCAGCAAGCCCACACGTCTCCTTCAACCACACCTCCGAACTCCACTGGACTGACCACCACTGCATCCACTTCACCTACAGGAAGCCCACCACGCACCACCGCACCGAACAAATGCCTCGCCGCTGCTGGAGCAGAGTCACGGAAGACCAGCTAACCACAACCCTCGCCCTGAGCCCACCCGCCGAACCCTCCGACCCCGACACCGCCGCCCGCAACCTCAGACAGTGGATCGACGACTGCGCCAACACCCTCGCCCCGCTCAAGAATCCGCCCAACATCCACACCAGCAAGAAAGCCACCTGGTTCACCGAAGACCTCCAGGCCTCCAAACGAACATGCCGAAAACTGGAGAAGATCTGGCTCCACGAACGGACAGCGGACAGCTACGCCGCCCACAAGAGCGCCACCCGCAGTCACCATCACCTCATCAGATCCGCCAAAAGGGCCTCACTCAAAGACCGCCTAGACAACAACGCACACAACAGCAAAGAGCTCTTCAACATCGTGAAGGAACTCTCCAACCCCAGCTCCAACACCAACGACATCCAGCCGTCGCGAGACCTGTGCGACTCACTGGCCACCTTCTTCCACCGCAAAATCGCCGACATCCACGACAGCTTCAACACCACGACCGCCCCGGCAACCACCGAGACTACTGCCCCCACAACCACCTGCTCTCCTGGACCAACATCAACGACGAGGACACCAGCGAGATCATGAACACCATCCACTCTGGTTCACCGCTAGACCCGTGCCCTCACCACATCTTCAACAAAGCCAGTACAGCCATCGCGCCCCATCTCCGGAAAATAATCAACATCTCCTTCGAGACAGCAACCTTCCCGGAAAGCTGGAAGCACGCCGAGATCACCGCCTTACTCAAGAAACCCAAGGCAGACCCCAAGGACCTCAAGAACTTCCGACCCATCTCTCTGCTCCCGTTCCCCGCGAAGGTCACCGAGAAAATCGTCAACAAACAACTGACCCGCTACCTCGAGGAGAACAACATCCTGGACCCTTCCCAGTCCGGCTTCCGCAGCAACCACAGCACCGAAACCGCCCTCATCGCCGCCACCGATGACATCAGGACCCTGCTAGACAACGGAGAAACAGCAGCCCTCATCCTCCTGGACCTATCAGCCGCCTTCGACACGGTCTGCCACCACACACTACGAACACGCCTTCACGACGCCGGGATCCAAGAGAAGGCCCTGGACTGGACCACATCCTTCCTTTCCGGCAGAACACAAAGCGTCCGCCTCGCCCCTTCCGATCCAAGGCCACCAAGATCATCTGCGGCGTACCCCAAGGCTCCTCCCTCAGCCCAACGCTGTTCAACATCTACATGGCACCCTCGCCCACGTCGCCCGACAGCACAACCTCAACATCATCTCCTACGCCGACGACACCCAGCTGATCCTCTCCCTCACCAAAGACCCTCACACCGCCAAAGCCCACCTCCACGAAGGAATGAAGGCCGTCGCCGAATGGATGAGGACCAGCCGCCTGAAGCTGAACTCGGACAAGACGGAGGTCCTCATCCTTGGTTCCAACCCTTCAGCCTGGGACGACTCCTGGTGGCCAACATCACTGGGAACAGCCCCGCCACCCACCGACCACGTACGCAACCTAGGGGTCATCCTCGACCCCACCCTCTCCATGACTAAGCAGGTCAACGCCGTTTCCTCATCCTGCTTCAACATCCTCCGAATGCTCCGCAGGATCTTCAAGTGGATCCCCACCGAAACAAGAAAAACAGTCACCCAGGCCCTCGTCACCAGCAGGCTGGACTACGGAAACGCCCTCTACGCAGGAACGACGGCTAAGCTCCTGAGACGGCTGCAACGCATCCAGAACGCCTCTGCACGTCTTATCCTCGACATCCCCCGACGCAGCCACATCACACCCCACCTGAGAGACCTGCACTGGCTCCCTGTCAACAAGAGGATAACCTTCAAGCTCCTCACCCACGCACACAAAGCACTCCACAACTCCGGACCAGCCTACCTCAACAGACGACTCAGCTTCTACACCCCCACCCGCCAGCTCCGCTCGACCAGCCTCGCCCTCGCCACAGTCCCCCGCATCCGGAAAACGACCGCCGGCGGCAGATCCTTCTCCCACCTCGCCGCCAAGACCTGGAACACCCTCCCCACCAACCTCCGACAGACCCAAGACCTACTGGCCTTCAGAAGACTCCTCAAGACCTGGCTCTTCGATCAGTAGCAGCACCACCCCCTCTTCCCCAGCGCCTTGAGACCCTCGCGGGTATGTAGTGCGCTTTATAAGTGACATGATTGATTGATTGATTGTTTGATGACTATATAGTGACAAAGAAGATGGTGTAAAAAAAAGGAGTGGGTGGGGTTGATCTTATAAATACCTGCCTAGTGGGTTACTTCTATCTATTCTGACCCCTAGGGCCCGATTCCGATGCGATTTGGAAATCATTCCGACCGAATCGGTTTGGGAATGGTTTCAGACCGACTCGGATCGGGAGACTCCGACCGACCGAGTACGATGCATCCGGATGCTTCCAGATACAATTTGGTTGGACTCTCAGTGACTTCGATGGGAGCCTATGTTCCGACCGAATGCATAGGCTCCCATTGAAGAAAGGGGTGGCTGGGGAAAATTGGGCACCCTGTGGCGGGGACCCCCTGCTGCCTGCCACACAGTGCATGGCTGGTAAGGGGGGACCCATGGGTAGCCCCATGGGCCCGATTGGGAAGGCTCCCGGTGCAGGGGGGCCCGCTACAGGCCCCCAAAGTCTGAATCTGACTGCTGATTTGAGTCAGACGGCACGATTCGGAAAGGCTGTCTGAATCCAGCATCGTAATCGGTCATTCGGGAACGCGGCCCGTAGAGACATACGATTCTGCTCCGTACGGCTCAGTCATTCCGAATGCCGTTGAGTTCGGATTGGGATATTCCTAATGCCTAACTCGCATCGTACTCGGTCAGTTGGAAACATTTCCGATTCGGTTGGAAAGACACGTTCCCGATCTGATTCGGATGGAGCAAATGCCATTAGGAGGCCTTCCTAACCGCATCGGAATCAGGCCCTCGGTCGGAAAGACACGTTTGCGATCCGATTCGGATGGAGAAAATGCCATTAGGAGGCCTTTCTAACCGCATCGGAATTGGGCCCCTAGTCGGTATGGTCAAAAATGGGGGGGGGTATTTTTTAGGAAGGTAGGGTGCCATGTACATGGTTCCTAAAGGGTCAACATGTTTCAAGCCGTACCCCTATAGGCTTTTCACAAGGACCTAGGGAAAACAGTAATTTATAGTGATTGTAACTCTCTGGTGCCACTCCTGCTCTTATCCAACTGGATATACACAAGGCCCGTCTAGCTGCTTGGTAAATGGCAATTTTTGGGGTCCCAAGCTCCTTTTCTTATAGTTTCCAGACACCAAATGTGATTTATTGTCTGAGTCTTTGAGTCCTCTAATACCTCATGAAAAGCAGTCTGTCACAGCAGGGATGTCTCCAAGGCTAATAGTCCCACAACACAGTCCATGGGAGTGACTAGAGTTCCCACCTGGATGTCAGCCACAGTTGTGATATGTGCATCAAAAGGTTATCTCAGGGCTCCCAACCCTACTCCTTATGATTCTCGTATCGGCCCCATCTCCTTCCTGAGATATGTCCAAGCCCCTTCCTTGTGTCCTCTCACTGAATCAAAGAACACCCTTTGAAGTGCACAGCCCCCCCACAGTTTGTCCCATCCAGCTAACAAAACTGTCTGGGGGGGATCTCTCTACCTCCACTCCATGTTTCACCATGCAGACCTAGGTCTCCCAAAATGAAAACCAGGACCTTCCATGCGTTGAACCATACAAAGGCACACATACACCTAGTGCATAAATACAGCATACATGCACTGCGCAGTACTGTATGCTCCATGTATTATGTCATTCAGAGGCATACAAACAGCAAGTGAATTTCACATGCACTGACTGGCCAGCAATGTACCCTCTATGTACTATAGCACTCACAGGCACTCATACACCCAGCATGTGCACTTATCCTTCATGCGCTGCACAGCACTAGATCCTTCAGGTACTAGACCACTCTCAGGCACATGCATACACCGTACACACACTACTCAGTACTGCATTGTGCCTGTATGGCACCATCCCCAGGTACACATACACCCAGCGCAGATACACCACTTCTGCGCTGCACAGCTATTCACACCAACGTGATGTAGCCAAGAGTGAGTTAAGCACAAAGCAGTGGTACTTGAAAAAATGAGTGAGCCAGCAGGCCCCACTTCAGTGACACAGGTTAAAAAGTATCTGTTCACTCCTACTGATCACTACACGGTATGCTGCCACTACCGTGCTTGTGGTGCTTAACTCCTGGTAAAGGCAGTAGCCTTTCACCACTTTGAGGGTAGCGATTTGGCCCCCCCTCCGTTAGACAACGCTATGTAATGGTGCACATGCATAATCCGTGTTTGCCTATGACAACAAATATCAGCATTAGGGATCCAGACATCAGTATAGTTTGGGAACTCAGGGAAGGGGTGCATGTCATTTGCCATGCAGAGGACTTTTCCGTCCCAACAATTACTTTTCCCTTAACCACAAACAACTTTTCCAGCTGTTTGTCCTCTAAGCCCACCACTGAATAAACAAAGTTATACTGCCATGAGGAGAGCATGGTACACAAATTAACCCAGGCCCCTTGCCATAAAATGCCCAAATTGTATTAATTTTCATTGAGGTGCACTTTAGCACCATAATATACATTGTAATACTGCAGTGTGTTATATTGCTCCATTGCCACATCTCTTTCACTAGGATCTCCTAGAGTATTTATGGAAACCTAAACAAGATAGAGATTCCAAGCACATTATAATTCCTCCAGGCTTACTCCAGTGGATTTGTATGTTAGATGATGGACTATAAGAATATTGTACTGCAAAAATATAGTAGCAAAAATATCAACGAACAAAGGTACGTATAGATTTACTATTCTTAACTCCATATCGTCGTACCTTGAAGTCACATGTCATGCAGGTACATATATGTGGAGTTAAGTCACAATAATGCTAGACTTACATACATATATTTACATTGTTGATATTGTAGTCATACATATTTTTGCTACAATATTTTGGTATCACAATATTTAGTACTTAATATTCTGACACTAAGGGCCAAATTTACTAGTTTGTCATGCAGCGCAGTGGAGCAGCTGCAAATGCTGCGCTGCGCTCCGTGTGAAGAAGAGAGTAGGAGAGCGCCATATTTACAGAAATATGGCACTCTCCTCCCCTCTCCCTAATGCCGGCGCAGAAATGTGCATCCGTGCACCATGGACACACCTTGGTACCATAGTGCAAGGGTGTTTCCCTGAGTCTAGCATAGGTTTTGTACTGGAAGGATACCCTTCCAGTAATAAATACTAGACTGAACTAACTTTAAACCTTTTCCCACTTTGTATGTGAGCTGTACAGTGCAAAGTCCAAAGAGAAAGGAGAAATAAAAGCATTTCTCCTTCATAGCACCTATCTGAAATGGGCACTATTGTCTACTTTTTTAAGTAAATTGGGCTTAGCGTCAGAAGCCTTGGATGGGTGCATGGGAATACCCATGCACCGCCCATGGTACGCCCCCTTGGCACTAAGTAATGCAAAGCAGCGCTATGCACTGCTTTGCATTACTTTAAAGTGATTTTCCAGCGTAAAACAGGTTTTACTCTGGAAAGTAAATAGGTAAAAAAAGATTTACCATTGTCTTAGTAAATAAACCCGAAATCTCCTGGGAATTTTCCCAAACCAGATAATCTACTAAAATATTCCTGGCCGAGATCTGCATTACTCAATGTTTTCTTTATATCCATAGGGTAAATAGTTTCCCTCCAAGGCTGTCTCATTAACCACACCAAAATGCAATTAGTGAGGGTTTCCATCACTTTCCCAACCTGGAAAAGCACTTATGCTGTCTACATATTACAAGAATAATTTTACATGCGTTTTCAGTGCAGGCATGAATCAATAAAACGTTTGTGACTATCCACACACTTTTTAGTTTGTGTGTGATCGGCGCACGTTGCTGTTTAGCACCCATTTTCCAACCCCCTCCAGCTCAATTGCTGTGAGCAAAATGCCTTACTATCGGATTGTCTGCAGTTCTGACACGCATTATCATATGCAAATGTTTGTTGTTCCTGTTTCTCTGATTCAGAATTAAGGCATCTTTTCTCTGTTGATTTTTTGTGCACCTGATTTCTACTCAGTTCACAAACAAAAATTGTAAATTTGGCCCTGTTTTATTATTTTGAAACAGAACCCAAACATTATTATTTGCTGCTGCTAAAAGCACTTACTGCTGCAAAAAAGAAATTGTGCAAAATACCCCCCTCATACAATATGTAATATGGTGCTAAATGGCATCCCCTATGCAAATTAGCCCCACCCAGTGAATTTAGGTAATCCAGTACCAGGGCACATTCCTTTAAAGTACACAGAAGTTTTGAGGCATGAACACCTCCTCAAAATTTGATCTCTGGGAGGAGTTTGTGAACTTTGCACTTTTAAAATGTAGTGTATTTTCTATTCAAGTTGCCAACTTTAGTTGCTTTTCCACTTGGTACCTGAGGGTTAAATTTACAACAAAAAACCCTATACCATTTACTGTAATCTTGCATTGCCTGGGTGCCTAACCATCGTAGGGTTGTGATCCTGGGTCTAGAAGAGAATTGCATGGAGTATTTAACCAGTGTCTCCAAGAGTTATGCTCCTGTCACTTCTATGTGAACTCCACATGGTGTACACACCTTGTTCGTTTAACTCTTCCCATGGAATTGTGCCGCAGTCTCTTCTGTGTGAACCCCTGTAGGATATATAGCCTGGTTGCTTAACAGTGCCTCCAGGGGTTGGGTCACTGTCCCTTACGGGTGTTCCCCATACAACAGACTCCCGGGTGGACTCCACATCTGCACGTCCTATGTACTTGATGCAGGTCTCAACTTTAGGATACTGATCACCCCTAAAATGGTAGGCACGCGCCTATTCTCACACTATCCACAACACCTTATGCTTATGCTGAGTGATGTTTGCCACTCCATGTTTGAACCACGTCTTTGAACCTCACGCAGAAATCCAATGGCCAAGCTACATCCAGCACCCTATCAAACATGCACTTTCAAGGGGATCAAGGAATCCACTGCAATCGGAGCACTTCATGGCCTCATCAGGGGTACGAACTACTCTATAAATGCTACAATAATACAACAGCTTACTCTAGGAGGTTTAAGTTACACCATTAATGAAATCAAAGGGAAACACTTTCTCCCAGTATAAGTAATTGAATTACAAATTATACTTCATCCATTATCATAGTGCAGAGTTTTATCTTATCTATCTCACTGAGTATATCTGAGCTCCCCACACTAGGCAATAACTCAGATAATTCAGGTAACATAGCAGACCCTGAATGGGTTCACTTTTAAGGACTTTTTTTGAGGTTTTTGTTCCATTTTCTTTGTCTGAGTATTGTGGTAGCATTCCGACAATTGATGTAGTATGATTGTTTGACATATTTATACTGCAATGAGTTGAAATTTGTATTATAATGTTTTTAGGTATATTTATTATCTTGTATTATGCACTTTTATGGTACAGTAAACCTAAATAAAGTTGATTGATGATGATGGTAATTGAATAACACCATGAACAAATCTGAGCTTCTCTGTCTTCTAATTGTTTGGTTACATCAAACCCCCAAAGAAGTTCAATGAGACGTCAAGGGAGCACTGAGCATCCTTCGAATTGTAGGGATTTGTAATGCTCATGCACCAACGCAGTGTTACTTCCTGTCTTCCTCTATTTAGAGAGTTTAAGAAACTCTAAACTGAAATCTCCTTGTTATTAATCCTAAAGTGAAAGACCTGGGGGGAGTTTTAAGACTGTGCGAAGCTTACACAAAACATGCTAGAATGACCCCCTTTTAGCTAAATGAGATCACAGTTGTGAAAATAAAATAAACGTGTCTAATCGGTGCAGTATAAAAAACAAAATAAATAGACAGATATAGATAGATCACAACCCAATATATTTTCATTTGGTATTGGATATAAACAGTTCTTGCTCCTAGTTAAAAATGAATACAAATAAACATATCGACTCACTGCAAGTTGCTTTAGGAGTCAGCCATTTTCTCCATGTGGGTATTCAGAAATAATTTCAAAATATGCTAATTCCATGAATAACGTGCAAAGCGTAGCCTTTTCAGCTACTGTAACAAACACGGAAGCATGTGTGTCATCAGTGTTTGGATGTTTGCAGTGACTGAGCATCCTGGCGAAATGCAATGCAAGAACATTGTGGCCTGTTGGCAGCCATAATATGAATCTGTGAGGGAGTTGGCGGTCGTTTGTGATTGTCATTCGCATTTCATTGATGGGAGCCTCACCGAAACTTGGGCGGTAATGAAAAATCCTTCAATTTCAACACTGAGGGGCCGATTCCGATTCGGGCCGTAAATCTCTCCGACCGAGCCGGACCCGGAGAGATTTCCGACCGAATCGGACCCGTGCAGTCCGACCGAACGAGTACGATGCGTCCGTATGCTATCGGACTCGAGTCGGTCGGACTCCCATTGAAGTCAATGGGAGCCGGTCGTACGAAGCGTACGCGGGCTCCCATTGACTCAATGGGTGCGATGCGGACAAGTGCGCCCCTACAGCGTGTACGCGGCGAAGCGATTCGCGCCGTACACGCACAGGTAGGGGGACCCATGGGTCCCCCTGTGTGCGACTCGCGCGGCCACGCGTACAGGGGGTCCGACACGGACCCCCAAAGTACGGCTCCGACAGCTCTTACGAGCCGGAGTGCGCGGCTCGGTCGGATCTGCTCGCGGCGCGCATCGAACTTACCCGGCCGGGGAACGTCTCCATTGCGCGGTGCGAGTCGAGTCCGAGCGAGTCGGTCGGTGCGGTTCGACCCGGGAACGAGTCGGTCGGAGCGGTCGGGACGCCCGGACGAGTCGGTCGGCAAATTCGCATCGTACTCGCTCGCCCGGACGCGCGTACGAATCGGTCGGGAAATAGGGCTCCGACTCGGATCCGGTAAAGCCGAATCCGATTCGGAGCCCTACCGGCCGAGATCGTAATCGGCCCCTGAGTGTCAAATCTAGAGGAGAACTCACTGATGAAATTTCCTCAATCACACTATTCAGCTAGAAGAGGAAATAGCACCAGCAGATTCTCCTTCAAATCGAAGGATTTTCGATTACTGCTCATCTTCGACATCAGTTGTGAAGACACTAGAAAACAACAAGACTTCTCAATCCCGGGAGATATGAGTCTTCATCATAATCAATGCAATCAGACAGTATAAATACTAGTAAAAGTATTCCAACATTTTTTTAAAGTGAAACAGCAACAGGTTAATAACATAAACAAAATGTGCCTGGTCCGATAGATGTGAAGATGTTAACGTAAATGCAGCATTTGCGCAAGTAGCAAATTTTCTAGATGGGTTGATCACCCTAACTTTGATTATTACCTTGACAAGTGCCGTTTTTCTCTTCATACCCTGGTTGGCACAAGCATTTTCCAATCGGAACTAGCCACTCTCCCTCAGCGCTGCAGTGCATTCTGGGAGGCTCATCCGTTACTGAATTGTTCACGCATAATCCGGATACTTCCAGCAGTTGCGAAGAGTCAGACCCTGTAATTGTGTCTGGAAAAATGGCCAGGTTCCGTACCACAGAGGGGCACTTTTTATAGTACACCCGCACAGACACCAGTGCAATGCAAGCCCCGACATCTTGAAAAGCTAGGTAAAATCCTTTCTTGGTCAGAGGTCCCACATCTCTTACTTCTGTGTTGAGCTTCATGACACGGTCTCCTAAATCGAGCTCAGTAAAACTCTCATCGGCTGCAATAGTATCAATCTTGATGTACTGGTTTTCTCTGATATTCCTCCCATCCTCATCATCAGATTCAAAATAGTACATGTTGAATGTTTCCTTGCAGGTCCCGAGCCCCCCAGGAAGGCTGTTACAGTCCCGAAGAGTGAATTTTAGCTCGATGAAGATCCTGGCAGCACCTTCGTTTGAGATCCAACTGGTTAAAAGCCAATTGTTCTGGTTGAGGTCCATCACTTTGCACACTTGATAGGTGTGTATCGGAGCATAATTTTCATCCACCTCACCAATTTCCTCCCACTGTACAGGAGAAAAAAAACAACACATTGTTACTAAAGCAAAAGCAGAAACTTCAACCTAGTTTTCTACTTTCTCTCATAACTTCAGCAGACAGCACTCTCTCATAATTCCCACATCCTACAGACAAGTGGAACCTATCTGCAAAAACATAAACTCATTATTTGCACATTTTTCTTAATTTCATAGACCTAACCGTCACAACTCCTAAGTCAGTTATTTCAGGTAACTTCAGATTGTAGCAAGCAGATGGTATGATATATAAACTCTCCATCACTAACCTTTCTGTTCCCTTGACTAGCTCTCCTATTAGCATTATACATGTATCTCCCACCCACCTCCTATTTTGTGTTTGTCAACGGTCTCATTAGCCTAGGTTCTAGTTCTCAAAACACAATTCTACCATAACCTTCTATGCATGCATCTGGATTGTTTTTTTCTCTTTGAAATGGCAGTTGTGGGTTCTCTTGTATTACAATCCTGATACTGGCTGAGTGTCTTCCTGGAATCCCTGTAATTACGAGTTAGACCCGTTAAATGGGGAATAACTGTTCATACCCAGATTTTCTAGCTGGTATTCAACATGGAATTCTCAATGCGTGGGGTTTAATGCAGATATTTATCAGCTGCTCTTCAGCAGATGGAAAATGTCCCTGAGGGCTCCTGTGTGGGGTAAGGGGAGGAAGAAGCATGGGGGATTGAAGGAGAAGATGTTGTCTGGTGGAGGAGCATTTGCTGAGCAGTTGCCTTAGCTGAGGTGTGGACGGGGACCATGGAACGGGACTGGGCTGCAATGCAGCCCCTTCCTAACATGATTTTACTAGCTGGAATTTCCAGTCAATAAAATTAGACCTGCTGTTCCCACTCACACTGGCAGGAACACCGGCCAGTCACACTGGTGGGAACACCGGCCCACTTATTACTGTGCAAAGTGGAATTCCACATGGAAATTCCACTCTGAACAACTTGTAATCAGGCCTTAGTGTGTAATATATGCTAGCTGGCACAAGCACTCTTGGCTGGGTTGAGCAGTGACTAATGGAGGGGCGGCGTGGTTGAACAATTTGGCTTTCCACTTTGCTCGGTGTGGTAGCATATAATTCTAGTTGTCAGAAATCTGTGCGCGTGCAGTGTTGCTCCATGAATACATTACACATGCAGCTCACTCGCTGCAGGACTCCTTCAGTTCAAATTTGTATGTAGTGAGCTGAAATAGTTTAATTTGTAGAAGTTAATCTCAGTTTTTTTCAGTATTTGTTCCCCTCCCACACAAACACATATATATGCACCCTGACACTTTGGATAGTCCCTGGCTTTAGGAAGAGCCACTTTAATGATTCTCTATCTTTCTAATTCTTTCACTCATTTTTGTTAAAATCATAAACCTCGCCACGTCCCAATGAATAAGATATAGCCACCTAACCCAGAATATGACCAGAATACAATACCCGGGATACAACATCACAAGCGGAATCAGAATCCAGTATGCATTGGTAACCTTTGAATCACGGAAATTCTCTACACTGGCGAAAGGGCAGCAAGATTATACCACTGGATGAATGTGTGTTACACAAAAGCAGATAGCATAACAAAAAACAATGTATCTTCCTTTTAGTTACATTTTTTACATTGTCCCCCCTCTTCTTAGTTCACTTCTTCTATTTCCGTACCTCAAGCTGCTTAACCACAACCATATGTCGCTCTATGTATAACTATTTATGGGTAACAGTGGATAAAGGGAATGTTTTTCACTGAGAGGTTCTAAGTGACATCAAATAGAAAGTGGGAGGGAAGATCTTGTTGCTTATTATGCCTCTCTCAGAACAACAAGTTGAAAAGCACCCATGTTATTCACTACTTACCTACCTATAATTTTATGTTAGGTATGCCCCCTTGAATTATCAGCCCCTGTTTTCATCACCTACACAGGAACAGAGGAGTAATGGGGGACCCATACATAACATGCCACCCCCCCCCCTCCTAAAGTTAAAGAAAACACCTGGCCTCTTGGCACCTATCCCCAGCCCAATTCTTTACACTCCCCAGCTGTCTAATTTGGAAACAAATACCTGGCCACCTGGTACCCACCACTAGCACCCTCTATGTTTTCCCTCTCCAAACCCAGATTGAAAAAAATACCTGGGCTCCTGCCACCCAAGTCAACCACCCTTTACATTTACCCTCCCTCTCACTGCCCAAATGTAAGAAAACACTACCCACCTGCCACCCAGACCCACTCTCCTCTGTGCCAGCCCTCCCCCTACCTCCCACAGCTTCGCTCTTCACTATCACATTGAGAGTGGAGCAAGCCGGCACCCCGCTGCACAGAGCCACTGGTCAGCGCAGAATGTTTTTCCCTGTGAGCATGTGTCTGCAGAGACCTGCGCTGATAGGAAATTGTGGCAATTGGTGCATGCAGTGTTCCAGTTTCCACCTTCTCCTGCCTTCTTGAGGACTGTGGAGAAGCACGAGAGGCAATGGAAGGCAGGTGAGCCCACCAGATGCCATTCCATTGCCGTGGTTGAGTCTCTGGAGACCCGGACGAGGCAGTGGAGCACTGAGGAATCTATTACAACTTTTGCTTCCCACCCTTGTGATATCATAGCAGAGAATAACCGAATTTCGATCTGTTATTAACTCTAATGGTTTCCATTTGAAGCCAAACACAACAAAAAATATTCAGTGGGACCAATGTATCAATTTTGTAGCATTTTGTTAAGGATTTCATACAAAATTATACAAATTGAACAAACAGATCCCCAAAGCCACCCATTATTTGTCCTTTACATGTGCACAGCGTCTTCTCTCCCAAGACCTCGGGGTGTTCTGCAGGCCCGCTGAGCACAGCGCTCACTCCAACTCAATTGGTATTCAGCGTACCTTCCATGAACG
The DNA here is from genome assembly GCA_963921515.1 of Calotriton arnoldi. Lineage (NCBI taxonomy): Eukaryota > Metazoa > Chordata > Amphibia > Caudata > Salamandridae > Calotriton > Calotriton arnoldi. Next base: position 65,382 of record CAWUFW010009287.1, read on the forward strand.
GCTAAAGCCAAGTGGGAACGGAACATTAGGCTCACAGAGATGTTCGAGGTTGATGCTTTCGACAGCAGTTATCCACCTACCAGTGCAGTTCTGACAGCCATGAATCTCACTTACCGAGCCATCTCTTTCATACCGTTGGCTCTTATGTTCTATGCGCTGCATTGCACAAAGTGGATCTTCACGCCGGATCAAGTGCCTAGTGACTCATAGGCAACTTACTCTGATTTGGCCTCAGCTGGGTTCTTGGCCACGTCTCTCACACATTTTCTACATTTAAAAGTTTATGTGTGTAATTGTTGTGACGTGAGCATCCTCATCGTTCGTTGAATTCAGAGAAATCATCATGTCTTTTACCACAATTGTAGGGTTTACAATTATGCTAAATTACACCATTGTGCTCACCAAGAAATTGTAAATAAGCATAAGAATACTGTTTATGTAGAGGCAACTGAACAGTACAATCAAGTGCCACTTTCCAAAAGTAAATTCCTGTTCTATGTTAAGAAGATTTTCAATTCCAATCCTTGGCCAACTGCCACTCATGATAAACTTTACATAGTATTTTATGAAAGCTAGCAAAGCACATTGTGTTCATCAACTGGGTGTACAATGAACCTTATACATGCAATTGACTGGAAACATATTGCAACTTTGGGTAGTTTCGGACTTTAATTTTTCTGAGTTAAATGAGGCGTTAGCCTAATCTGAAAGAAGCAGGAATCAGAAATGGCATTGAAGTCTTACTTATGCAGGAAAAACGCATTTGTATGAAACTACCGTTAATGGGTAACTGTGCTTTACACACAGGGATGAATTTGTGAGACACTTGAAGAAGATCATACTCTCGTGACCTTTAAGCAAACATTCCAACTTCTGAGTGGCAATAAACCACCTTTCACTGATTCAGGCTAAATCTGAAAATGTGTCAGCCTAGTGGTTGGCCCACTTCTGCTGCACAGGCCAGTCAATAAGTCCCCCCCATCCATGGTAAAAAACAAAATGAAATTGTATGCTGTTATCATTAACAAGAGCATCAACAACGTACGGTAGACATGTTTCTTTCACACGCAAACGTTACTGCAATTCAAACCATACCTGGCATACATCTAAAGGTAGTCTCAAAGATCCTGCTGAGTATGAACTCTCCAAATGGACTCTTCACAAGGCGACTGACTTACCTCACTTAATGATCACAGAAGGTCCAAAACACAGTAACCAAGGTCCTCCTACATATCAGACAGATAGGGCATGTTCCCTCCACATTGCGCATCTCACTGGCATCCGTTAATCAACTTGACCACATTCAAGGCCCTCTACATTATATATATAGCACATTGTGATGAAAGCTAGAACACCTCCAGAAATAAGTATTCAAATATCTTGACCGCACGCTCTAAGATTAAGTTGAGCCCACTAAGTTCCCCCGTCCGCTTTCAGAAAAACAATAATTGGTAGGAAATACTTCTGTCCAAAAATTTGATCCGTGGAATCTTGCTCTCAAATTTGTTCAATGTAGGACAATGGCTTTTAGGAGGCTGTCAAAACATGGCTCTTCACTCCAACAGAATGAAATTGTGAATAGCAACATAGTGAATTAAATCCACAATTCATACACTTTTTGAACTTTTAAAGGCCATTTCTATCGGATTGAAGGAGAATAAAGAGAAGGAGACACTGGGGCAAAGACAGAGGAAAAAAGAACCATGCACAGTCAGCTAAAACAATGCACCATTGTATCAATTCAGAATGACAATCACAGGGATGACTCCACAGCAAGAATAGTCTTCACTTATCCATTGGATACAAATAATCACAGACACACTCTCCAGGGCAGATTACGCTGACATGACATGTAAAGTGCTATCCATCAATAAAACACACATAAGAACACTACAAGTGCTTCACTATTGAAATATTGAGATTATGACTTTACTCCTACTGTAAAATAAAAAAAAACAGCTTTGACTCTCTCCAATGCACTACTCTGTCTCACCATATACCTCTCTCAATATATCCTCTAAACTGGCTACCACATCACACCCGTAAGTTAAATATCAATTAACAGGTTCAGCAATTAAATATCAGAACTGCGACTCACTATTGGCTAACACAGTCTATCTGATTGGATTCAACAAATGTGTGCGAGTCTGACATAGACTCTGGAGGAGGTACGTCTTCAGCGGTCCCCAATTGTTTTATCAATTCTACATACAAGTGTAAGCAAGGATGATTTAATGAGCTTTCTTAACCAACAACACTGTAACATGAGGAACAGATTTTCTACTGAAGATACTTAAGAGACCCCCAAGACCATGAAGAACACACACTCCGGAGCTCCAACCGACCCCTGCCTGCCGCACATCTTCCACAGGGCTGCCTCCGCCATAGCACCTGAACTAAGATGTACTATCAACTGCACCCTCGAAACAGGCACTTTCCCCGACGACTGGAAACACGCAGAAGTCAAACCCCTCCTCAAGAAGCCCTCCGCAAACCCGATGGACCACAAGAACTACAAACCCATCTCTCTCCTCCCCTTCTCCGTCAAAGTCACTGAAAGATCGTCAACAACCAGCTCACATACTTCATAGAATCCAACTCGATCCTTGACACTTCTCAATCCGGATTCCGCAGCAACCACAGCATCAAACCGCCCTCCTAGCCGCCACGGACGACATCCGCACTCTTCTCAACCAAGGCTACACAGCTGCCTTCATTCTACTAGACCTCTCAGCAGCCTTCGACATCGTCTCCCACCGCACACTAGCCGCCAGACTCCACGACCCCGGCATACAGAGAACTGCCCTAGACTGGATCCACTCCTTCCTCACCGGCCGAACTCAAAGGATCAGACTCCCGCCTTTCCTCTCCGAAACCCACAGAGATCAGATGCGGAGTACCCCAAGGATCCTCCCTCAGCCCCATGCTCTTCAACATCTACATGGCCCCACTCGCAACCATCGTCAGAAAACACTGACTCAACATAGTATTCTACGCCGACGACACCCAGCTCATCCTCTCCCTTACCAAGGAACCCGACATCACCAGACACAGTTTCCAGGAAGGTATGAAGGACATCGCATCCTGGATGAGCAGCAGCTGCTTGAAGCTCACCTCGGAGAAAACAGAAGTCCTCGTCCTCGGATCCACCCCCTCCACGTGGGACAACACCTGGTGGCCCCCTGCCCTCGGCAACCCTCCCACACCCACAGACCATGCACGCAACCTCTGCATCATCCTTGACTCCTCCCTCACCATGAACCGACAGATCAACCAAGTATCCTCCACATGCTTCAACACCCTCTGCATACTCTGCAAGACCTTCAAATGGATCCCCCCCCCGAGTCCAGAAAGACCATCCCCCACGCACTCATAACCAGCAGTCTGGACTATGGGAACGCCCTCTACGCCGGAATAAACAAATCTCTACTCCACAAACTCAAGACCGTCCAGAACGCCAGAGCCAGACCCGTCCTCAGCATCCCTCGACAAGACCACATCAACCAGCACCTAGGAGACCTCCACTGGCTCCCCTTCAAAAAGAGAGTGACTTTCAAGCTGCTCACACACGCCTACAAAGCCCTCCACAACACCGGACCCCAATACCTCAACGAAAGAATCTCCTTCTATGCCCCCAAGAGGAACCTCCACTCCGCTGACCTTGCCCTGGCCAAAATCCCATGCATCCGCAGAGCCAGAACTGGAGGAAGATCCTTCTCCTACATCACGGCCAAGACCTGTAACGAACTCCCCCTCAGCATCAGACGAACCCCCACTCTGCAAGCATTCAGGAAGAGCCTCAAGACCTGGCTCTTCGGATAAGCCAGAGCTTCCCAAAATCCTCCCATCCCCCCAGCGCCTTGAGACCCTCACGGGTGAGTAGTGCGCTTCACAAATCCCTGATTGATTGATTGATTGATTGATTGAAGAGGAAAATATGTATCTAAATATGCTTTTTCAAGCAGGCCAATGCCAAATAAACTGGCCTTCCACAAAGAAGCTGTTGGAGATGTTGGTCTTCAAAGGATGAGTATTCTTTAGACTCTGTACTTAAAGCTGAAATCCAGAGGGTCCCTTGGCCTAGGAGGGTTGTGATTAGACTTGCTCAAGTCACAGGGAATCTCAGGAGGTGCCAATATTTCATCAGTACAATTTATTTATCAAGTAGTTCTATAGAGCATCACACATCACCTTTGAGTCACTCCATAGAGCAATGCACTCCACGCATATGTTGCAGTTGAAACATTTAAGCAGATTTTCCAGATGTCTGAAGAAGACGTTCCAGTTATTGTCAGTGGAAAATCTCACCTTTTTTCGCTCATCAGAAAACAAGCCAAATAGTAAAACTCTTATTGGAGGTGGAACCATTTTGAAAAACCACACATTGGTCAGGCGACAGAGAGTTACTTAATAAAGAACTCACATGAGAAACTTCTCTCACCACAGATCTAGATGGCAACACTGATAGTAATAGCAAAAAATGTCTTTGGCACTGCAAAAAATTGTATCACTTTAAAGGCATCAGTAGTGCCTTTGTCCTGAATGTCTACTTTTGTGACCCCTTATTTTTAATGATTTCAATCATAGACGGAGGATTCTGGAATGCTGGCTCTGTCGAGAACTATCAGAATGTGATGTAGTCAAAATATTTCCTATGAAATTCCATGTTGGTATGGGGTTTACTAACTAAAAAACCATGGAAAAGAAAATTGTAATCCCAATAAACCCACAGACTCTGCTTGTCTGGTGATAAATCCACAGTGCTGTCAGGCAAAATAGACAGAGATCTGATTCACTGGGAATTCAACAAATAGTACCTGGTGATATGCTCCTAAAACACTGCTAATTGGTGGTCCTACAGCAACTCTGAGGCTGGTACAATTTAAAATATTAATATATGAGATAAAGTACATCCTGCTATACATTAGAAGGATATCTCAAATCACAGAGAAATTCTCTAACCACATAGAAGAAAGAGGCCAAAGGAAGAGTTTATTTATAAGGCCATGGAAATCCAAGATGACTTGTAATATCCTTTAATGTGCGGCAGGGAGTACTTTATTTCTTATAATATATGGTAACACCCCCACCCTTCTAACAAACTCCTTAAATCATGGCAGCCTTGATCTTCCATATAAAATCAGTATTATGGTTACTTAAATTAAGAATAAAAGCAGAATATTTGGTGTGAAATTAAACATATCAAAAAGCAGTTAGCAATTTGTTAAAAAAAATGTCAGAATCAGTTTAAATGCAAGTCAGATTTAAAAATGCCACACCCCAGAATGAGTACCATGCAGAGAAATTCAATCTTTCCTGTAATGAACTGTAGCATGCAAAAACTAAAGCTGTTACCATAAATATCACCTTTCTGCTGATCACTGTTCATTTCAGAAACACACATCATAAGAACGAAAAGCATGTTTGTTTTGCTTAATTAAATTGCAACTTTAATTATGCTCTGTGATTAGCCTTTCACTGGCACTGCTGGGTCGAGCAGCAGTCATTATAATTTCACAACTCAAATGTAATATTTATTACAGTTGAGAAAATATGTCATTTCGTTATTACAGGTGAATTTACATACACAAAATATGGGTTACATTCTGATTCAAACATTTTAGGAGCAAGTAAGAGCAGAGGTATCCGCAGTACTGAGGAAGAAAGAGGGGGTTTTGCCACCGCCCATGCCTCTGTATAGTCAGATATTATTTCCTCGAGATTATGGTCGCACCAAGGGATATTACACATGAATAGGAGGGCTAAGGGTGCCGGGAATGGCACAAACAGAGGCATGCACTGATGAATAAATAGTTCCTGAGAAGGTTGTATATAAAAGCTGAGGGTGTCCCAGTGGTATGGCTTACGTCAAGAATAAGAGGAACGAGTATGCCTTGTATTTAATCATTAAGACATCAAGCTGGGACTTGGATTATAGAAAAGGCACATGAATAATAAATATAACTATTTCCTTCCATGTTAAAGGAAGCAGTAAAGAAGTAAAAAGAGGATAACCACATGTACAATGAACTGTAATGCCCAATAAAATTATTTAAGACCATACTATGTCTTCCACATTTAAATTCACTGACATACAAGCCATTTACCTCCACAAAGAAACTGGTACAGCCAACAAATAATAGTTCCACACACAATGTTGCCAAAATAGAGTTTTACAAAATAACCAATATAAAATAGCCAACCACAAACTGAAACACAGTGAGGAAAATCACAATGTAGTTACATTTTTTCGTACCTCAAGTTAGTAAACTGTTTCGCTCTATTTTTTTTCACAGAAACAGAGAATGATTCAAGTGGCATTTTATATCCAGCACCTGATAAGTTTCATATTATTTGTCAAAAATTGCAGAATGCTTTCAAAAGCTGACACCTTGCTGAAAGAAAACGAGCCACCAAAAATAATACAGGATTTACCTGCCAAAACAACTTGTTCAGCTGAGAACATGACACTTCTTAGTGAAAGGAAAGGTGTGTTTTATTTATTCTGGTGGGTTTTTAGCTGTCTGTTTGCAGCCCACAATTTGATCAGAGTTGCAGGGAAATTTCAATGTGAAACTAGATTTATGAAATCTGTTAGGAGTCTCTACATTTTGCTTGCTGGAAGTAGGTATTGTTTTGTCATTGGCCTCATATTCTGAATGTTAATAGGTGCGTTATCCTATTATTTATTCATTTTTACTCTGAGCAGATTTTGGGCCAAATGTGGAACAGAAATAAACAAGCATTGGAAAAGCCCGTTAGATCTCACCTATGCAAGAGCTATTGGCTTTGCCAATGTGTTTAAGCCATGTTGTACACCAGCGTGGCTGCTGTTCAGCATGACTAAAAGTTAGTTGCATAGAGGAGTGTGGTGTTGAGTGTCGTAGAGTGGAATAGCGGAGAGTGAAGTAGAGTGGCATGGCATAGAGTGTTGTGTATTGGAGTGGCATAGAGTGGAGTCAGGTAGAGTGGTGTACAGTGAATTGGCATAGAGTAGAGTGGAGAGGTGGAGAGTGCATTGGCATAGAGTTGCAAAGTATAGTGGCATAAAGAGCAGCAGCATAGAATTCACTGGAAGACAATGCAGCATTGTAGTATGCAGTGGCGTAGATTAGAGTGTTGCATAGTAGAATGCAGTGGCGTAGAGTTCAGTTGCGTCGAGTGGCACAGAGTGGAGTGGTGCAGAGTAGAGTAGAGTGGCATAGAGTGCAATGGCGTAGAGTGGTGCAGAGTAGAGTGGTGCAGAGTAGTGTATAGCACCATAGAGTGCAGTGGCGTAGAGTGGAGTGCTGTAGAGAACAGTGGCATAGAGTGGAGTGTATGCCATCTAACGAAAGCAAGAAAAGACCTGCAAATGAATGATCACCTGAAATGGTCTTTAAAGAGACATACAAACTGTAATTCCACGCATGTGATCTATATGATCACGTGCCCCTGCTGACTCAGATATATAGGCATGCCATGCAGAAAAATAAATATACACATAGGCGAACACCAGAGTAACATCAGATGTCGCAAGATCACAACCAAAATGAGCAACCACTATCTGTCAGCCACCCACACAGAGAATGATCTCAGGTAGGTAGTACTAGAGACCCTAGATGACAAAAATGATGCAGAACGCATACTTTTTCAGAAGGAACAATAATGGGTGTACTGATTACGAACCTTCGATGAAGGACTTAATGACAACATCCCTTGGTTCTCTGTTAGCAATTGAAACACACAAATTACGTACCCCAGTTTCTTTCCTTCCTCGCTACCATTCTGTCGGCACCCAATGACGACGTTCCCACACTAATGTACTATCCCATCTGTAACCTGTTCATCAGACTCTCTGTCCCTTCCAATGTGTATGGGTAGGGATACACAACCCCATGCAATTTCCCTTATATTTTTTCTCCCCCCACTCGTTCAATTTTGGGTAGGGTCATACAGTTGTCAACAAGATCTTTGCCATCCTGCTCTAAAATCATTTTGTGGGTATGTCAGCGAAAACCTGACTATATCTAGTAATATAATTCTTTTTTAGGGGATTCAGTACTGGTACAATTTGTCACGTGCTTCTAGACCTTCCCCTTATTTTTCTTTATTTAATTTTTTTCCTCTATTTTTCAATTTCTTTTAATGCCACTTGCGGTTAGAAATTAAAATCACTTTACCAGTTCATCTGTCCATAAAAAGATTTTATTTCATAATTATTCCCTTTACAGGAAACAAGTCTGCTATTATTCAAGCGCAGTGTTTTTCTATCTTTTTAACATATACACAGTCCCATCAGTGTCATTTTAAGCAGTCCGGTCACATTGAGGCCTCTGTTCACGTTTAGCCGCATGCTGCGATGAAGGAAGCCCAGCTGAATTCAATCTGGCATAGACTTCCACGTACTTATACTACTGCACTCCAGTCTTTTTCCTGCAGTTGGGAAAGAGAGAGATGTAGAGAACTGCTCACTATGGTTGTTGCACAAGTAAGAGAGCTACCTGAGAATGGAGAGGACTTCGCTCTCCTCCATCAGTATTTCTTGTTTCTTTTTACTGTGTCTTTTGCTACTATTCAATTATCTCCTTTTAGTCTTATTAGATGTGCATGGACCCGCCGGTCCTCTCTATCCCATGAGGCTTTGCCTCCCGGTACCAGGATACTGTTATACGGTATTTCTATGGCTGCTGTCCCTATTGCTACATCCTTTAGCCTTCAAATGCAGCATGCTAGGTATAGCCAGGGCCACTGGAATTATGCGGAAGGAGAGGCCCAAATTATGCGGCAGGGTTGAGAAAATTATGCTGCAAGAAAGGGCAAATTATGCTGCATAATGTGGATCATTTTATAATACTATTACTACATTATTTCATCATTAGGTCGAGCCAGGGCAGCGCATGCTCTGCTGCGAGGCATGCAGTATTGGAGTATGGCTTTGAAGCCCCGCCCAGTCTCCGCCCATATTTTTAATTGCCTTGTGTCATTGTCCTTCGTAAACGCTGGCTTCCGAGTAATTAGTAGGCTTGTTAGTCCCGCCTTGGTACCGCCTTGTCTGCATTTGTTGCCTCCCAAACCGACTGGACCTTTTACTTGTCTTGTTACATGGTCTGCTTTATCTTGGCTGTGAGCACTATTTTGTTTAATGATTTGCCCCTATGCCACCCACTACGTCGCAGCATGCCGCCCACTTTTATTTTATTTTATTTAATAATGGCGGTCCGCTTTAATTATAGCGGCTGCATATCTTTATTTATTTATTTTAGCTGTGCGGTCCGCTTTAAGTATAGCAGCCATGCTTACTTATTTATTTATTTTTTTGTTTACTAGCGCCACCGGGAGCTTTCACATTCATGGAGGTTGCGCCCCTTTCTTTAGACAAGCTGTGTCTAAAGAAAGGTGTGCGGCCGCTATTAAAGTGAAAGTGTGGCATGGGTGTTTTTACAACAAAAACATCTGTTTGTCAACTTGACAAACAGATGCTTACAAAAAAAACATCTGTTTGTCAACTTGACAAACAGATGCTTTTTTTTGTCAAAGCGTCCCATGCCAAGGTTTCACTTTAATGTTGGCCACGCCCCTTTCTTTAGACAAGGATTGTCTAAAGGAAGGGTCGTGGCCTCCATGAATGTGAAAGCGCTGCATGGGCGCTAGTAATTTACAATGCAATAGGTCTTGCATTTGCGAGAGTTTAAGCTATTGAATTGCTAATAGCTCAAACTCTCGTAAATGCGAGACCTATTGCATTGCAAATGCTTGTTTTTAAACTTGGTATCACTTTCTGGGCCTTGGTTGTATTACATTAGTACGAATTTTACACTCAAATATATCAATAAGCAACAGAAAGGGTGCACAGTCAAAATATCGACTTTTAAATATCGACCTACATTAATATCGAGTTTTAAATATCGTAGGGACAGAATATCGACATCAAGAATATCGGTGACCAGAATATCGACCTGAAGGTAAGAAATATCGTTTTTGTTAATATCGAAGTTGTTAATATCGATAGTAAAAATATCGATGTTAATAATATCGATGTTTATGTTAGTGTTATGTATTTTAGTATGTATTTTATATGTATGTGTTCCACATGTTTTGTTATGTTTTGTATTATTTTTTTTAATATATGTATTAATTGTTTAGAAGTTAGTAATTTTTTTTTAAAGTAAATTTTGCATTTTAGTACCGTAGCGGGTTGTGGGTTTATAGGGGAATAGGGTGGGAAGTAATTTAATTATAGTAAATTAATTCATAATTTTTAGAAATAATTTTTTTTTTTAATTAAATTTTGCAATTTAGTTCTGTAGCAGGTTGTGGGTTTATAGGGGAATAGGGTGGGAAGTAATGTAATTGTAATACAGGGGCCTATTACGATGGCGGTCGGATGACTGCCGCCCGGCCGGCAGTTGCAAGCCAGAAAACCGCCGGTCAGATTAGGATGGCGGTGGTAACCGCGGCGGTGGGAAATTGCGACCGCCGCTTTTCCACCGATTGCCATCCGTACTCCTGCCCTGCGGGCGGAGAAGGACCGGGATAATGGTGGCGGTGCAGGGCAGGCTCCGCCGGCATGATTATGATGCATACGGTAGCCAGCCTTCCCTCAGCGGTCAGACCGCCATGGAAAGGCATGCGGTGATTGTCTTCCGGGGGCCCGTTGCGTGGGGGATGTGGGTGCACTGGGGGGGTACCCATGGTCCCCCCCTACATGTCCCTGTACCAGTTGGCAGGCACTGTGCAGTGCCTGCCACGCAGTGCAGGGAACTGCAGGACATGCTCATTTGGACATCACTGCGGTGCTGCGGGCAGCAGCAACCGCCGCAATGTTAAGGCCCGAGATCCGACCGCCGCTGTCGGATTTCGAGCAAGGAATATCCTAATGCGACCGGCGGTTATGTTGCGGGCCTTGGGGGCCGTCTTTTCCCGTTACCATGGCGGTCGGGGAGGTTTTCCGACCACCATCGTAATAGGCCCCTAAGTAATTATTAATTTTTATTTATTGTTATTGATATTTAATTTATTGTTAATTAATTATTAATTGGTAATTAATTTTTATTCATTGATTAATTGATAATGATATTAATTGTATACATTTTTTAGTGGAGCGGGTTGTGGGTTTATAGGGGAATAAGGTGGGAAGTAAATTAATTATAATAAAGTAATTAATAATTTTTATTTTTTGGTATTGATAATTTATTGTTTATTAATTATTAATTGGTAATTCATTTTTATTAATTAATTAATTGATAAATATATTAATTGTGTTAATTTAGTTTAGGAGTGGGTTGTGTGTTTATAGAGGAATAGGGTGGGAAGTAATTTATTATAATGAAGTTATTATTTATGAATAATTATTGGTATTGATAATTAATTTATTGTTAATAAATTATTAATTGGTAATTAATTTTTATTAATTACTATTTATTGGTATTGATAATTATTTTATTGTTAATTAATTATTAATTGTTAATTAATTTTTATTAATTGATTAATTGATAATTATATTAATTGTGTTAAATTTTATGTGGAGTGGGTTTTGTGTTTATTGGGGAGTAGGGTGGGAAGAAATTTAATGTTATTAAAGTAATTATTAATTTTCATTTATTGGTATGTATAAATAATTTATTGTTAATTTATTAATAAATCATTATTTAATTAAAACAATAATTTAATTGATAAGTATGTTATTTTTAACCCCTACGCTATCCAACACTTTCCCTACTGTTGCACTCTCTGGAGTGGGAATAGTAATTTTTACCCCTACGCTATCCAACACTTTCCCTACTGTTGCACTCTCTGGAGTTGGAATAATAATTTTTACCCCTACGCTATCCAACACTTTCCCTACTGTTGCACTCTCTGGAGTTGGAATAGTAATTTTTACCCCTACGCTATCCAACACTTTCCCTACTGTTGCACTCTTTGGAGTTGGTATAGTAATTTTTACCCCTACGCTATCCAACACTTTCCCTACTGTTGCACTCTCTGGAGTTGGAATAGTAATTTTTACCCCTACGCTATCCAACACTTTCACTACTGTTGCACTCTCTGGAATTGGAATAGTAATTGTTACCCCTACTCTATCCAACACTTTCTCTACTGTTGCACTTTCTGGAGTTAGAATAGCAATTATAACCCCTACGCTATCCAACACTTTCCCTACTGTTGCACTCTCTGGAGTGGGAATAGTAATTTTTACCCCTACGCTATCAAATACTTTCCCTACTGTTGCACTCTTTGGAGTGGGAATAGTAATTTTTACCCCTACGCTATCCAACACTTTCCCTACTGTTGCACTCTTTGGAGTGGGAATAGTAATTTTTTTCACTCCGCTATCCAATATTTTTCTGTATTGTTTTACTTAATGTTGTGTATAATTTATTTTACAAAAATTAAAAATATTGTAATTTTTTTAATTTGTTAAATATATTTTTTAATTTTTTAATAATATTTTTGTATGTGTATGTCTGTATTTATAATTTATAAAATATTTTGAACAATTTATAAGTTATTAAAATAATTATTTATGAATATTATTAAGTAAGTATATATATTATATTTTATATTTTTGTACTTACCATGATGTAGATAGGATGTCGATATTCTTGACTTCGATATTTTTGTCATGATATTTTTGTACCTCGATATTTTTGAGGTCGATATTTTGTCAGTGATTCACAGAAAGGTGACACGTCCATGTTTGCAAAGGTCCTTCCCCTGCGCGGCAACACATGTCACATTTTTGTAACTTTTTTACGGTTTGAGCTAGAAACAATTTTTTTGTTGTTAAAATCTGCAGATTATGCTGCAGATGATGGATTAGATGGCAAATGCAGCAAATCTATAATTATGCGAAAATAGCAGCGGCCGAACAATCGCATAATTCCAGTGGCCCTGGCAATAGCCCACTATGATAACTCTCTATAAGTACCTCACTACACTGTTACCAGCCTGTGCTATAATAGAAGCAGAAACAATCAGAAACCTAAAAAGAAACAAAGACATTCTAATATAAAGAATATGAAAAGTATAAAGAAAAGAAAGAAAGAAAGAACCCATGTATAAGTATATACAATTCATAGAAAGTTTATTAACAAGGTGTAGCGGGGTGGGGGAATGATGGACAGGACCAGGTCTAGATAGAGAAGGCTTTATTTTACAGGTAAATGTCCTTCTTCGTGAAGCCAGAGTTACGGCCCAGGGTGTCGGTATGGTTTCCTGGTATGTATGGGTGTCTCGCTCTTTTCCGGGTCTTCTGGGGCGGCCTCTTCCTCGTCTGCTCACAGTCGGCTGGAACTCAGCGGCAGATGCAAAGTAAGCGGAAAGGGGAGAGTGTATAAGTGCCCTGACGATAAGTTTGCAGTGTGGGAAGGAAGTGAGGGATACACACTCGTGTCACACGTCTACCAGAAAGTATGTGAAGTGCACGGGAAAGGGGAAGGAGATGGGGAAATAGGAAAGGACGTCTATTTCTCTATTTAGAGCTGTCTCTCTTTCCTGCCCAGCCCGCAAAACGATCGCGTACCTGATTTAGCCACGCTCCTCCGGGGGCGTGGCTGGGCACAGCGTGTTGTCGTTGGCCTTCAGGCTTGTCCAGCAATCGGCTTGGCTCCACGGCAGGCTCCTTCTCCTCTTCTTCGTACGGTGGGGAATACGCTTCTCGGCTCTTCTCCGTCTCCGACACTCCAGTCTCTCTCCCTCCGGTGAATACACACACGTCAGTTCCGGGTGCCTCGTCTCTTATTGGCCAGCAGGGACTGACGTGGTCGATATGGGCGGAGTGCTCCGATGTGGCGGGTTCTTTAAAGGACCCGCGTTGATTGTCCTTGTAGGTTTCATACGTGGTACTCGGAGGGCAATACCAGTCATCCTGCTGTGGGGAGACAAAAGGGCTGTTGACAGGGGTTACGGACCACCAGTCATCCTCCCATGTCCGAGTGGCCCCGTGACACAAGGATAAATAATTAAATCCTAAAACATATAAGACAATGGCGCAACACAGTACACAAACAGCAAAATAAACAATACAGTGTGTAGTCAAACAAGTGGCTGAGGAGAAGATTTATACAAAAATAAGAAGTTCAGGACAAAACTGAAACAACACAAAGCAAACAATGCGTCCTCTTCAATTTCGGCCACATATGTGCGTCGACGATGTTTCGACCATAATGGAACTAAATGGTCATCATCAGGACAAAACAATGATTATATGAGCGTCCGAGACAATTCAGTAAAACATATCCAAGGGAGAATGTGGTATGTATCAGCGACAGCTTGTACATACGTTCGATGACTCAGAGAAAAGAGTAAAGGAACAGCCTGTTCCGTCAAATAATTGGGGCAAGCCAAATTAATTGGCAGTAATAAACTCAGCACAGACATTTTTTCCCGGAGTGATTCATGAGGACGGGATGTAAGAGAGCCCGTTGGGCTTGACTGGGCCATTGAGCACTGCCCTTATATGTCTGTGCTGAGTTTATCAAAGGCGATCGACAGTTTATTATTTATGAGTAAATGACTGGAATTATGTGATCCTCAAGCACGGATGTTAAATATGATTCGATCTTTTAGGATTTATATACAAGCCTACTGCCAATTAATTTGGCTTTCCCCAATTATTTGACGGAACAGGCTGTTCCTTTACTCTTTTCTCGCAGTCATCGAACGTATGTACAAGCCGTCGCTGATACCTACCACATTCTCCCTTGGATATGTTTTACTGAATTGTCTCCGACGCTCATATAATCATTGTTTGTCCTGATGATGACCATTTAGTTCCATTATGGTCGAAACGTCATCGACGCACATATGTGGCCGAAATTGAAGAGGACGCATTGTTTGCGTTGTGTTGTTTCAGTTTTGTCCTGAACTTCTTATTTTTGTATAAATCTTCTCCTCAGCCACTTGTTTGACTACACACTGTATTGTTTATTTTGCTGTTTGTGTACTGTGTTGAGCGCCATTGCCTTATATGTTTTAGGATTTAATTATTTATCCTTGTTAATAAACTTTCTATGAATTGTATATACTTATACATGGGTTCTTTCTTTTTTTCTTTTCTTTATACTTTTCATATTCTTTATATTAGAATGTCTTTGTTTTTTTTTAGGTTTCTGATTTTTCTGTTTTGATTAATATTTTATGTATGTATTGTGTCAACTTGAACCCTTGTTAGGATTCCAGTATTGTTTGCCCCTGGTTCAGGTTTTCGGGGCTATCCCTGTTGTTGATAACCAATAATACAAGCAGGCCAATTATACCCCTCTTTAATATGTGTCTACCTTTGCTGTTAATACACAAGCATTAGTAAGGTTTATTTTGCCTTCTGTGTTATACATTTTTTGCAGGTGGTTGTTGCCACATTGTTCATAGGGTATAAATGAAATGACCCTATATAAGATGTTTGAAGCAGGATGGTTTGTATACCACCCTTTTCCATTTACCTTTGTGCCTTTTCTTCAATTTTTAGGCTACTTGATTGGGCCCCAACTGTGTTAAGTCCAAATGGAATGGTCCTCTGGACAACATGTATGTAAGCTAAAAGCACTTTCCTAGGTTGCTCATAATCTGGGACCAACCTTCACTCACCTGGTCCTGATGAAAGCCGCTGACCCGCTCGAGCTACTAACAGCTGAAACATTTCGACCTGATGCACTAGATGTTCAGGATCAGTAATTCTTCCTAACAGCATTGACTTTCTTTTAACCTTTTCCCCATCCCCTTTTTAATCTTTATTAAATATACTTCTTGGGATTGGAGATTATTTTAATTCACCCACACATCACGTCTGTCCTAACAAAGACTGTTTACCTTCAGGAAGGAGGTTTATTCACCTGGAGAACAGGACACTCAGTGAGATAGGACCCTATCATGATGCTAACCACGACATCACCATAGTGGAGAAAATACACCACCTTTGAGGTTGACTACATTTTTGAGGGTCTTCAACTGAGTCCTTCACGATTTCTAGCACCTAATTGTTTTGAATTGAGGTTCACTTCTTTTGATTATTTATACTGGCATTGGAGGTAAAGTGAACCCATAATCCTCACCTCTTCCTTCCCTATTGATTGATGTAGAGTGAAGTGATGCAGAGTAGAGTGGCATAGAGTAGAGTGATGCAGAGCAGAGTGGCGTAAAGTGCATTGGCATAGAATACAGTAGTGCAGAGTAGAGTGAGGTAGAGTGCAGTGGCATAGAGTGCAATGTCATAGAGTGCAGTGGTGCAGAGTAGAGGCGAGTGGCATAGAGTGCAGTTGTGTACAGTGGAGTGACACCGAGCGGACTGGTGTAGACTGCATTGGCGTAGAGTGTTGCAAAGTAGAGTGCAATGATGTAGAGTGCAGTGGTATAGAATGCAGCATTGTAGAATGCAGTGTCATATATTAGAGTGGTGCATAGTAGAGAACAGTGGCGTACAGTGGAGTGGTGCAAAGTAGAGTTTCACAGAAAGCAGTGGTGTAGAATACAGTGGCGTAGAGCTCACTGGTGCACAGTACAGTAGAGTGACGCAGAGTGCAGTGGCATACAGTAGTGCAGAGTAGAGTGGTGTTGAGTGGTGCAGAGTAGAGTATAGTGGTGCAGAGTGTCATATAGTGCAGTGTCGTAGAGTAGATTGTTTCAGAGTATAGTGGAGTAGCATTGAGTGGAGTGGTGCAGGGTAGAGTAGAGTGGCATAGAGTAAGGGCGTAAAGTGGTGTAGAGTGCAGCGGTGCAGAGTAGATCAGAGTGGCATACAGTGGATCGGCATAGAGTGCAGGGGTGAAGAGTGGAGTGGTACAGAGTAGAGCTCACTGGCGTAGAGTGTATTGGCATAGAGTGCAGTTGCATAGAGTGGAGTGAAGTAGACCAGACTACAGTGGTGTAGAGTAGAGTGGTGCAGACTAGAGCGGAGTGGCGTAGAGTGAATTGGCATAGAGAGCAGTGATGTAAAGTGGAGTGGTGCAGAGTAGAGTGCAGTGGCGTGGGTGGTGCAGAGTAGAGTGGAGTGGCACAGAGTGGAGTATGTATGGTGTGATAGCACACTGGCATTACATCCAACACATTTTCAATTGAATTGACCATTACATTTACACAGACATACAATTTTACTAATAAAACTATACAGCGCACAAACGATAGAGTGTGGAAATGGCATCACATAGTGTATTGATTTGTTTGGATCATATTGAAGTATTTGTTTTCAACACACCTCAGAATTAACCAATACTGTGCTTCATTTGTGCTTTGCTAATTTTGATATATTCTGAAATACTTGCACTGTTCGTTTAAATGTTGTTGAGTGTTAGAAAAAACCCTTTCCTCTACCCCCTGTGTCCAGGAAGATTATCACCCAAATCATCTCACTTTGAAGTCAGAAAAAGAAAAGTAAATACCAAGCTCCCTCAGAAGACACAGCCTGACATTTGACATCTGTCTTTGAATGCACAGCAAATGTGACAGGATAGGAACAAGTTTAACTGACATGTTTACAGAACAGAGCACTCTTGTAAAAATACATGGAGAGGTAGTGTGAAAAGGCTTTTCTCCTTGGGAGGGATGAACTAAACCTCAACAGCCTAAAACAAATAAAGCCAGCAAATAGAAAGCTAGAATATGTGAGCTACAAGCCACAAAGCCAATGGTAAGCAATGGGTGGAATGCATTCCCAGGGAAATTTTCTAAATGTCCCCAAGAAGTCTTTAGCAAACCAGACAGTTGCGCCTTCAGGAAGGCTTTTTCCCAAAAATAAGCCAGATTCATACACAGCATGGAAAGCAAAGGCAAAGTCCTGACTTTGAAAGGATTTTAATAGGTTTTTTACAGTACTGTGGAATTATAGGCCTCCTTGTATGTAGAAGTCATCAGAACAATCAAGCTATTGTTAGTGATTAAATTAACCTTGCTTATGACTTTTGCCTTATGAGCTGTGCTATAAGAAAGATCTGTATATTGAACTTATAGAGTTTAGAAAGTCGGATGTAGAGACTAATCGGTGGTACTGAGTCATTCAAGGGTTGATTCATGGCCCTTGTGGAACCACAACCACTGAGTATGCATACCACATTTCTGTTTTGTTTCTCAGACAAGTGCCCACCAACAATAAATACCATTATTAAAGGTCAGTAGTAAACTTAATATGAAGTTTAGTAAGTGAACTAAAATTGTACTACTTCACTATTTTACTTAAATATTTAGTCAAAATTATGCCACTAATCTGCTTGCATATTTATTATATTTTTAAATTTGATGAAAGCCTGTGGAAACCTGTCTCCTAATACAGTTGAATTGTGACATCTCTTGTCACTTGTAATCAGAAAACAATATAGGTACTCAACTGTAGTAAATTATTATACTTGAGTTTACATAAAAAACTTTTATTCTTATGATCTGTTTTTCTATAGCGAATGGTGATTAGCAGACAGTTGAGATTTATGACAATGTTCATTTTTGCACATAGTTCATTACAGGTACAAGAGAAAAAGAATCACTCTGAATGTTACTACTCATTCTGAACTAAAGTCCTTTTTCATCTGATTTATATTAAACTAATTTTAATATGTTTTTGCAACAGCTTACTAACTACTTTTTGGTGTTTATTTTGCACTACAGATTCTTTTATTCTTCATGTCTGCAACCATACCATCCCTCTCATAATTAGGAGGAAGACCACAGGGATATAAAAGAATTGTTGGAAGGGAGATGCTGTGAGCATGTATTTTAAGGAACAAAATACCCTCTGTTGTACATTACAGGAATATTGCAAGTCACCTTGGAGTTCCATGATGTTATAAAGGAACTTGGCCTATGGCCTCATCCCTCTTTCTGCAAACAGAACTCCTTAGTGACTTGCAATATCCTTAAACATATGACTGTGGGTACTTTATCCCATAAATATTAGATCACTTAAATGTTGGGAGATCAATTGAAGACAGTGGACTGGTAGAGGGCCAATAATAGCTGGTCTGATTATTCTGCAGCAACATTCTGATGTTTGTCTTCCAGTTCTCCCAGATTAAACTAGATCATTTCTATTTTCAGTGACAGAATGTTTTAATATCACAGGACTCACAGCAGAGTAAGATGCAGGTGAAGTCTTTGATATCCCTGAAAATTCATAAACAGGAGGCAAGCCCAACAAGCCCTTGGAGAACCTTTAGAGATGCAGGATGTAGCAAGTCAAGTCCAGTCCTCTCACTCCCAGGCAAGAAGCATCAGGCAGCAGGCCAACACAGCAAAGTGGCAGTCTCTCCTGGCAGCACAACAGCTCTTATTCCTGGTAGCATGTCCTCAGTTCCAGAAGTGTTCTGAGTATATGGTGTCAGAGGTCTAGTACTTATATCCATTTTAGCCTTTGAAGTGGGGAGGCTTCAAAGAAAGGTCTTTTTAGTGCACAAGACCCTGCCCATTCCTGTCCTGGCCCCAGACCCAGTACAGGGGGGTGTGCAACACTTTGGGGTCGATTCCGATTCGGGCCGGAAATTTCTCCGACCGAGCCGGACCCGGAGAGATTTCCGACCGAATCGGACCCGTGCAGTCCGACCGAACGAGTACGATGCGTCCGTATGTTATCGGACTCGAGTCGGTCGGACTCCCATTGAAGTCAATGGGAGCCGGTCGTACAACGCGTACGCGGGCTCCCATTGACTCAATGGGTGCGAAGTCGGACAAGTGCGCCCCTACAGCGGGTACGCGGCGAAGCGATTCGCGCCGTACACGCACAGGTAGGGGGACCCATGGGTCCCCCCTGTGTGCGACTCGCGCGGCTACGCGTACAGGGGGTCCGACACGGACCCCCAAAGTACGGCTCCGACAGCTCTTACGAGCCGGACGGCGCGGCTCGGTCGGACTCGCTCGCGGCGCGCATCGTACTTACCCGGCCGGGAAACGTCTCCATTGCGCGGTGCGAGTCGAGTCCGAGCGAGTCGGTCGGAGCGGTTCGAGCCGGGAGCGAGTCGGTCGGAGCGGTCGGGATGCCCGGACGAGTCGGTCGGCGATTTCGCATCGTACTCGCTCGGCCGGACCCGCGTACGGTTCGGTCGGGAAACAGGGCTCCGAATCGGATCCGGTAAAGCCGAATCCGATTCGGAGCCCTACCGGCCGAGATCGGAATCGGCCCCTTTGTGTGGGGACAGGCACAGCCCTATTCAGGTGCAATTGTCAGCTCCTCCCTCTAGATCAGGATGACCCATCAGCCTGGAGATGGGCCATCAGGATATGCAGGGCACACTTCAGTTCCCTTTGTGTGTGACTGTTAAGAGGGAATGCACAAAGCCCAGCAGCCACCCATCCCACACATGTATCCCAGAGACAGGCAGAGGCACAGAATGGTTAAAGTAAGAAAATGCCAACTTTCTAAAAGTGCCATTTTCTGACCAGCAATTTAAAAACCAACTTCAGTAAAAGCTGTGTTTTTAAATGGCGAGTCCAGATACACCAAATTTACTTTTCCTATCTTTTCCTCATTGGAAGTTACACTTGTAAAGAGTTACAGGGCAGCTCCAATGCCTTCCTATGGGAGAGATAGGCCTTGCTGTAGTGAGAAACAAATTTAGCAGTTTTTCACTACCAGGACATGTAAAACTCAAAAGTACATGTCCTACCTTTTAAATACACTGCACCCTGCCCATGGGGCGACCTATTGGGCTACCTTATTGGTGATTTATATGTAAATAAAGGGAAGGTTTGGGCCAAGCAAGTAGGTTAACTTGCCAGGTCGACATGGTAGTTGAAAACTGTACACACAAGCTCTGCAGATGTTTGAAGGCAACTCATGTGCATGGCACAATCAGTGCTGCAGGCCCACTAGTAGCATTTGTTTTACAGGCCCTGGGCACCTGTAGTGCACTGTACTAGGGATTTATCAGTAAATCAAATATGCCAACCATGGAGAAACCAAATCACATTACATTTTAGACACTGAGCACCGGCACTTTAGCACTGGTCAGCAGTTAAAAAGTGCACAGAGTCCTAAAGCCAGCAAAAACGAAGTTCAGCACACAGTCAAAAACAAGAGGTCAGAAGGCAAAAAGTCAGGGGAAACCATGCCAAAAGATGCCAGGTCTAGCATTTTCCATTTTGTGAGGGAAGGTGGGAGAGGATAGAAGTGCCTCACAACAGTGCTTGGTAAAATGCCCAGCCCCTGCCAAGTTTGCTTCTACTCCTCATACGGAGAAAAAGAATTATACGTTGGTAGGTCTGTAGTAAGGTTTCTAAAAGTCATCTGGGGGCTGTACTTCCTTTCACAGAATGAATCAATGAGACAAGAGCTTTAAGATCACTGAAAACCAAGGTGCCTTTTTTGCAGTCAGTTTTCAGTAGTGAGTGTGGTACTCTAAGGCACTCACATAAGAATGATCCTTATTTTATTTTTTTTGTCTGTGAATAGCAATCATGCTCCACCTAGTTGCTACGAAGTTAGCACAAGTAGTTTCCAATTAATTTACATGACTCCAAAAAATAACTCATTGGGCTCTGTAAAGAGTACTCATATGGCAACAAAAGGCTGTGACTGTAGCCACAAGATATAACACTTTTACTTCTAATCACACTATTTACTGGGCTATATTTACTAAGATGATCCCGTGTTTGCATCACAAAAGTGATGAAAATCAATGGAAAATCTTTTTTACCCCAATTTACTTCCCAGTGCAAAACTTGCTCTTCACTGGAAGTTCACTTGAAAGTAATGCTAAGCAGCACATAGCGCTGCTTTGCATCACTCAGCGCCAAGGGGGTGTTTCATGGGTGGTGCATGGGTGCTCCCATGCAACCACTCATGGTTTTAGACGAAAACCGTGACTACTAAAAAAAGTAGACCGGGTTTTGCATCAAAAAATAACACCCATTTGAAATAGGTGCTATCAAGAAGAAATGCTTTTATTTCTCCTATCTTTTCCGACTTTGCATGTGTGCTGCACTGTACAGCACACATACCAAGTGAGAAACGTTTTAAAATTAAAGTCTAAGCAATAGTGTTTTGTACTGGAAGGGTATTCTTCAAGTACAAACCTATGCTAGACTCACACAGACACCCTTGCGCTGTGGCTCAAAGGTGTGTGCGTGGCGCTCCGCAGCCGGATTGTGCGTCATTGCTAGGGAGAGGGGAGGAAAGTGCCATATCTCTGTAGATATGTGCTCTCATGCAACGCAGCGCAGCATTTTTGCCTGCTGCGCTACGCTAGCATTTGGTAAATAGACCCCACTGTGCGTTAAGAAATCGCAAATATCTCTCTTGTCGGCTGATATTATATTTATTGCACAAAGAGATTGCTCCCTTGACTTGAGGTTATCTACAGCAAAGTGTAGAGAATGTTTACAATCCATTTCCCTCCTGCTCCCTTGGCAAGAAATACTACAAAGCAGATAAAAAGCACCTTTGTGGGGACAAGGTGAATGGGTGTACTATATATGCTTGCTGCTCCGTGCTTAACTTGTAAAAGAATAAGTGCCAGGGTCCAAGGTTTTGTTCAGAAGCCCCCTTCCAGTGCTCTTTAATGTTAGTGTGATGAATACCAAGGCTGCGTAGTCCTGATTCCATTACATGTATCTTTAATTCACACCAAGACACTCCCTGCCCATGTATCTCATTCTTGAATGATTTCACCCTTTGCCTCTGTTTTTAGGTCTTTCTTTTCCTCCTTCTTTCAGTGTTGAGTTTTTTTCCCTCTGGCGCTCTGGGAGAGGGAAAATAAGTGCTGATCCCCGAAAATGAGTGCTCGTGGGTCCCACCTGCTACCGCCAGCTGCAATTGAAATAGTCGTGCTCCCTGGGCACCAGGCTTTTTCGCTATATCTCGTGCTAGGGGGCCAACCATAACATAAACATTCACCTCATATTCCATTTATGTTGGAAGAGAGGGTTCGTGTGTGTGTATGCCAGTGCTTAATTTGTAAAAAAATAAATAAGTGCCAGGGCCCTCGTCAGGAGTCCACTGCAGCTTTCACCACCCATTGACACTGGCAGTGCGGCCAATGACAAAACCAACACAACTAACCATCACACTCCTATAAGTGTGACAGCACAGACTATGCCAGGCCCTCAAAGCTATAGGAATTTGCTTGGGCGGCAGTATTGGTAATTTTACTGTTTATTTAATTAATAAACAACTGTTATGCTCATCCCTAAATTGGATAAACAGCGCCACCATGTGGCAGACTGTAATATGCACCGAGGTTGCCAATTAAGTGCTGGTGTCGAGCACCGGCAACCAACGGCTCAAATTGAGCACTGTTGTATGCGCATCTGTGTGTGTATGTGTGAAAGAAAGTGTATTTCTATGTTTGAGCTTGTGTGAGAGTGCACCTGAGAGAGTCTGTGCCTGTGTTCTCTCGTTCGTGAGATAAGGGGATTGAGTGTGTGTGAAGCAAGCGTATAATGTGAAGCATGCATGTATAGTACTCCTGTTGGGGATATTTCTCTTAAAATGATTAGCCATGTGCATGTTTAGATCACACAACTCAAACTCTCACTAGGGCAATTTTATGGCATAGAAAGAAACAGAAACTTCTGTCTTAAACCGAAGTGAGAATACGGGAACGTGCAGTGAAGTGGCCACGTTAGTAACACTCCGGTTGTCTTCAGGTCTGCGTCAGTGAAGGCAGGGGACTGCTATGAAAGCTGTGCGCGTGCATTCTCTGAGAAGAAGGAATATTAAACAACATAAAATGGTGCATCACTCTGTGCACACCCTGTACCCGAGGCACAACGATTTGCTGTCAGCAATCCGGCGATAACACAAACAAGTCCACATTATGTTGCTGATAAAATGGTTTTCTCTGTGCCTTTAACAGCCTTAAGGAAACGAGCACGAATGCATTGCAACTACAGAGTGTTGAATCATTTATGGAAGACCTATTTCTGTATCAGAGGGGAAAAAACAGAAGGACATGTCTACCAGGTTTACAGTGGCAATGTCTGCAGAAGGCGCGCAGAATAGAACGCATTCAAGTGTGTGCCCCATCCCTGGGACCTGCGAATGAAGAATTCAAGCCACCAGAACACCAGAAACAAGCGAATCTGACTGATTTCCACCTTTCCCACCAATTTCCACAAATTATGAAATCTCTGCAGCAACATAGCATTTTTCAATGTATAAAGTGTATTCATAACAGGTTTTGTGAGCTCTTTTTTTCGTTGTGTTGTAGACACCGCAGATGTTTTCCTGTTATCTGCAGGTTAGAGGTTCACCTTTTCAGTCTTCTGACGTCATCGAGTTGGGTGAAAAGGGCCTCTGTTATTTAACTACCACAGGCCTCTTTACTAGTGTTCCAGTGTCTAGTAGGGGGGTGTTAATTCAGTATCCCTAGAATTAACTACACTAGGCGTCCCCTTAATGCCAGCAGTGAGGAAGTAACAGAGTTTGTGGTTCGAACTCTGAATATTTCCAAAGAAATTTAGGATTTACTTGGAAATTGGTAATTCTGGGTCCAGCTGCCTAGATATTTCCCCTGGGGAGAAAATGACAGGCCCGTGGTGTTTCCCAAAGGTTTTTTTTTTATCTCTGTAACAAACCTTTGGTACAACATAGTGGATGCCACAGTAAATGCAATGCGGCTCCGAAACAGTTCAGTTAATAGTGTTTCTGAAATAAATGGTAATTAAAACAATTATTTGCAATCCATAAATTCAACCTCACTTTTATGGAGGATTATTAAATAAAAATCATAGAAGTAGGGAAAGTCTCTATGTGTCGATGTCCATAAAGTATAGAGGTGAGAGCCCACAGCTTGATCTTGAGGACACCTGAAGGATGCAGTGAAGTGGCTGATAAAGGATAGTCTAAATAATATATATATATATAATATATAATATCATATAACGAGGACCACTGGAATTATGCGGCAGAAGAGGACCAAATTATGCAGCAGGGTTGGCACACGATCACTCATTCACAATATTTTAAGCCCCTGATTTTCAAGAGAACCTAGTGTATGCCCATTTACTTATGTTCATGTATCTACTGTTTAGAGAGGTGTGATAATGAGTTTTAATATAACAGCATTACAGGCCAGGAGTACAACCACCCACAATGTACTCCTCTCAGACTCTGGATGATTAGGGGCAATCCTGGACAGCTTCTACCTTTTAAAACTATGACAACTGAGCTGTGACACCTCAGCAGAGGTGATTAGCCACCTAAAAATGATGAGCAAAGGAATAACAAAAAATAAGAATTGCTGTAGGGAGTTTATTTCAACTGGAAGTCGTCTTTCTGGATAGCTTTCTACATAGTTTGTCATAAGGCTTAGAAATTAATTAAGTAGCATGAATTTTGTGCACTGTAAAATAATGAACTAGTAATACTGTCCGAAACTGCCTACAAATGCAACAATTGACGAGTGCTGTTCTTGATGCACATGAAACATGCACTTCAGTGTCTCTAAGAAGTACTTTTAGGGGCTGCTGAAGGAAGTACTTAATTTGTCCTAAACTATATGATCCCACATGCTCGAATCGAGGTAACAAGAGGCAACACTGGGTGGTCCTCGTCTACGTTCTCCCACATCACAGTCTAAGCTACCAAAAAAGCAGACAAGAACAGTCTGTCAAGACCATCATGGGTTTTCACCTAAGGACCTTTTGTTCAGATTATTTGTGGAAATCTAAATGTATTGTATGCTTCCCTTTATGTAAGGACCAAGGATTCATTCAAATTGTAAGGTAAGGCCTCACACACCACCCTGGGTGTCATGCTTCATCATCGGCCAACCTCACTCATCAGGGAATAGACTAGTGGTACTGGGCTCCCTGTATTAACAGAGAGTACTTTTTGGGGTAGTGGAGTATGGGATCTTCCTTTAATCAAGTTAACTCCAGAGTAATTATAAAACAAATAATATTCAAAATGGAAATCCCACGATGTTGTACCTCAACTTTAATCTTCTGTTCAGTTTATTAAATTTCAGTTCATCATAGATAGCTAACAGCCACCACAGAGCCCATACTAGGAGCCGATGTATGCTAAGACC
This sequence comes from Calotriton arnoldi, assembly GCA_963921515.1. Lineage (NCBI taxonomy): Eukaryota > Metazoa > Chordata > Amphibia > Caudata > Salamandridae > Calotriton > Calotriton arnoldi. The sequence continues at coordinate 91,310 of CAWUFW010009287.1, forward strand.
CCCCTTATGCCTCACAAGGAGGGAGTTTTGATATTTTGATCCTCTTGATATAATGACTGAATTTGACAGGCTAAATCTAAAAATGAATTTGAATATATTTGCCTTGAAAAAGAGGTTTTTCACCTCCAAGCACATTGGCTGTTTCCCTTTAAGGGAGATTGTAATTCAATACGCAGTGGAGGGGTTCAGTGCAGAAAGGTTTGTGGTGCCGGGCCACGCAAGTCCTATACCCCAGAATATATGAGAGTATGGGATCTACTTGGTGCAGGTGATGCAGGGGCAATTAGCACCCCCGGGCATCACAAACACAATTTTTTAATTATCTCCTAGGCTCTCCCAACAGTAAAGGGACAGTCTTGGGAAGGTGTTCAATATTTTGAAACTCACACAGTGAATCCCATACTCCACTACCCCAATAAGTACTCTCTAGAGAGTAGATCCTCCTCCCAGCTTCTGATGAACTGAATCAGTGATTAGATGTGAAATTGGACACTAACAGATTGCCACACGTAGATTACAAGCGTAAGTACAATACTCTGGATAATTCCACCTTCATTTATTTTTATTCCATCACTAGGTCATCCAAAAGGTTTGGGTAATCCTCGGCAGTCCTTGTTCAGTAACTTCTAGATATGTAATACTTACTCTGCATTAGTAAATGGCAGTAGCATTACAAATGAACTACACTGCATATCAAGGTAGTATTATCAGCCCATTAAAATTTGCTATGTCCAATGCATCACAGATAGAAAAGTAAGACACGCTTATTCTAACACAATGACTGCCCTCCACTTCCTGACTGAAAACTTTCAAATACACACATTCAATTGCATCTCTTGGTGCGAGTAATATAAGCAGCCAATGCAAAAAAGGCAAGTCTTCAGCTTTTTCTTGTACTTTGTAGGTGAGAAGGACAATTTCATGTCTGATGGTAATGAAATCCAAGTAATGCAGACTTAAACCTAGAAGGAGTATTCTCCCAGTGGAAAGACTTAATATTGGAACTCTCAGTGGAGCTTAATTGTTGCTGTGTTAGCTGGTAAGTTAGTATGAGGCAGGGCCGGACTGGTCGTAGCTGGCACCCGGCGTTTTCCCAGTGGGCCTGAAGAGTGGGGGGCCGGTTTGAACCGGTGGGGGCCAGTTTTGCAGCTGTGCTGCAATATTGGTTCCCTGTAACAAAAGCAGTAGCAGTGTTTCCCACCAGCACCGCCATTTAATCCCCCCCCGGCCGGTCCAACTTAAGTGCCAGGGCTGGTTTGCATTGTCAGTCCAGCCCTGGTATGAGGTGATATTTTGCAGAGAGGTAAATAGTTGGTACTGCCTTAAACGCCTGAACATAAAGCAAGCAAACATCAAGCAACTGTACTCTGAGCATGGGAGTCAGTTGAGTGCTCTACGTGCTTCTGAGTCGAGGTCTCGTCTGCTTATATATGCTATGGCCAAGATGTCTGAATTCTACACTCTCTGAAGCTTACTCCACATGCTCTTGGAAATGCTGCAATAAACAGCATTGCTGTTTTCTAACTGTGACTTCACTGCATCCCCTTTCACTACAGCACAAATGTTTGTCAATTGCAGTGTGGGGGTAGGGGGAACAGGTTTCTTATTCCTCAGCTGCAAATAACAGTTCTCGATGACTGCATTGACTTGGGGTTTAGAAGACGCTTCAGCATCAAACACCGAAATTCTTTACTTTATCTGCTAACTACAGATTTAAGTCAAATATACTGCAAGGCCTAACTTAGCGAAGTGAATATCCACCCTGTTCCTCAAAGATCTCAACTTGCACTGGTAAGGTAAATATAATTAGCATTCTTCCAGCTCTGAATATTATAGAGCAGCTCTTCCAGGCAGTGGGGCAGGAGGGACTCTAACATATACTTGGTGCCACCATAATAAGATTGAACAACCACCAGACATTGCGTGAAGAGGATAATAACTGCGTGCAGGTATATGTTAAAAAGGGTGGATGACGGAATCAACCCTGTGGCACTCCACAGTTTGGTTTTGAACTTTCAGATAGAAGCAGTCGAGTTTCACATGTTGGCACACGCCTTCTAAGACTGATTGAAACCATCTAGAACTATGCTCTGGCCACACTTCTGCCTCAGATTTATAGTGTCTAATATGTTGTGCTCATGCCTATTGGACACCCAGGCATGGCACCAAACAGACAGGATCCACAACACGGTACCACAATCCAGCCTGTTCACACACAACTTGCAACCCCCAACACCAACTGCAAATGGCCAATGCCCTCCAAAACTAAGAGTCCGCCAATCCAACAAATTTAACTTTTTCACCATCTATAACAATTTCATGCACCATCTGAAGCGCTTGAGTTATGTAGTGAGTGCGATGCAAGTAAAATAAAAATACATTTTAAAAGTGTCAGGGCTCAAATTTTGCTGCCAGGACTCGCCCCACTGTCCGCCACTCCTCAGGATCAACTGATGCCCCAGCCCCAGGTGACTCTCACTTGTCAACTACTTCCCTCCACAGCAGTTCAATAGGTCTATGATGGACACCCCTTGCTTCCTCTCTCTGAAGCTCCCTTTCCTCAGTCTGTGCTCAGCATGTAGCATCAGACACCCATGTTCCCACATTAGGTCCCCAGGGCAATTCCCAGGCCATGGCCACTCTTCGCTTGGACAGAGCCAGGGCCAAGTCTACAAATCTGTTCTCCACCTTCTTGGGCCCTGGCCTGCAGAAGAGGCCCAGCAAACAAACAGCAGGTGTATTAGCAAATTACCTAGAAGGGGTCTTATTTAAATGCTAAATTACCTCCCCCCAGAACCTTGCAAGCCCAGGACAACCCCAAGTCATGTGCCTAAAGTCAGCGTCCAAAGTCGCACAGCGACGGCACCCTCTAGGCTCCCTGCCATAGATCGTCTGAATCATATTAGGAGTAAGGTACATCCTATGAGTGTAATCAAATTCTAGGTATTTAAGTCGCCTGTTGCGAGAGACTTTCTGTGGATATGCAAGCACCTTCCTCCATTCAGTGTCAGACATGTCCCGTCCCACGCCAGCAGTCCAGCGAGCCCGCAGTGCATCCAAAGGTTTTGTTACTGGTCCATTTAAAGCATTATAAAACCATTAGACTAGGTGAGAACCTGATTCCAGTATCAGCACTAGTTGAAGGACTGTACGCGTGGGAAGTTCCGTTCCCGCATCACCCCCACAGGTCCCTTAGAGCATGAGTAAGCGCTTCGTAGGTAAGAAATTGTCCCACAGGCAGGCCTGCCTGTTCCACCAGGCACCCCCCTTTAAAGCACTGCATTACTTGAGGCTCTTTTAGAAATAGTGTGGATAATTGAGTGTGTGCCCAGGAGCCTGAATTCACCATTCTGTAATTCTGTTCCATCAGTTCTCCAAACGGAATTAAGACATTCGCCAGGAAGCAGTCTCCCAGAGTCACCAACCCCATCTCGGTCCAGGAGTCCATTTGCCTTGAACTAAAGAAAGTCAATAGGTCGCTGTGGGGGAGGCCCACCAACGGGAGATTAGGGGCATAGGGGATCACCACACCAGTACATTGCAGCCCACGTCACCAGCAGCTTGGGGCAGTAAAAAAGGATATACGGGCGGGAATCCGAAGTGCCGGATGCAACTGCTTTGCTAACTTGGTTGGGTTCAGTGCCCAATTGACAAAGTTCTGATAAACTCAATCCATCAAGCCATTTTGGGATCCACTGAAGCTGGGCTGCAAGAAAGTACAATTCAAAATCTGGTACTCCCAGGCCACCCCCAAGTGGAGGGCGGTGGAGGGTAGCTAATGCAACTCTCTGGCGCCCGCCATCCCAAATCAGTTTCAATAGGTGTGTCTCAAGCTTCTGAAACCAGTACAATGGGATTTTAACCTGGAGGCTGACAAAAAGGTAAAGAAGCCTCAGAGCATGACCATTTTAGAGAGCATAATACATACCATTGTTGTTAGTTTGAGTGTGTGCCAAAAGGAGATGCTCTGTGTTGTCGGGTTTATGAGACTTAACGCCGGGACACTCCATGGAGTAGCCGTGCGCTTTACAAATACCGGCTAACATAACATAACAGACACAGGACTTCAGAAACCGAATTCCCCCTCATAGCCCCCCCAAAATTCCCCTCAAGGAGGTCGTAAATATTTAAAGGTTTGCAGAGCCCAAAGTATATCAAGTGGGCAAGAAATAGGGCAATCCAACCCAACAACCACCGGAAACACACATGTTTTACTAAGGTTTACCCAGAGGTCCGAGCACCTTCCAAATTCCTCCAGGAGCCGCAGAGCCTGGGGAATATCATTCACGCCATGCCGGCAGAAAATAAGCAGGTCATCTGCAAATAATTAAATTTCATGGACAGAGTCATCTAGTTTAATGTCCCAATCCATACCCTCCTTGCGAAACCTTTCTGCCAGTGGCTCCACAGCCGGGGCAAGCAAGAGGGGTGACAGGGGGCAACCCTGTTGAGTTCCTCTAAATATTTCATAGGGTTCTGAAATCGTGCACCCTGTTTTAATCCTAGCCATTTGGTGAGTTTAGGGTAGTCTAACCCATCTTATCCAATTACCACTGAGTCCAATACAATACATAGTGTCTTCCAAGAAGTCACTGTGTCATAGGCCTTCTTGAGATCCACCAACTCAATCACTGCAGCAAGATCTGGTGGCTGCACATGGGCATACAGAATTGAGTAAAATCTACGGAGGTTGTGAGAAATGTTACAGGTTGGTATAAAATCATTTTGGTCTTCGTGGATCACGGCCTGCATATGGGGTAACAGCTGGGATGGTAATACCTTACTGAGAATCTTGAAACCAGAGTTCAACATAGAGAGAAGGCGAAAGCCTGAGGGCACCACATCCCGCGATTTCGATTTGGGCAGGGGCACCACCAGTGCTTCCCTCGTCATTGCAGGGAGGATACTCGTTTCATAGACCTACGCATACATTTCTGCCAACTTGGGTGCCAGTTCGTACACAAACACGTTGTAAAACTCCAAGTGGAGCTCATCTTCACCAGGCGTCTTACCTATTGCCATATCTTTAATGGCATTTCTTACCACCACGTCTGACACTAAGGCACCTAGCGATTCTTGTTCCACCTGTGGGAGAGACAGAGGTAGGAGTCCCCCAAAATGTATTCCAATGCTGTTGGAGGGCCCAACTCCGGCAGACGATATAGGGACACGTAGTAAGACCTGAATGCATCATTTATTTGTTTTGGCCAGAACATGATCGTTCCCCCTGTCGATACTAGGCGAGTAATTGGGGCACCCCTACTCTATGCGCGACCCAACCAGGCAAGGAAACGCCTCTCTGAGTGATTTGGGCTTTCATGGCTTGCTAAGGCGGATTCATTGTCTTTCACCCTAGCAGTCAACTTCCGGTGGTCAGCGTGAAGCAGGCCTATTTCAACTGATACCTTCCCTATTTCCCGTTGAAGGGTGGACTTCGATTCTTCAATGGCCCGTAGAATCTTGTCCAGGGTGCACTGCAGGCTGGGTGGAGAGGAGGCAGGCAGCGTTTTTTTAATTTTCCCTCAATTGCAAGATCATTTGGGCAAACACATTCCCCTAAAAAGTAACTGTTTCTGTTATGTTATGCAGATTTTCAAGAGTGCTCTATCACCCAGGTGGGTATCTGGTGCTGAGCAGGTGCGAATCTAACCAAACCTAGGGCCTAGTGGGACTGCTGAAAAAGCCAGGTGTTCAGCTTCTTCAGGAATTCAAGAAATGAGGAGGAGGCTCCTCTGTGTAGCAGCAGGACGTTTCTCTGTGATATCTTAGAGATTTATGTTAATTGTGCAGCAATATAAAAATTATTTGCTCCCAATGTTCGCCTGGCTGTACAAACACTCAGAAAGCAGTTAACAGAGGAAAGGCAAATTTGTAAAGAGTAGTGCTTTTATCATATATTAACGTTTTTTAGATTTAATGTAAATAATTCTTCATAAACAAACTGCAATCATTTGGGAGGCAGTTCAATAACCATAAATATGGTCTACAGGAAAGTGAACCTAGAAGGCTCAAGGATAGATAGACGTATTTTGAATTATATTTATATTTGTGCGCGACATTTTCAGAGAAATCCCCAGGGCTCAGCTTATAAGAGCGACTTTAGGTATTGTTCTGCAGTCCTTTGATATACATGAAGCGGATCTGCAGGCAATGCAATAAGAGCATAGACAAATTGTGGGTTCAGAAAAAAATCTTCCTGAAAGCAGGCCGTTGTCAAAAATTCAGAGGCTTGAATGCTGTAGCATCTCATGAAATATTAAAGGCAGTGAGACATTTGATGTAACCGGAAGTAAATGCAAAGCTCTGAAAAATCTTCTTAAAACTGTGTTTCATCTCCGCCAGTGCTAGATTTAGATCTTTTAGGCACGAGACACCTTTTATTGCTTACAGAAAGAACCAAACTCACTTTGTAGGTGTACATTTTGGGCACTTGAAGAACATCCTGAAAAGTCCCATTGAGGGTCTACTTTGATCATCTAGGGAGGAGGTTTAACATTTCAATCACTTTTCAAAATACCGGAGAAAGCAGGCGGAACACAGCCATTCTCATCAGCCTGCCAGCCCACGGCACCACACCTGGTTCTTTTTCCGATAGATGGCTAAAAAGTATAAGGGCACCTGCACTTTTTCCTGGCACTTCTTTGCCTTTTGTAGGAGAGCTCAAGTGAGAAATAGCATTTCCTGTTTAGATTGGCAAGCATGAGCGGAGGGTCGTTGGTCACTTCTCGCCTTAGACTGGGTACCAGGGTTTCAGAAGACTCTGGCTCTCTGTATGAAAACAGGTCATTCCGCTGAGTAGTAGCTCCAACTGCAGCCAGGTGCTATGGAATAAAATGACACGTAAGCAGGCAGTATAGGGCAGAGGCTCCTCTGAGCGGAAAAAACTACTGGGAGGAATCTCTGGCTTTCAATGTCAGTAGATGTGATGCTTGTAGCCTATACTCCCTGGTGGCATACCTTATGCAAATACAGCCACCCCTCTTAACTGCTGGATACCAATACCAATTTGTAATGACACTGGCAGAAGTAACAGTCAGGATTGGACCAGTCTTGTGTTCACCTAATCCTTGGCCAAGTTTGCGAAGCTCACCTCCCTAAGATCTAGTGGAATATGGGTGGGTTCTAGAGGACAACTTGCATCTTTCAAGAGAGACCGCAGACGCCCATCCTCAGAAGGGATAGAGGCAACACATGGCTGCCCCCTGCCCAGTAGAGCAGTTTCCACTCACCATGATAGTGAATCACTTCCACTCCCACTGCTTTCTAGGAATTATCACCCAACAGACAAATTAAAGTCTTGGCTCAGTGACAAATTGGGAACTAAAGGGCCCACGTATTTGCAATGTGGAGCCCAGGTCACCAGGTACGTGTTTTGGGGATACGCTGTACAGAAGCATAGATGGGAGGATCTTTTGTTACTGATCATTTAAACTGTCATTCAGGATAACTTAAGTCAAGGTACCCATAGTAACTCAGCACCTTCCATTTGTTTATAATATGTAATATTGTATTACGTGTTCTTTCTTGAAGGTGCAAAATAACCCTACAATGACACCACAGTGAATGACTGCACCACTTTATGTATGCTGCACGAATATGAGCTATCACATAAGTAGCCCTCCACGCGCAGCTACACATATGCTGGACATATACCAAATATGTGTGTTGTTCCCTGGACAACAGCGCAGACCTCAATTTTACAATTTACTGTTCAACAGAACAAAATGCATCAAGTTATAAATCCACTGTGCTTTGAAATTTAAATTTCAAATCTTTTAAAAGGGTTTTCAATGCTGCACGAGAATGTTTATGTACTGGATTTTACAATATAATGTCATCTACATTCGTTTATCTGGTTAGTATGTACAGACAGAAGATATTTCAAAATGTATTTTAAAAAAATCCTGAACAGAGCATTACATAAAATGTGCCACAGATTGAGCTCAACAACAAATCTCACGCACTTTGTGTCAACTCACAGCAGTGGCTTGAACTTCTGGACCTGTAGAACTCCATCAAAAAACACACACACAGAGGGAAATACAATGACACTGTCTGTCACATATATCACATTATTCACATTTCTTTTTGTTTAATCGGAAAACTAACGCCAAATTAAGATACCTTTCTTTTAATCTTCATACTAAAAGTTCATACAATTCGAACTTTAAAGAGGGACACGATTTTGCCCTTTCCCCTCCAGATTGGCTGATGGCAATATACAATACTGCAAATCACAAAGGTCACCATAAATTAGGAACTTGAGAACCACAGGATGGAGAAAAGGGACTTGAAGAGAGAAACCTAAACCAAATGTAAAAAATGAAAAGGCCAGTGCACGTGTAAGAGGATGATTTACAAGACAAACAAATGTTCAACACAAGAGAAATAGAGAAGTCATCTTAAAATAAACACGGTTACAAAGGCTTCATAGAAACTGGAAATGTAATCCAAAATAAGATCATATTATTTCAACAGGTGTCATCCATTCAAGAGTAAAAAATTAAAGCCTCGGGATTGGAAAATGGGAGATGTTGTTGGCCAACAACACTAGATGTAGCTTTCTGAAAGGAAACACCGCCAAACGTGCACAGGTTGACATCCTTGCATGGAGGAGTACCCCATGGGACTAATATGGTGTTAATATTGGAAAGCCCTTCTGTCTGTATATTTTAGCATTCGCGACACCATCTTGCAATCTGGACGCCATTTTGTATGATAATCGAAACAGCTGCTTAGTTATTTTCGAGAAACGGTCCTTGGTAAGTTTCGTTTCCCAAGGTTGAGCTTTTTCTTCCATAATTGCAAGTATCCTCGTTAGTACATACCTTTCTTGTTAGATGGAGCCTTTCTCCCACCCGTCTGGTAGGGAGGATAGGCCAGATGACCTTGGGCAGTAGATAGCCTGTGCCCAGCTGCAGAATCGAAACTTATGCTCTGTACCCCCATTGTATTACGACACCTGCTAGTGTTTTTCCATAGTAGGCGTGCCTTTGTGGACTTTGCAAACGTACATAATGTAATTGTATGCTTACGGGCTTCAGTCCCTCGACAGTCATCCCAAGAGGCTGGTCAGACTGGGCTCCACTGCAGTGTAATCTCAATAAATATCTGGTTTGTATTCTCTACTGTCTGACCGACTCCTCATTTGTAGGAAGGCAGAGGAGGTGGTCGTGAGTGACCGGGGTGGCCCTTTTCGGGTCACTTCCTTCAGTTGGCGCCCGAACAGGGACCCCATCGGGTGACCCTATCCTCGCCCGTAACCAGGTGTAGAGGTCGGGCCGCATCCGGTCGGATGGGTGGATCGGGGTACCCCACATGTCCGAGCTCAGTTCTCGCAGCTGCCCCGCCTGTCTGATCGGGCGGTGCCCTGCCCAGTGGTCATCCCGACTGGGGTCCTGAATGGCGAAACCCTTGGATCTGACCGCTTGGTCCGGAGAGTCGGCAGTGGAGAATAACTTTGTTTGACCTGTGTGCACCAGGTGAGTTTGTCTTGATTCTTGGTAAATATGGCGCCATCTTAGCTGTTTGAACTTGGTAGGTCTGCGGACCGTTTAGAGATACACAGTGTCTGCGGATACCCTGTCAGGCAACTGAGTGAATTTGGCGTACTTTTGAAAATGTCTGGGGCTTGAGCCTGTCTCTCTTTGGTGCAGTCTGTGGACTGTTTTTGGAACAAGCGCTTGAATTTGTTTGGGTTCTTTGTGAACATGGTGCACCGTTTGTTTGACTTTGGTACGATCTGAGGATCGTTTTGGACTAAGCGCTTAGAATATTTGAACTTTTGTATTTGGTATCAATACTTTGTTGGAAGGGGTCTGTTGACCTGCTTTGGAAGAGCTGTTTGTGAAATATTTGGTTGAGCACGCTGTGTGTGTGTGTGCGCGTGTGTAGGTTAGAATGCCTTGCTTTAGCAAGTTGTGCTGTGTGGGATGCCGTTGTTGTTCTGCTGATGCTCGATTGGAAGAGAAGCAACCTGCGCCCGCAGAGGGCACACCAAATTTTTATATGTATATTAAGCACGGCCTTGGCTCTATTATATTTAGTACATTATGGCACAAATATACCAGGGACAATGCTGAATTGCAATGGCCGTCAACAGGCACCTTTGATGAACAGAAATTGAATTATTTGGAGGAAAAACTGTTTGCTAAACGTAGTAGGCAGTCGATGTTTGATTACCTTCAGGTGTGGCGGAAGGAGGATAAACAGAGACGGCTGAGGGCGGAAAGGGAGGCATGGAGGGAGAAAACGCAGACATTGACTCAGAAAGCGGTGGCACATGATAAGGAGAAAGTGGAGAAGGGTATAGAATGTGCAGATAGGAGGTTTCGATTAGAATGTGATAAGTCTTATGTTACTAGAGAGGAAACAGACACTTTTATGGAAGAGCTATTGGAAGACAGACCGCCTCCCCCTTATGCCCCGAATAGAATATACCCTCTTGTTCCACAGCCCTCATCATCTGCCTCTGCCCCCCTGTTTCCGTTGTATCTGGTATTGATCGAAGCATTTTGGTGCCGGCATCACCAGTTTCTTCTGTGGCTTCGTCCCCCACAGCCACTGCGATTGCCGGTCCTCCTGCTACCCCTGTTGTTACGATGTCACTTTCTCCTTCACAGACACCTACTACTCAGCCGATGTTGACCTTGATGCCCCCCTCTTCGACCAGTATGTTGGCCCCTGTTTAAACTCCTACCCCCTTGTTAGATGCCAAGACACCGGTGCGTGGTCAGGACGATGGAGCTGGGGCAGTTGCAAAGGAGCGATTAGGACGGGTGCTGATTCGGTCTGATGTGGAAGATGTGGAGAAGAATATGGTGGCCAATCAGGCTGCCCAGTGGGCCCGTAGTCCTATTTATGGTGTTGAGGATGTTTGGAGTGTGTTAAAGGATTATGAGCCGTTTGTTCAGCAGCATGCCCTTAAACATATGTCGGCCACTCTGATTGGACTATGGGAACAGTGTTTTAAAGGTGTTGCACCCCAGATTGTTTACGATATTAGGGACCAAGTATACTCTGCGGGCATGGCTCCCAATGAGGTTTTTGCTAATGTTACTACACTGTTTGGATATTGTGGTAGATTGCATCAAAAATCCCCGACGGTGATATCTCAGTTCCCAATGAGGGAAGTTCATCCTGTTTTTCACCCGGAGATACCAGAGTTGCATGATCAACATAATCAAGTGACTAGAGCACGAGTAGAGGCCCGTTTTCAAGAACAATGGGTTTATACTCCATGGAAGAGGAGTGAAGTCCTCGCAATTAAGGCTCAGTTGCCCGACCCCAGGAAAAATCCTACTGCTTACTATAAGGAATTGACAGAGGCTGCTGCATCGACGATAATGACGTTGGCAGATATTGAAATGTTTTTTGGCTTATTGGTACCAGTGGATGTCTGGCGACAGGTGCACACTCAGAACCATACTCTAGAATTGGGTGGTACATGGGATGAGATTAAGGTGTGGGATAAGGAGAGGAAACCTGGTGATAAGCCTAAGGCTGAGATCTTGGCTTTGCCAGATCGCATCATTACTTATATGCACTCTCTTATTCCACCCCGGAAGGTGGATTGGGATAAGCTAGCCGCATGTCTTCAGAAGAAAGATGAGAGTGTGTCTGATTTCTCTACTCGGTTTGAAGGTGTGTTTTTGGATTTTAGTGGCCAGGATTTGTCCTTGGAAGGGGGTATCCGATTGTTTGTCAACAGGTGTGTCACGAATTTGCTCCCAGAGATTGCAACTTGGTTGCAGGCTGCTGAGAGCACGTGGACTACTTCTACCCCTTCGGTAATATTGAGTATGGCTCAGTATTATGAACATAGAGAGAATGAGGAGAAGGAGAAGGTTGAAAAGAAAACAAAGGAGTTGAAGACTAAGGTACTGATGCAGCAGGCATCCAGGGGGCAGGGACGGGGTCGAGGCATTGGACCGGCCAGGCAGCTTCCTCGTACAAGTCGGAGTGCTGTGCCTGTGGGCCCCAATCAATGTGCGTATTGTAAAGAGGAAGGGCACTGGCGTAGAGAGCGTCCAGTTTTGCTGCAAAAGTTTGCGGCTCCTAGAGGGCGGGGAGAGAGAGGGCGAGGACAGGGAGCAGCCAGTCAGGATGGGGACTAGGCTACCGGAACGTCATCTGGCCGTACTGATCAGAATTACTTTGATGACGTTCGGGCCGACAGTATTATCATGATGATTATGATTTGGAGGATGTGACTGGGTCGTCTTACAGCTAGGACTGCCAAGGACAGGGTAAGGGACCAGTTCCGATACCTGTAGATCAGCCATGACCTTATATTAGTGTGTATTTGCAGGGCTCGGAGAAGAAATTTTTGGTGGATACAGGAGCAATGAATAGTTCTGTTGCGAGGTCACTGGTCCCTGGGGCAGCCCTGTCTGGCCATAACAATGTTTCGGTTGGTTTTTCCGGTATGCCGGTAGTAAGCCCCATCTCCAAACCCCTTGCCCTGACTATAGGTCCCTTTACCGTTGATTCGCCGTTTTTACTAACATCAAATTGTGGAGAGAATCTGTTGGGATTAGATCTGTTAAAAAAGCTACATGCTACTATTTACTGTTCCCCAGACGGTGTCCATTTGACAATGGGTCCAAGTGTGGTTAGTACTATACAATGCTTGTCTAAAGATGCCACCCTCCCAGTTGAGTTTAAAGATGTTCCATCTACTCTGTGGGCTACAAGTGATACAGATGTGGGACTTTTGAAAATACCTCCAATTTCTATTCAGGTTAAAGAAAATGCAATATTGCCTCGTATTCCTCAGTATAAAATTTCACATGCAGGGGAACAGGCATTGTTACATATAATACAGGATTTGATTCAGTCAGGAGTTGTTGAAGAGACAGCGGCAAATGTGTGCAATAGCCCCATCCTTCCTGTCCTCAAGAGGCCACCTCCGGGTTCTCCTGATGATGTTGCTGATGTCTATCGTTTTGTGATTGATTTGCACGAAGTTAATAAGATAGTAGTCCCTCAGTTCCCTGTGGTCCCTGACATTACTGCTCTTCTGACTATGATTCCTTTTTCTGCCAAATTCTTTTCTGTCATTGATTTGAAAAACGCTTTCTTTAGCATCCCTGTTCATCCCCATAGCAGGCACCTGTTCGGGTTCTCCCTGGCAGGTCGTAGTTTTAGATTTTGTCGGGTTCCTCAGGGCTATACTGAGAGTCCTAGTATATATAGCCAAGCTCTGAAGGGTCAATTGGACTCCCTTACCCTTCCTCCAGGTAATGTAGTGCTGCATCATGTGGACGATCTTTTGATTGCGTCTGATACTGAAGAAGGATGTAAAGCAGATACAGCCAAATTGTTGCTGCATTTGGCTCAACATGGACATAAAGTGTCCCTTTCCAAATTCCAATATTGTCGACAGGAGGTCACCTAGTTAGGTCACCTACTGTCGAAGGAGGGTCGGAAACTAACTCCTGAGCGTATTAACGCTATAATTAACATGCCTGTTCCAAGGACCCAAAGGGATGTGCGAGCCTTTATTGGTATCACTTCCTATTGTCGTCATTGGATACCCAATTTTGCTTTATTAACTAAGCCTATGCTTTACCTAACAACTAAAGATGTGCATGAGGCTTTGCCTTGGACGCCTGAATGTCAACAAGCTTTTGAGCAATTGAAGGTTGCGCTTTGTTCGGCTCCTGTGCTTGGCACACCTGATTACAACAAGCCGTTTGTGTTGTATGTACACGAGTCAGCCGGTTGTGTGCTTTCTGTCTTAACACAGGCTTTTGGAGGTAAGCAGAGGCCGTGTGCGTATTTCTCTGCTGTTCTTGATCCCGTGGCGAAAGCCCTCCCGAGCTGTTTAAGAGCGACCGCAGCAGTGGCCGTCTCTATTCGACAATCGGCAGGGCTTGTTCTTGATACTGATCTCACGGTTATGGTACCCCATGCTGTGGATACGCTCTTGAACAGAACAAAGACACAGCACCTTACCAGTGCACGTCTGACTGGCTATGAGCTAACTCTTTTTGCACCACATATTACGATCAAACGCTGTGCCACTCTGAATCCCGCTACGTTACTACCCCTCCCTTCAGAGAGTGAGGAGATAGACATACATGATTGTATGTTTCGCACTGAAGAGGAGACGAAGGGACGGGTAGACTTGACTGATGTTCCCTTATCTGACCCCCAAGGGGAACTATATGTCGATGGCTCTTGTTTTAAATTACCAGATGGCACCACAACTGCTGCTTATGCGATCACAACACTGCGCACAATAGTTGAGACATCACGAGTCCCCTATCAGTCGGCCCAAGCTGCAGATCTGGCAGCTCTAATTCGGGCATGTGAGTTGAGTCAGGGACTAGCGGTTAATATTTACACTGACAGCCAGTATGCTTTTGGAGTTGCTCATAATTTTGGGCGGCTCTGGAAAGAGAGGGGATTCCTTACCTCCCATGGTTCAAAGATTCAACACGGCCCTTTGATAAATAGACTTTTGTCAGCGTTGACCCTGCCCAAGAAACTGGCCATAGTGAAGTGTTGCGCTCACAAAGCAATTACTGATGATGTGGGGAGGGGAAATGCTTTTGCGGATCAAACAGCTAAAGAGACGGCCCGATCTAAGATGAAAAAGATGTTTGTAGCAGGTCCTGCTAGATGGGTGCCGGAGGTCACTATGTTTGAGGAAACACTAGATAGTGTGAAAGAAATCCAGAGCGAGGCGACGGTTCAAGAATTAGCAATATGGCAAGAGAGTACAGCACAATTGGATGATGATGGGTGTTGGATAGATAAATCAGGGAAACAAAGATGGATGTTGCCAGATGCATATGTTCTCCCCGTAGTTACTATGGCTCATGGACCAGCTCACATTAGTGCTAGGGGTATCTGCAAGTTGCTCGATCCGGTGTGGCAGAATGATAATATTCCAAAGACGGCTGCCCATTTAGTAAAATATTGCATGGTGTGCATGTTGTACAACCCAGGGAAGGGGACCCCTACACCTCCGGGTAATTTTGCACCCCCTTCTTTCCCTTTCGAAGTCCTGCAAATGGACTTCATTGAGATGGAACGAGAGAACAATCTGAAGTATGTGTTGGTGGTGGTTTGCGCATTCAGTAAATGGGTTGAGGCTTATCCTACCAAGGAAAATACAGCCCTAGCGACGGCGAAAGCTCTTTTGAAGGAGTTTTTCCCTCGCTTCGGTTTGCCCCGTTTGATTTGGAGTGACAACGGCAGTTATTTTAATTCTAAAGTCATCCAGTTGGTGTGCGATGGCTTGCACATCAAGAAAACATTTCATACTGCGAATCACCCCCAGTCAGCAGGTTTAGTTGAGAAGTACAATGGTACTCTCAAACTAAAGATGGCCAAAATTCAGGAGAGTACAGGATTGAAGTGGCCAGATGCTTTACCATTGGATTTGTTGTCACAAGAGTTACAGCCCATACAAGAACAGGGTTGTCCCCCTATGAGATTGTCTTTGGTAGGCCCGCTAATGTCTGGGGAGTTCCAAGACCCCACCACTTTTCTGAGATAGAGTACCCCTTGTTGATAGACTATCTATATGAGTTAACAAAAAATTTGCGTTCTATTCATCAGCAGATTCAAGAGGCCTTGCCATCCGCTACAGAGGGACCCGGCCACAACATTCGGCCTGGTGACTACGTTCTCATAAAGCACTTTCAGCGAAAAGGCAGCTTGGAGCCCCGATGGAAGGGGCCTTATCAGATCCTCCTCTCCACCCGCACTGCAGTCAAAGTGGACGGCCGGAAAAATTGGATACACTCTACGCATACCAAGAAGGTGCCACTTCCCCTGCCGTATGACCAGTGGAGGATCGACGGTATAAGGGACTCTGAGACGGAAAAGGTTCCTCGTTTCGTCCCTTTCTCCGATGCCAGAATAACGCGGGCACCTTCTGAGGAGGAGAGTGATGCAGTCCTAAATGAAGCAGTGCCACCTGAGGTTAAGGCCAGCCAAGAGCTCCAGTCAGCTGGCCTTTCTGTGTTTGAATCTGAATCAGTCCAAACCGCTGAAAGTGAATGTTTGTTTCCTGATCCCTCTGTTCCTGGAGTTGTTAAGTACAATTTGCGTCCTCGACGAAGGAACAGTGTACCAAAGGAAAAGTCAGACTAGTAGGGATGGACTTCATGGATGAAGAATAGGGAAATAGAGCAGGGACAGAGAGATTGGTGCAATTGTTCGAGACACTGGACAGGATAAGTTTGGGGTGTTTTCCCAGGAGGGAGAGTACCCTATCCTGAAAGAAGTGGATTTTCCTCAGCAAGGGCTGCAATTGTGTAGCTCCAACGAGAAGTGCTGGATAGCACCACCGTGGATGAACGATAGGAGCCTGCCAGCGAGGCTCACAGGAGAAGAAAAACGGACGCTGAAAGAAGATTGTTTAGTTTCATTACGGATAGATAAATAGTACCTTTTCATTACGCTATCATGTATCTTTTTGGCAGGCCAATGATTGATAAAGAACAGCCATTAGGTTTTGTTGTTTTGCCCCGATCATCATGGGTGAAGCAGCGGAGAGTGCTATTCCTTCTTTTTGCTATTCTGCTGATGATTATTCTTTCTGGAGTTCTTTGGGCGTTAGAAAATGCAAGTAATTCGCCTACTTCTTTTTTTTTTTTTTCAAATCATTTTTATTGGGTTTTCAAGGAAAAAAACAAGAACATAGATTAAAAAAAGAAAATCACAAATTGGCATAAGTTGAAGTACAGTTACAAATGGGATTATAAATGATAATAACAGTAATAATAATAACAATTATAATGATAATAGAAAGAAAGAAAGAGCTATAAAAGAAGAAGGAAATGCCAAGAGGTTACAAATTAAGTGGCAGTTGGAATTGCAGGTAGGTTAGAGATACAGATGGTCTTTATATATGACATTCTTCTATCGGTCTATCATAAAGTTACATTGTAGGCGTACAATTGAGGACATAAATGTTTTTATACGATACACTATAAGGATATCATGTTAGAACATCAATTACAGTTATATAGTAATCATAGTCACATATCCCAAGTACAAACCTAATGTCAAAACAGCAATTAACAAGAAACTCTCACATATCCACCCACATCGAGTCCGACGGTATAATATAAAGACATAATGGGGTAGCGTGAGGCTAGTCCTATGTGGAATGATCCTTATGTGGAGGGACAGGCGAGAGGGCTCATGTTCGTGATAGAGACCCATAGGGAGGGTGGTTGTGCAATGGTAGTCATCAAGAGGTTCAGTAAAATGTATGTATTAGTTTATTGGAAGTTATGTGATTCAAGGAGGATCATATTTAAAGGAAAAGGCATCAAGGGACCTCCATAACTTCCTATGTGGGGACGCCAGGGCGAAGAGTGTAGAGAGATATTATCAGCCCCTCTGAGAAAGGACAACCATTCTTGCCACTTTCTGAAGGAGACTTCTTTGGAGTTCATTTATTAAGTACTATTTTGCAGGCAAGTGTAAGCATGAGGTCCAACAGATAGTGGTCATTCTCATCCGGTAGCGTTGGATCTAGAAATCCCAGCAGGATGTAGGAGAATTCCCTGGGGGGGTCGATATTGAATGTTTTCTTTATACACTTGTATATTTTATCCCAGTATGTTTGTAGGATGGGGCAGTGGAAGAGCATGTGAGCTAGATCACCAACATGTGCATTGCAATTCCAGCATGTAGGGCACTGGCTGAGGTTAAGCTTAAAGATCCTTTCAGGGGTCCAATATGGTCTGTTTATTAGCATGAGTTTCGTTTGGGATAGTACTGGAGAGATTTTATTTGAAAAGGGAGTTTTACGTATCTTGTTCGGAATGTTTCTAGTGTTAGATTCAGATTCCCATTTTACCTCGTTTCTCAAGTGTGATTTACGTGGTTTTGGGGACAATAGTTTGTAGACTTTAGATACAGTGTGTCCTGACTTTAGTAGCTGGAGTATCCTTGTAAGATCGACATGTCTGTGGGTAGTATTGAACGTAACGTGAGCTGTGCCTTTAGTTTCAGGAATTTATAAAAATCTAGGGGGTCTAAACCAAACCGTGCTAGTAGTTCGGAGAAGGGAGAAGGGAGTTTCCCTGTAAAGAGGTCTTTGACTAGGTTTATGCCGTTTTTTGACCAATTTTCCCAGAATAACATTTCTCTATCCACCTTCAGGTAAGGGTTGCACCATAGGGAAGCTAAGTTGGATTTGTTGATTTTTACCGCTGACATTTGATCCAGGCGCAGTAGGGCTCTTCTTGTATTTTGAATGATATATTTAGAATGAGGGATGGAAGAGATATCCATGGTTAGGAGAGCAGGTAGAGGGATTTCGTTGATGATTGACCTTTCTATGTCCACCCATACTGGAATTTAGTCAGGGTCGTTTACTAGCCAGTTAGATCCTTGCTTGCAAAGATACGCAGTTTGATAGTTTCTAAAGTTTGGAAGGCCTAACCACCCTTTTTCTTTGGATAGTTGAAGTTTCTTCAGGGAAATTCTGGGTCTCTTTCCTTGCCAGAGGAACGTGTTGAAAATCTTGGTCAAGAACTCATTAGAGAGTGCCATAGGCAACATACTGGCCATGTAGTTGACTAATGGGGTGATCATCATTTTTAATGTCTCTGCTCTTCCCCACCAGGATAAAAATGTTGGTGACCAACCGTCTAGTAACGTGGAGATTTTTTGATGAGGGCATTCTCATTGGTCTGCAGGGTGGTGATTAGGTCTCTGGTGAAGTCTAAGCCTAGGTGTTTGATACTATTTGGTTGCCATGTAAGGCTCGAGCTGCCAAATATTTCTTTGTCGCCAAGATTGTTGAGCAGTTTCACCTCAGTCTTATCTTTATTGAGCTTATAACCAGATACTGCGGAGAAGTCTTCTGTTGAGGACATTAGGGCAGTTATAGCAGACTCCGCATTTTCGGAGATGACCAACACGTCATCTGCATAAGCTGTTATTTTAACCGTGTTGTTGTTGAAGCGTATTCCTGTGATCTCTTTGTTGTTCCGTAGCTGATAGAGGAACGGTTCTATCGCTAATAGGAATAAGGAAGGTGAGAGTGGGCATCCTTGTCTGGTTCCTTGCTCTAGCTTAAAAGATGAGGAGAGGCTCCCACCTGCTCTTACTTTGGCGGACGGGTTAAAATACAGTACCATTACCATTCAAATAAAATGTTCTCCCAAATTGAATTTTTCGAGTGTAGCTTTAAGGTAGGACCAATCAATTTTGTCAAAAGCCTTTTCGGCATCCAACGTGATTGCTACTGTGGGGGAGTCTGTTAGTTTGGCTTTCTCCAAGGCGTGACATAAAATTTGTGTATTATCACTAGAAAGTCTGCTCTTTAGAAATCCCACTTGTGAAGGATGGATAAGTTTGGATAAATATTTTGGGAGACGCTTAGCAAGGATCATGGCATACATTTTGCAATCTATGTTAATCAGGGATATAGGCCTGTAATTTTTAGGTTGTGATGGGTCCTTCCCTTCCTTGAGTATCACCGCTATGATAGCCTCTGCAGGTGTCCCATTTATCTGGCCGGATTCACTAAAGTGGTTGAACATGTTTAGAAGAGGTGGAATCAGAACAGTTGCGAATGTCTTGTAGAATTTTGCATTGAATCCGTCAGGTCCAGGTGCTTTCCCTACTTTAAGGGACTTAATCGTGTCCCCAATTTCGTTAGTGGATATTGGGCCATTGATTTCATCCTTGTCTTGTTCTAAGAGAGCAGGTAGGTCACAGTTGCTTAAGTAGTTTTGGGCTTTAGCGGTGCATAGGTCATGGTTTTTGCTATACAATGTACTGTAAAAATTCTTAAATATTTCTGCTATTTTGTCAGGATCAGAGTGAGAATCGCCCTTCGGGTCCAGTAAGGTCTTAATCGTATTTTTCTGTAATTTGAATTTTAAGTAGGAAACTAAGCTCTTCCCAGCCTTGTTGGATTCACAGAGCCTAATGCTCTTTTGTTTATTAATCCAAATCCCTGCCCTATTACTTATTATTTTATTATACTCATATTTCTATTTCACCAATTCATTCAAGACAGAGGTTTCTCTAGAGGCAATGTGTTTCCCTTCCAGTATAGATAATTCCTTTTCTAGTTTTTGAAGATTGCTGTTGGCGTCCCTGTTCATGGCGGACCTAATTTTAATGATCTCACCCCTAAGAGTGCTTTTTAGTGCTTCCCATCTCGTGAGGCTGAGGTGTCTCCAATTTTATTTACAATGAGGTAGTTATGGATCGCACATTCAATGCTTTGCCTGTTTGAATCTATATCTAATACCTCATTGTTGAATCTCCATAGGGCTTGTTTTTTAAAAGGTTTCGGGTCAGTAATGGATAAACTGATACATGAGTGGTCTGAGATCACTCTTGGCTCAATGGAAGTTTGATCTATTCTGTTTACAGTGTTGCCAGAAATAAGCAGATAATCAATGCGTGAATAAGAATTATGGGGAGATGAATAAAAGGTGTACTCCCTACCTGTGGGATTCTGTAATCTCCAAGTGTCAGTCATAGTAAAACGTTTACATACATTTTTAAGAGCTTTGTGAGACTTATTGACACGAAAGGAACAGTGTGAGTTCCTATCTAAGGCTGGATCCAAGGGAAGATTAAAGTCTCCCGCAAGTATGTGCATGGCAGTGTCTGGAATTGTTTTAATTTGTTTACTAAGATCTTCCCAGAAAGCCGAGTCATCCTTGTTGGGGGCATAAATGTTTGTGATGTAGAATTAGGTGTTATGTTTTGCCAATTTCGTTGTGACCCACCTACCCTGTGTGTCAGTTGAGCTTGATACAAGGTCTATGTTGGCTTTTTTTGCTACTAAAGTCAGGACACAGTTTTTTTTTACCTATTGCATCTGAACCTGCAACGTCGCTGTATGATTTATTTCTAAGTGAGTTGAATTGTTTGGAGTCGATTTTAGTTTCTTGTAACAAGATGATGTCACCCCTCTGCTTGTTAAGATAGTCAAGAATCTTCCTTCTTTTGATTGGGTGGTTTATGCCTTTGACATTCAGTGAGACTATCTTAATGTTGTGTAGGGCCATAGCTATCGGTAAGGACTGAGACATGATAAATTTGATATGATCATAGTGTGCGTTTCTCTACCTAGGGGAATCCTTTTGGATCGTTTTCTCTCGATATGGGTAAGGATATGGGTAAGGAATGGTTCTCCTTTTTGTATGAACAATAGGATCATTATGAGCTCTGGTACTACCTTGAGTAGAATAGTGAACATATAGGGCACTCCTCCCATTGATGGACCACCTGTATGTACAAATGTTTCACCGCAATTCCTGACGTCGGAATAATAAAAACAATAATGATAATAAAAATAATAATAACAGCTGGCAAAGAAAAACAATACAAGTACATAAGGAAAAACAAGATCTAAAACCCCTCCCCCTCCCTCCCATCCCACAATCCCTCCCTCCCAACCCCAAAAGTAGTGAACTGGCATGGTGACAGGGGAGGAGAGCCCCCCTCCCACGGAAAACCAGATTCGCCTACTTCTGACAACTATATCTCTTCCACACCGAGACGGAAAAGAATGCTTTCTAATAATGTTTTTCTAGATACTCATAAGAGATTTTTTGGTAATGGTGTTGCTTGTTATCCTACTGAATCTGTAACTAGTTTATGGACCGCTTACCCTCTGTCTTTGATAAATTATACATATTCTAAGCCAACAAATTTTGTTGAGGTAAAAGGGGAGTTTGGTTTTGGCTACCCAGGACCATGCTTGTATCATCGTCAACCCACTGGAATAGGGTACCCCAGTTGTGACATTAATACGTACTGTGATAACTTTTATTTTGAAGAGCAAAATATTACATTGGTGGGTTGGCATTATAAAGAAGTGACTGTTCCCCGAAAAGCTGGCTATTACCCTGCTTGTTGCCCCATCATAAATAATACTGATACTATTTTGTATATCAACTGTTCAGGGGTGATCATATTCAAACGGACATTCCCTTTAAAAGGTTTGAAAGGTTCTGACACCGTGACAGGTAATTCTCGCTATGCAGCTGTAGATTATGATAGTCCGATATATGCCTACCCCGGGTTCTTCTTTCTCACAAATGGAACGTACTCAAATGTTCATAATGGCACCAATGATGTAGCTCTTGGGATGGTGCTGCCCCTGGGGGTCCCTTGCAAATATGCTCACAGACAAATAAAATGGGTCAAGAGAACACTTACAAAGGAATTTTGCGAAGTAGTAACAGATATTGAGATCAACAGTTATAGTAATGGTATTACTTTTGGTTATATCCTGTCTGCCGTTTTCACATTGGGGGGAATGACTATGAGTAGGACTGAAAAGGCTCAGGAATATTTTGGCTGTAAATTACAGATATTGTCAAATACCACAGTAGCAGCATTACGTGACATCACCATTCAATTAGAAAGTATGAGGATTTATTCTGAACAGACTAGATATGCAGTGGACTTTGTTTTAGCAAAGAATGGTGGTGCATGCGCAGTTATTGGCAATCAGTGTGTAGTGGGCATAACAAATATGGAAAAGAATATCACCAAACATATCCTGGATATTATTGAGAATGTCAAAGGTATGGAATCAGGTAATTGGAGTTGGTCCCTTTTTGGAATATGGGGGTGGCTAATAGAGAAAGCAATATATTTCATTGGTATATTGATATGTTGCTGTGTTCTTATTCAATGTCTCCCAATGTGCTGCACATACTGTATCTCTGTATTGGTTCCGAAGAGGAAGATATCGATTCATGATACTAATGCTGCAATAATGTTACAGAAAGAAATAGATGACATCATGGCCATAGACGAGGGCGTCTTCGAAACGTCCTCCCTTCTCTTGGAATATACTCCCACTATTGACAACATGACATGTGCATGAAAAGGCTATGTGCTTTATTATTCCTTTATGTTTCTGCTTTGATTTTCGATTATAGATGGTTAGCTCATGCTAACAGGAGGGTTTGTTAATATTGGAAAGCCCTTCTGTCTGTATATTTTAGCATTCGCGACACCATCTTGCAATCTGGACGCCATTTTGTATGATAATCGAAACCGCTGCTTAGTTATTTTCGAGAAACGGTCCTTGGTAAGTTTTGTTTCCTAAGGTTGAGCTTTTTCTTCCATAATTGCAAGTATCCTCGTTAGTACATACCTTTCTTGTTAGATGGAGCCTTTCTCCCACCCGTCTGGTAGGGAGGATAGGCCAGATGACCTTGGGCAGTAGATAGCCTGTGCCCAGCTGCAGAATCGAAACTTATGCTCTGTACCCCCATTGTATTACGACACCTGCTAGTGTTTTTCCATAGTAGGCGTGCCTTTGTGGACTTTGCAAACGTACATAATGTAATTGTATGCTTACGGGCTTCAGTCCCTTGACAGCCATCCCAAGAGGCTGGTCAGACTGGGCTCCACTGCAGTGTAATCTCAATAAATATCTGGTTTGTATTCTCTACTGTCTGACCGACTCTTCATTTGTAGGAGGTGGCCGTGAGTGACCCGGGTGGCCCTTTTCGGGTCACTTCCTTCAATGGCTTCCTCTTTCTAGAAGTCAATGATGTCCTTCATGATGGCATGATGTTATGAATGATTTCATGGATGATGTAATCTTACGTACAGTGGCAAAGAACCCTTAGTGTACACTACTCCCCAATATCAAAATTGCATAATAATTGTGAATTTGAATGACAACAGGTCCAGCATTATAACCTTGCAGCTCCATATGTACTCAGAAGCAGAGCCTGGCATGTAAACTGCACTAAGATGGTATTTGTGACAGGCAGGCAGCATGCTGGGAGAAAGATTTCCTTTCTAAAAAAAATCTCCTTCTCTGCCTCTACTGAATTAGTATTCTTTGCGGCCATGTCTGACCTTCTGTTGTAGACTGCTGCCTGAAAGAGGCATGGATAATGAAAGCAAAGTATTTCTTTCATGCTCTTCAAACACACAATTCAAAACAAGATTGAGTGGTCTGTATGTGCTTTAAAAGGCAGTCGCACACCGATGAACAAATGTATCAAAAGCGGAGACATCCCTCCAGCTGATAGATTGCAGGGCATAGCACCTCTCTGTCTTCCGAAACATGTCCCACTTTTTAGTTCTTGCCAAAGAGAGCTAGAGCTCTCACCGCCAGCACAAAGCATGTACAACAGAAAGAGCATTAGGCAAGCACATATGCACATGGTGGCAAAAGAGAGTTGTTATGGGGTTCCGGTTTACGTTCAATCTTCACTTACAAACATGATGGCTGACAGACTGAATGTTGCAATATTAGGTGATGTCTCTGCCCACCATTTATTCGGTAGCAATAAAACCTTTTGGTATGTTGTTATGAGCTAGGCTCTGGTGTCTCTGTCCTCATGACCCTGATGCACCATGCTGCCTTGAATCCCTAGGAGCTAACCTACCCCACTGCACTCCATCCTAGGGATAGTGGCCCCCAGTAGCCTACTGCATCCTAAGGGCACTAACTCATCACATTCCACTGCATCCTAATCACGCTAACACAGCACACCATAAGAAATTCGAGGGACTCTAACACAAGCCACTGTGCTACATCCTAGGGGCACTAACACAGCACACTGCACTACTTCCAAGGGACACTAATGCAGTACACTGCACTACATCGTAGGGCCACTACCCTGCCACAGAACCCATGGTCATTTATCCCACCGAACTGCGTTGCATTCTACCACATTTTTTTAAGGGGGGGTGGGGGGTTTATATAGCACGAACTAGACCAGAAGGTATCAGAGTGCTTTACATGAGCAACAGTTGCGTTACAGACGGACACATTCATTTTTTTTTGTTAGGCACGGGGAGATTACATGATTTGCCCAGAATCACAGGATGTTGAGCGTCCTTGTCGAGACTCGAACCCGGTTCCCCAGCTTCGAGGTCGACCGCTCTAGCCGTTAGGCCACATCCTCTCGCCATTAACCTTCCACATTGAACTTTATTCTACTGTGTTAGACCAATAAGGCTCCTAGAAAAACTACTCCACCAGAGTTGACTGCTCCCTCATGTGTATCCCCTTGCCACTTTTTGGATTGGATTGTTATTGTGTGCTGTGTGCTCAAGTGTACCTTATCGTGCCTGGTACAAGAAAATTGTGCAGCCATAGGTCATCATGGGGCTGTTTATGTTTTTTAACAGCACTGTGTGCTGGACTGGGCTGTCTTCCTATGCACACCATCGTGTAACAAGCACTGGCAGTGCCAGTATGTCTGGCTTTAAAGGAATGGTGCATGGTAATGTGAAGCATTAGAAGTAGATAGGATGGGAATGGATATGTATTTGTGTGGAAGCAAAGAACTGTAGACTAATATTGGTGTTGGTTAAATGGTCGGGTCTCAGTTGCACAGTCAAGGTAGAGCTAGGTTAATGACTGCCCTCATTCCATCTGTGCTGCTGCAAGAGAAAAACATCTTACATTATCGAGTAATTTAAGACACTTAGTAGCTTCACAGTGTCATGTGTGTGCCCCTGAAGCTTCAAGCTCAGGCAGCTGAATAAATTAACAAAATGATCACAGCTCTGTGGCAGGCAAGCACTTTTTTTGTGGAAGCACACAACTTCTTCCCAATAAAAGCATGTACTCCTGGCTCCCAACGTGGCAAGAGCCAAAGTCGCCCTCTAGTGGTGCTCACATAATTGTCTGGCAACAGCCGCACTGTCAAGCCAGGCCATAAAATGTGAATAGGCAGATTTGCTTTAACAAGATCTGATGTCTGTGTTGGACTGTTGTGTCTGCGACCACCACTCTGTAGAAGCAATCATGTAGCCAGCATTTATCACACCCTGTTATTGGTGTGTACAGCATATAGATGACCATGCACGCAGCTCTAATGAAGGAACAACATATTTTAGCTTATCCTACGATATGTATAAAGGGTTTTTTCTCTGTCACATTCAACAGTCACTTCCCTTTTGAAACTACCAGAAGTTTCCTACAGGAAAAAAACGTCTTCTTTTTAATGCGAGCTTAATCAGATACGAGAAATGTCAAGGATAATGAATGCGAAGTGGTTTATTCTTTCATTATCTCTTAATCCATTCTCTGGTCAATAAATCTTTTTCGGAACTGAAACTATTACAGTTAATTTTTGTGTATTCGTTATTTAAAGGGGCCTGCTCAGGGGTACTGCTTTTTATGGCTCAGCTTGGCACCAGTGTGGAAAAAAAGCCTTAAAGAGATATGTCCACATTGTTAATTTTTCTGCTGCCATTGCTGAATAAGTTGATGCTCTACCAAACCCATCAGTTTAAATTTCAGCTCCTTTTAATAAAATGAAGAGTTTGCTTTTAACGTGATGTTTTTTTCTCTAGCATGCCATGTGTAGGGGTATAATCTCGAGAAACCTGCAATTAAGCAGCCCCCTCTAGTTCTGTTGTCAGAAAGCGTCTGCCTCACACACTCTGGTAGTAACAACTGCTGAAAATCGGAACAGATGAACACATAAAATGACAGTAAAGAGAAGTAAAATGTGAGGTAGTATGAATATAAATGATTGACTGCAATGACCATAATGCAGTGGGACTGCAGAATTTAGGCAGTTAAGCAACGGACTTCTTGCAATTTTGATGCAACCGATAAACTGCACAACATAAAAACATAAGAAACCAGAGGTAGAAGAAGGGTTATTTCATCCAAGTAGCACAACCGAAAGTCATTCATTCTGGTTTGCTGGAGTGCGTCCAAAATAGATGTATTTCAATCAAGAGCCCCAGACAGCTATAGATTGAATGGTAAACAAGAAAAAAGTAAAGAACACCACTAACTCTCTAGCTCGGTTTGCATTATCTAGCTGCCAATGGGCAAAGAAAAGCCCAAACGCCTGACACTAAACAGTAAACACAGCAAAGATAGGCCATACAATTGGCTAATACTGTGTTCAAGAAAGCCCTTCCAACACAGCACACCACACACTGACATCCAATAGAACATACTGGACAGATCTGCTAACATATATCCAAGATGGCCTAGATATACCATACAGTCAAGGATTATAGTACCCACTATCAGGTCTACACACACACACACACACACACAAACGAACACACACACACAAACACAGGCACACACAGACATGATTTGCATATGGTTGGGTCTAATCTAAGGTGCCAGGGTGGTCCAAAACATAATGGACTGTGATGCGGCCCCAAGTAATTACCAGTGGCTTAGATTAATTATAACAATCCAACCATAATTGTTTGTAATCTTCATAGTATTAATTAAGCCATGGGTTGTGATTTTTCCTAATAGGAGGTTGTAACAGAGGCAGATTTGTGACTCTAAGGTCTGAATTAGGTTTAACTTTAAAAACTAACAAAAAAATGCAATTAATTCACTACTTCCATTAATTCCCAGAGCATGTTTGTCCTTGTTACAATGAGTGCTGGAATAGAATGCTCTTAGGTGTTGTCAATTGAAGTAAAAATGAAAAAAATCATACATAATTCACCCAAAGTTTCTCTGGTATGTACTCTGGAGAAGATCCTCATATCATTAAGAAGACATAATTTCCACTGCACCTCATCTGCAATATAACATGTGCAAACATTCCAACCTTTCTCTGCAATTTATTTATTTTAACCCAAGGAAGTTGACTAATGACTAATTCAGGTCTGACAACCAACAGCCTTACTATGAACCCAATATCTTTACAGTCGGAGAAAGCAAGCGCCCCATTGTATTTGCACTTTATTTTTGCAAGCCAGCAAGGCTCTCACAGGCACCTCCTGCATAAAATCAAACGTATACCCACTTCTTACCATAGTGTAACACCTTCAGTCTGGCATGGTAACTAACAGTTGATTGCAGTCCGAAATTTTGACACTCATTTTGAATCCACAACAGCATAGGTTTTATCCGAAATGTTGTGGGACTGAAGTCAAGGAAAAATAGAATTTATGCAAGCCTAAGCTAGGCCCCTGTGATGCACCATTAACTTTAGGATACTCTCTCTGTCCCCGTGGGTGGTACAATCACAGTTACTGGACCCACACTTCACGACACCTGATGGATTACACTGTCTGAATGTGCCTCTCTCAGTAACTCACTATCCCTGCGGGGAACAGTCAAAGGAGCAGTGTATGTTCCGATCTCACAGCAGCATCTACATGATGTGGGGACCACAGACTCCTCATCGGCCTGGACCAAATTTCCGAGGATAGCAAATCAGCACCACATCTTTTGATCTTTTGAGTGCTGTCCAACCTAAAGGAACTGGATTATCTTCATGTGGCTCTGATTATGCAGCTGATCCCATCAGCTTACCCCATCACCCCAATCTAACCTCCTGAAGTCACCCAACTCTATATGCTGGTTACCTTTCAGCATTCTACCATCTCCATCTTACTCTCCATATGGATCTCGGAGGAGGGGCAGGGCACTGGGTCCCCAGATAATGAGCCATTCACCAGCTCGGAATGAATCGCCAGGCTCCTCGAATCTTCACTCACCAGAAAGCCTGGTTCTGCTATTCCTTGCAGGCCTGCGGAACAGACACAACAGTTCAGGTGTCTTGCAAGGCCAAAAAAACTGGGGCCATCTTTGTGTCTATGTACCAAGAAAAAAGGGGGGGAGTAAGAGGATACACTGGGTTTGGTCTCCTCTAAGCGTAACTAATTCCAAAAAGAAAAACCCAGTTCAGTTAAGTTCAAGTAACTCTCCACTGAAGAAAAAGAACGTTTTTTCTTGTAAAACCCTCACCCACCAGGGTTACCCCTTGGTGGCATGCTTCATCATCGGGTCCATCCTGTTCCGCTGCGGATCGGGGCATGCTACGACCTACGACCTACATGGGAGCACTTTCTGTTGTTCTATACAATGATAAAGAAGTTGTCTTAAAAAAGAAAGAAAGGGAAGTGGTGATTGTTTGTGAATAGTTAAAAATATCTGGCTAGTAGGTGTCCCTTAATTTATTTTATCCTCTAGTCAGTATGATTAAAATATTTTCATGCAGAAAATACGAAAATATATATACAGTTACCACCTATTAGGCATTCATTGTTTGGTAATCTGTGGGAATACAAATGGAGAGTTAGGTGTACCAGTCTATGGCTGTATACGTATTTCATTGATTTGATATTGGGTGATTTTTATTTTTTGTGTGTGAGCACCTCTAGGTGAAAGAAAAAAGTGATCGATCCAGCATACATTGTTGGTGAGCATATCTAGTTCAGTGTAGGAAATTAAAAATAATCACACTGTTTTTTCGACACATACATATACATAGGCATATATATATTTTCATACTTTCTGCATGCAAATAGTGTGCGTCCAGTGTGAATTGACAGGAGTGGTACCAAGGAACTAGCTTCCCGAGGTCCTGAAGAAGAGCCAACTAGGGGCACGGCTCAAAACATGTCGACCTTTTAGGAGAATAGATCCATTACAAATCTCTTATCTTAAAACTCCCCCTATTTTTTAACCATACCAACTAGAGGTTAAAATAAATTAAGGGACACCTACTAGCCAGGTATTTTTAACTATACACCAACAATCCCCACTACCCTTCCTTTTTAGAACAACTTCTTTATCATTGTATATAACAACAGAAAGTGCTCCCACATAGGTCGTAGGTATTAGCACGCCCAATCCGCAGCGGAACGGGATGGACCCCATGATGAAGCATGCCACCAAAAGGTAACCCTGGTGGGTGAAGGTTTTACAAGAAAAACCTTTGTTTTTATTCAGTGGAGAGTTACTTGAACTTAACTGAACTGGGTATTTTCTTTTTGGAATTACATCTTTGAGCCTTGCCAGCTCCATCACCCCGCTTTGACTTTTACAATTATTAGTGCACTTCACCTCAATATTCACACAAACGTCTGCCATCTCTATTCAAGTGTAAATTGGGTGTTCCTCTGAGTATAGTAAGTTAATTTCAAAACTTGTGAATTCTTCTGAAGCCCACGTCTTTGAGGCTCATGTCAGTCTGGTAACTTTCAAACACTGACCTATAGGCTATCACACTGACTGACATTAAAATCAAAACAAAACAATTTTCTGCCATAACAGCAGTGCATTCTTTCAGCTTCAGGAGAGGCTAAATTACAGGTATGTGTCTTTGCATCTGCCTTGTGGCCATTCATCCGGCAAAACACGATATGACAGTTTCAAGCTCCTCATAAGACACAGCACAGCAGCTTTTCTATAACTCCCCTTCCACTAAAGCTCTCTGAGAATTTGGATCCGCCCCACCTTCCAATACAGCATAAATCAGAACAGAGAAGCGCAGAGATGCAAACACACCAATGAAACCAATTAGGGAAATACCTTATTTAATCAATTCTCAATGGTAAGCATCAGTTTAGGCAGAGTTTTGATCTGGTGTGATGTATTTGGCCTGATAATGTTGTTCCTCAATTCTATGACCATGAGATTTGCCAGTCATTTGGAGGGTTTTCCTGTATTTCAAGGACAGACGATGCGGGGGGATAACGTTTGCTGTATCCTTCGCCATGCCCTGTGATTCTTCATCACATGATGCGCACTCAGAAGCAGCCGCCAGAGAAAAGCTGTTGCTGGCACTTTGATCGCTTGCCTGAGCAATGCGAGTTGTCAGAGCCATAATCCAAGCAGGATTTCTACCTGGCTGGCGGTTGGAGTAATCTCCCCAGAAGAAAGTGCTGGCCCTCTCCAGCATGGGTAATCAGAGAAGGGTCTGACCTGTGCCGAGAACAAAGCATAACTAAAGCTTTAATCTCTCCCAAGGCTTAAACAGAAACAATTTTAATCAGCAGTGTTTCAGAACACGCCATTTTTTGCAATCTTGCCTTACCGGGTACAGCCTTTTGGGACTCTTTTGAGAGAACTGCTACTCTGCTATAATTTTTTTTCTTTTTTTAAATGACCAGCTGACTTATAAATGGGTTTTGGCTTGGTACTCACAGTAATAGACAACAATATGATATGTATATATATTTGACTTTGCTTAATATTCTGTAATTAAGGAACTCTTCACTGCTGCTTTCAGCGCATCAATGCAAACGACTAAAGACAAATAAAACAAGATGAGATTGGCTGATTTTGGTCCTATAGGACTATTCCAACTCATTGTTTTTGCTACAACCTTGTCCTTACTTTTAAGTAGCAAAACCATGCAGAGCATAAATCATTGATGAGTAACACGGGATTACGAAAATATATTGTGGCAGGACTACATCTGAATAACATTTATTCAAGAAGGGGTGTCACTTGTGTAAGGTTCTCAAGAACTATTTCACAGATATCAAAATATGGTTTATCACCAATGAGACAAACATACCTACAACCATGTCTCTGTCTTCTGGAATACATAGCCTACTGTCCCTAAAAGTACCTCTAATTGCTCAAAACAGTGGCCACCCTTTTTCATAGTCAGGTGATTTATATCCTAGTAAGACAACACAGTTGCCATGTACTGTCGCACCTTTGTGATCTGTACAGAACCGGCAAAAATATTTACCCCATGCTCTGCTGAAAAAGAATGTGATGCCTAAAAGCAGAAGTCTGGTTACTGGTATAAGAACGCAGTATTCAATGACCCAACTGTAAGACCCAGCTGTAATCATTATCAGCATACTGCACAAAGATGCAGTTTAAATAAGTTATCTTATTTTGGCCTTTTGAAAGCTTCTTTTTTTTATTTTTTTTACAGAGTTTTATATAGCGCGAACTTGACCCAGTCAGGTATCAGAGCGCTTTACATAGTACCAGTTGCATTACATGAGGACACATTCATTTTTGTTAGGCACGGGGAGATTAAGTGATTTGCCCAGAATCACAGGATGTTCAGCATCATTGCCGAGAC
Source organism: Calotriton arnoldi (assembly GCA_963921515.1). NCBI lineage: Eukaryota > Metazoa > Chordata > Amphibia > Caudata > Salamandridae > Calotriton > Calotriton arnoldi. Next base: position 123,070 of record CAWUFW010009287.1, read on the forward strand.
TCGAACCCAGTTCCCCAGATTCGAGGTAGACCGCCCTAGCCATTAGGCCAAATCCTCTCCCCTGCTTCTTTAGGAAAGGATGATGTTTACAATGTTCATGACAATTTCACTGACTATTTTGGTTCCATTTGATATAGGATAGGATATATTATTGAGAGACATCCTGAAACTGGTCTTGTTTGCATTTAATGAACATTGTAAAATAGCACGAACAAAAAATATGCTTAAACTGCTAATGTGCGCGTGTCTTAAATCTCATCTTAGTAGTTACCCATACTATTGATGAATCTAACTGAAATGGGAACAGACAGCTAAATAAATTGCCTAACAAGTATCTGCTTTCTGCAAAGCAAGCGAAGGATTATTTATGTTGAAGTGAGGTTAATTAACTAACATAGGAAATGTGGCTGCGTTGCAAACTTGTACCACCGAGTCCAGGTTTCTGATCATGACTTCAGCACTCTGAGATTCTGGAGAAATGACTTCTAAGTGCATAAAATAAAGTGGATCAGAGAAGTGTCCAATGTCCAAAGAGTCCAAATATGTGCTCTATATAGATGTAAAAAGACAATGTATGGTGCACCATCCTATAATGTTCCCATTGCATGTTTCCATCCCTCACATCGCATCCTCTTTTCTTTTTTCAACAAGACCCCACACTATCTTGTTCTATTTTAGCACCTCAAGTTTGAGATACTCCTGGTGCAATTAAATTGGTCTCTATAAAGTGTTACTCTTCTCCTTGACAGCACAACATCATGGAACAAAAATAACTAAATGTAGGAACTGTGTGGGAAAGTGTATTCATTTCTATCCACACTCAGAATATAAAGCTCTCCATTGGATACCTGGACCCATGAAGAAAGCTGTGAAAAGACACAATCCAGGTCATGGTGCACAATCCATCTGCTCTACATTTGCAGACACTTCAACCCAGGGTTATAGGAGCCAAAAGACCTAAGGGGAAAGAGGTTTGGCGGTGCTGCACGAGAACCCACAGACTATTCAAAGGAATCCTCTACATCAGCCGCGGCCGCTGCAGGTAAGAGCGGTGAGGCCAGGTGAGGGGGGATTTCAAGAGACGACCACGAGGGAAAATTAAATAAATAATTCATTTTCCCTCAGCTCTCGAAATCCCCCTCACCTGGCCCCACCGCTCTTACCTGCAGCAGCCGCTGCTGCTCCACATACTGTGTTGGCAATGTGTTGTTCTTTCCAAAATACATTCTCCGTAGGCCCACACTCTATTGGGCGGATTCACAAATATTTTGCTGTGATTTACACTTGTAGCATATTCCACGAATTCTGTATTAAGTCAGACGTACTACAAGAGTAAGTCACACCTACTCAAAGCCAAATCTTTGTGAACCGGGCGCTATGAGTAGAATGCAAGGCAGCATGCAACTACTCTCTGCTCACATGACAAAGAAGTTTCTGCCATGGGGTCTGGAATTAATGTCAAGGCAGCTCACTTACTGAAAGCAAGGACTGAAAAAAGGTTCAGGATAGGCACATTTAACAAGTGGCGGCTCCTCCGCTAAGGCGGAGGAGAGTCGCCCCACTACCTTCAAGCAGGAAAAGAAAGGAAAAAATAAAATGATAATAACATAATGGTATTACCATTTTATTTTGTCCTCCTGCTGCAGCAGTGTGCGAGAGGGGGCGGTGGGGCTGAAGATCAGGGGAGGAGGGTACAACCCTCCTAAGTGTGCAATGACTCTTTGGTCGGCCCTCTCGGGCCGCCCACAACAGTCATGCACACTTTCAGTGTTCTCCATTCAGGCTGCATTACAGCCTGCGTGAATAACATGCCCACCCCTCCAATCACAACTCTGCATTGCAGTGTTGTGATTGGTCAGGGGAGCCTGTGTGCTGGGTGCTTCCTGTTCCTGGAAGACGAGAGCAGAAGCAGAGAAGACGCGGGACCCGGCTGGAAGGTAAGTGGTTTTTTTTTAATTGTAACCTGTGCTCCCCCTAAAACCACTGCACCCCCGTGCCGGCCACTACTGCATTTAACGAAACAGTGAATGAGTGGCCTCTATTGGAAGTGCCTTACATGGCATACTATGACAGTTAACAATGAAGGCAACCAGCACCCGTGATAAAGAAGTGAAGAATCTTCTGACCATTATAAATACCAAAGAACTGGGGTTCGAGTACTTTCATACTACAGAAGGGGTTGCAGATGCTTGTGCAGCCCTCCTATTAACAACTGCAGGTGGGAAAATGTGTGTCCAAACAATTTTAAGGGAGTTTTACCTTACTTGCATGAGGCAAACAAATTAAACAGTGCTCTCTGGGTAGATCACTTCAATCTGCTAGTCTCACCTTCTGATGACTGTGTACTGCTAAAGTGGGTTATCGGTTACAGGGCTTTGTTATCTGAAATGAGCTCTTCCAATCAGATTGAAGAAAAACTACGTCATGCTCTTTAAGTTGTTAGAACATCACAGCCCGTATTACATATTGGGCGCACTGTCCCTGTTTGCGCCATGGTAAACCCGAAAAACATGTTCCAGACACAGACAGAGGCAGTGTGCCTTATTACAAATAAATACGCTATCCTCAATGCAGGAGCGAACTCTGACAGTTCACGGATGCGATGAGGGGATCACATCAGTGAGTGACAGGGCCGTGAATGGGACTATAGATAGTATTCCACTTCAGGTGAACCAGACTCAATTCAGAATGTGAGCAGGCATCTCCCTGCAGGAGGGACCTGCTTAGGTGGGGATGCCTAGGGGTCCCCCAGGGAGGATTCTGACTTTATGCCGCCTCTGTGTGGCGCACAGCTAGTGCACCTCCTAACAACTTCTTTGCCATTGTGTCTACATTCATAATACGCCACGGGTGCAGTGACAAAGGGTTCCCTCATTTGCATGGGGTTACAGCCGCCTTGTGATTGAATGCCGCACATCTATCCATATTACAGAAGAGGCCGTACAAGCAGTTGATGACCATTCGATTATAGCACAGTACCCCGGGCTGTAAGAATGGGCACAAACACCCATTGCGCCCCTGGGGCCCTTTCTGTAGTATGGCCCCCAGTCTTTAACATGCAGATCCTGCCACCTATTGGCTCAATGCAGACTCTAAGGGCTCGTTCAGAAGCAATTAGGGATGGACTATGATGAATGCCCCAAATAAAGGGGCTTTTCAATTCTACGAAATGGGGCTCAAAAGCACAGATGAGCGCCGCTCCTTTGCTCTGAATATTCTAATATTCTACAGTCAGCTCCTGCCTCTCCCCCTCTTTTTGTCAAGCACCCCTTCTCTGCCTGCCCCTCCCCCAGAGGGTCATAGGATGGGGAGCCTGGCTGCGAGGCAGGGGCAGCGATCAAGTTGATGCAGTTAAGGCTCCCATTTCCACTGTTAACTGAATGGCAATTAGCCCAGGTGCCCTTCATGGCAGCAAGCTTGACCCCTACAGAGATTCATTCGATTACACACAGGCACTTGCCTGTACAGCAATAAATATTTAGAATTATAAGGTCTGGATTGAAAGAAAGCAGTTTTGCTCATCTCTATACCTCTTTCGAAACAAGTAATCGTCAAAAAATAACCAACAAGCATTAGCAAAGCAAAGCCAGCAGGTTGGGCCTTGACAAGCTCGAACAAAGCTTATTTTTTTACTGCAATCATGTACCACAAAACGTTACAAAAGGAAAAGAAAACAAGCCACTACCTTAACTTGGAGGCAATTTAAAAAAAAATAGATCTATAGAAATGAACGATGTATACTACGAACAGATCTAGAAACCGTTTTCAGTTTTAATGCACATCATCAGAATATATGATTCTTATTGGCGCAAAGGAAAAGTAATATTGGAATTGAATTACTATAATCTAAAAACATATTTTAAATGCACAAGAATCAGACCCAAGGCCCCACTATATTTGTATATGTGTGTGCAGTATTATGATTTTTTTTTATTACTTTAGGCTGGCGAAAAACTGAAGCAGTCCCAAAACCAAACCTAAAAAGAACTCATTAAGGTGTGTCACTTTGAGAAAATTAAAATACCAGCAGCAACAAGATACAGATTAAAAAAATTAAGAATATTCACCAAATCTGGAGACAACTGTGTAAAATGCCCGAGAAGGATATTTTCTTTGTGCAGCCATAGCTAAGGTTTCTTCCCCATGAGAGCTGTTAACTCTGCTAGCCAAAACATATTCCTATATGTTTTTTAATTTATGTATGCCTGTATTTATTTTTTCATTTATTGGAACAAAAGAAGCATTTTGATAGTTAATGCTATATACATAAATCCAACAGCACATGATGACAAGTTTGCACTGGTGTTGACACAGACCTTGATGCCTGTGTCAAGAGTGCTGAGTAAGGACATTATACTAAACAGTACAAACAATGCATATGATACAGATTTACATATTATACAATGTGAGGGAGCAGGGGTGGGTGTGATGGGGAATAGTAGGCCGCACCAAGAGAGTTGGCGCCAAAGCAGCCGCGGCCCGTGCAGGTAAGAGCGGTGGGGCAGTAGGGCCGGGTGGTGGGTGGTGGGAATTTCAACAGACGACCACGAGGGAAAATTAAATAAATAATTAATTTTCACTCGTGCTCGTCTATCGAAATCCCCCCCACTTGGCCCTACCGCCTCACCGCTCTTACCTGCACGGGCCGCGGCTGCGCCAAAGTAATAGGAGTTGAGCTAATCAGGGTAGGTGAAATTCACAATTAACGTGGTCAGAAGAAAGTGAGACCTTAATGGGGGCCAGGGTGAGGGAAGCCCTGAAGTGGGGGGAGGGACAATCCAGTGGGCTTTAGCCAGAAGGTGGAACCACTGTAGTTGAGACTCTGCGCAGTGGAAGGGGTTGTGGGTGAGGCGGTGAAGATTGGCAGATACCAGTGGCAGGCATGGATGAAACATTCAAATGCAGAGCAATTTCAATCACACCCATAGCTCCGAACATGATTAATTTTTTTATGCCGATGCCTTCAGAGAATAGGGGACGACTACCTGAAATCAGAAAATAAATGGATTGCAAGCTTTGCTTGCATCTGAAATCTACGGCAAAGAGGAGAGTAAAAAAAAAATGTACACTTAGAGCCGCAAAGTCTTCTTTTTACAAAGTGCTTTTTATCGCTGAATCTGCCATTCACACATAGAAAATGACAATCCTGTCCTTTTCCTGCGAATGAGAAAGCAAGTCACGGGGGATCAGTGGAAGGAAGGCACTGCTTGACCAATATTGCACCTCACACAATAAACCAATCCCAGCAACCTTTAAGGGTCTTTGTGCTTCAAGCCAGGTGGATAAAACTCGCCGCGTGCCACCCTGTCAAAACAAAATGTCATAGTTGACTATTTTCAGCAGCGGATTACCGCCAGCCGATGAAATGCACTGGACCGTGCGGGGAATTCAGTATTTTAGCCCGGGCTCCCAGGGCTCTAATCTGCGCAAAGCTTTCCCCACAGATAATATTACATTCGTGGCTTAAATCCTGACAACGGCACCCATAAATCAATCTTAAATCTTACATTAATCATCATTCTGTAATCAGGGGCTATTCAGCACAAATTTACATCTCATTTCGGTTTGCCAAACAGCCACATTAGGGCCTGGAAACCTAATCGGGCTTAAATGATTACATTCCCCCTAATAAACACCGTAGACCTTTCTGTGTGGGTGGCGTGAGCTGCATTAATGCCACTCTGTGGAATCGCAGGCTCTGTGCCGTCAAAGCCGCCGCTGTCACTAGCGGGCCACCACTCTGATTTGCTGCTTCACTTTCTCGCTACAGCCCTGTGCTTAATTTGAGCTGGTGGTTGCAGGTGGGGCCCATTGGAACTCATTTTTGGGCACTTTTTTTTCCTCACTAGACTTTGACCCAGAGCGAATGGAAAAAAACACAAAAGAAAGAATGCAGGAGAAAGAGCAAGATGGAAAATCAGTGAAAAAGCGAGAAAGGCAGGATGAAAAAGAACCTGCGAGAGTGAGATAAAGAGGCAGTGAGTGTCTGGGATGTATGTAAGAGGCATGAAAGCTGGCTGTAGGCAGGGCTTTAAGTGGGCTGAAAAAACTGGGGGGAGGTCTCTCAAAGTGGCGTGGCCTATGTAATTAAGGGCGTGGCTTAAAACACATAAGGCAAAAATCTGTGCTTAGCATAGTGTGCCGCCCAACTTGTATTTTGCTGCTTCGGTCATTGCATCCAGATATATGATACAACAAGTAACCTCATACCCACAACAAGTCAGGACTATTGGCTTTGTCAATGGTTGTTAGTTGCATAACATAAATAAGCAGCAACTATGGCTTGTTGTGTATAATATTGAAAAAGCTTCCATTTAAAGCCCTGGTGACACCACGACGATGTTGCTGCTTCTGCGTTTCAAAAAGAGAAGGGAAACCCAGAGAGAAAATGACTCTCTTTAAAGGACTTCCCTTCCCCTACAACGCTCACCTGGCATGACATCATGCCGTAATTTCTCCACTAGTGAGAAGTGAGCAGTGTGTGCACGCGCACATTGATGTGCCTGCTGTCACTTCAGTCCGGCAAAAAATGGACTTCTTGTGCCAAGGCACAAAACAGAGCCCGATAGAGACCCGTTTCGAGGCCCCCTTTAAAAAACTGCCGGTGCTCAGCACTGGTGAGACCCGGCCCACTTAAAGCCCATGTTGTAGGTGTAATTAAGTCAGCACGTACAGTGGCACCAGGTCCCATGGATGTGAGTGTGCCCCCCACCCAGTACCCTGATACACAAATGGAGGCTGGAATGGGGATTTTCTTTGCTAGTATTACAGCCATGGATACTTTTCTTCGCCTTGCTATTCACGCCATTGGCGTTGGAGGGATAGAAGGGCCAGGACACATTCTCAGTTATGTGCTACTGACAGATAAAGCACTGAGGCTTCCAACATGTGATAAAATGTGTCACTACTAACCACAGAGAAGCTGTTACGTACACGACAAAAGAACAAAAAGGTACCAGACAACACAGTGGCAACTAAAAAGCATTTTGTGAGCACAGATTTCCTCAAGTCACTAGACACTACAACCCGGATGACATGAATTTTGTAAATTACTGCTCATTACAGAAACGCAAGCAAAAAAGTGAATGCAGCCTCTCACTGGTAATTCCCTGTGGCCAGCATAGGATCAAAGCATGGTTTATACACTTACATTTGTAAGGCCCTGAGGGTCTGATTTAGAGTTTGTCAGACAGGTACACCACAGCAAACGTGAAGGCTATCCCGTCCGCCTTATTACAAGTGCCAAAGGATGTAATGCACTTGTAATAAGACAGACAGGATATTCATCATGTTTAGGATGGAGTAAACATCTGTCAAACTCTAAATTAGGCACTTAGGGCCAGATGTATCAAAAAAGCATTTTGTGATTCTCAAATAGAGATTTTTACTGAACCGCTATTTGGGAATTGCCAAAGATTTTGGAATTCCTTGATATTACCTAATAGTGATTCGGTAAATAGCAAATCGCTATTAGGTAATATTACTCCATTCATTCATATGGGCCGAAAGGCCCATAGGTGCACATAGTTTTGCATTAGCAAATTTGCGATTACCTAATTGGTAATTGCAAATTAGCTAAGGCAAAGCTAAGGGTGCGTGGGGGCCTAAGTCCCCACTGAAGCACCCCAAAAAAAGAAAGTGTGCACATGTAAAGCACACACATACCCTAGGGGCATGTGTGCGCTACATGGCACTTAGAAAAATGCCGTTTTGTGCATTTTTCAAAGTTTGCACATGGTTACCATCAACTTGAAGTAGATGGTAATTAGCGTTTGCTAAATACACAGTTCACATTTTGGTAAGGCTTCTTACATGTGCATTAGGGATTCGCAAATAGTGATACCCTATTTGCATTCGCAATTTAGGTAATCACAAAAAATTGCCATTACCTAAATTACGAATACAAAGCCTTTCATACATAAGGAAAGACCATTTAGTATTTGCAAATGCCCGAATTTTGCGATTCGCACCGTTAGCCAACGCAAAATAGTTTCATACATCTGGCCCTTAGTGTCTGCAGATAAAATGCCTATCCTGTCTAGTGTGGTGTCAAAACTCAGTGGGCCTGATTCACAAAGGGCCTCTGCACTCGTGGCAGAGGACCCACAGTCGTGGGGGAGTCTCCGCACTCGGGGTGAAATCTCTGCAATGAGAATTCTCATTGCGGATATTCTGCCCCGAGTGCGGAGACTCCTCCACGACTGCGGGGCTCTGCCACGAGTGCAGAGGAACTTTGTGAATCAGACCCTCTATCTTTAAATGTTCCAGTCAGACAGGACTGGGGCATTTGTCGTTTTCAACATGAGATATGCTAACCATTGCATGCACATCATCTAGCTTTGTAATGGGCTAGGCCAACTCTGTAAGGTTACATTTTATTTATTTTATTATTTACAGTTTTGTAAAAAAAAAAAAAGAATGGAACAGGCTTCTAGGGCATCAGAGCTCTGTCCAAGAATGAACACCAATATGATATAAGACTAAGGCCTTATTTAGAGTTTGGTGGGCAGGTTACTCCACCACAAATGTGACAGATCCACTGCATTACAAATGCATTATATCCTGTGGCACCGGTAGTAAAGAGGATGCGATATCTGTTATGTTTATCACATAGTAACCTGTCCGCCAAGCTCTAAATCAGGCACTAAGTCACATTAGAGTGGCTCATTTTGTTGTCCTCATTAGTAGCGAAAGGTCAGTGGAAGTGGAGTGGAACAACATCGTCTGAAGAAAAAAGTTTTAGACTTCTGATTGTAGCAGAGGTTACTTTTTTCCAAATCAAAGAAAGTTGAAGTAAAAAAATGATGGTGAGAGGGTAAGTAGGAAAACAAATGTTTCGATAAGTATGAATAAGGGCAGAGCGAGTCATAATGCGTCTTTCGTGTCATATGATTGGTCTCAGTATTTGGCTTAACACTTGGTACCTTCTTGCTAAGGAAAGTTTTTAGTATTCAGATTAGTTGCTTTTTTCATAGTGAGTAGTAGAGAGTTCCAACGTTTTGGAGTGGCTCTAGAGAAAGAGTGTTTGAGATTTTTTTATTGATGGTTTTAGGGTTTTTTGGCCATAATCAATTTCTGTTTTTGTAGGTCGAGTATTGAAAGTGTAAAGTACTTCATTACCTTCCAGTTAATTTGATACTCCAATTTAGAACTTCCATCTCTAAAGCATTAGGTGAATATTATTATCCGCCTACAAATGTGCAAGTTGGTGTTAGGACATAAGGCTGTCAGGAAACAGGAATAAAGGGACAGCACCACTTAACTTATTACCTCTTAGCAGTGCTTAATTTGAGCAGGTGGTTTCTGGTGCTCAGCACCGGCACTTAACTGGTTTCCGGCGCCCGGCACCGGCACTTAATTGTCATCACCACACTTATGACACTCTGATACTCTGCCATATGGTGGTGCTGCTCATCTAATTTTGAGATGAGCAGAACAACAGTTGTTTATGAATACAATATACATTAGAAGATACTAATACCTGCCTCCCCAGCCATTCCTTTAGCTTTGGGGACCTGGAATAATCTGAACTGTCCCACTTGCAGGCGAGAGAGATTGTTTTGGCACTGTCATTGGCAGCGACGATGAGGCAATGGATGGTGCAAGCTGGAGTGGCCTCCTGGTCAGGGCCCTGGCACTTATTATTTTACAAATTAAGCACAGCATCCTTAGGATAGTAGGATGAGCCTCATGGGAATCATCAAAGTATGATTGGCCATGGTCATGCACTGTCACAAACTAACATCACGAACACACAATATTTTCAGGGAAACCAGGATCACCGTTGAGTAAGTTGTTGACAAACAATAATAGTTCTGCTGCTTCAACTTTAAGGTTTCTCAGTCAATTGAAGGATAATGTATACCAGGGTCCACCGGGAGTTTAAGTGCTGAGCGCCTCTGATGGGAAAAAGAGATCAATCATCATTCGCCACAAACCAGCGCGCATTAGTCTTGACTCTTGCTCCCACCTCTCACCGCTCCTCCCTTCCCCTCTCTCAGAGTACTCTGTGTGCTCTTCTGACCATGTTCAAAATGATGACACTTGCTTGTCCCTGGACAACTGAGGTGGGAAACTTCTGAAAGGAGAGAGGGCCCTTTGGTATAAAGATGGAATGCCCACTCTTATCACAACAAGGAGTAAAGCAGAAAGCGGGTGACGAGAGTGTTTTTAGACTGCATTTCATTTTTTTAAGCATACCTTCACCATATTTCATTATCCCTTCAGTTGTTCAATCTCAAGAGACAGCACTCACTGACTGATATACCACAGAGGGTCAACGGTCACTTGGTCTCAACGCAACAAAATCAAAATGGGTTTCAGTTGTGACACTGGATGCACTTTGTTTACTTTAACCGACCTTAATTCCAAACTAAACGCTGAAGTAATCTTGTTAAATATTAAAGTACGTAACAATCTTATACAGGACCTAGAGATGTATTTCTCCACAACATTAAAATTTTGCATGTCTTTGTGAGAAATTGTGTGCTGTTCCCTCAGGGCAGTCTTCGAAGTTGAATGGGCAGAGGAACCCTCAACTCAACCACACTGAAAGAAGCGCACTGTCCTCCAGCCTACTGGGGATGATTTTCCCTGTGTCCCATATGACCAGGGCCGGACTGGGAACAGCAACCAGCCCTGGCAGATTGCTGCTCCACCGGCCCCGGGAGAGGGTGGGGGGTGGAGGGGGGTTGGGTGCTAGTGAGAAGCACCGCTCCTGCTTTTGTTACAGGGGGCCGATATTGCAGCACTGCTGCAAAACCGGCTCCCAGTAACAAAACCAGCCCCCACAGGTACAAAACCGGCCCCCACCCCTCCGGTCCACCGGGGAAACGCCTGGTGCCCGCTACGGCCAGTCCGGCCCTGCATATGACCAGTCCAGACCTTCCTACAACTGTCACAAGCTGCAAACCGACGGACAGACCACCAAAACAATATAAGGTTATCAGTGGCGTAACAAAGGCCCCCACAGTGCGGGAGGCCAAGCTCCAGGGTCCCCCTCAGCGCAGTACCCTGGCCTGAGAACTCCTGAGTGAGTCCGGAGGGGGGCCCCTCCCTGTACTTTGCAGGGGGCCCCCTCAAGTTTTGTTATGCCACTGAAGGTTATCACCCTGCATAGTCTATGTTAACACATAATTTGGTCAAACACTCTTGCGTGCAAGTGCTGCGTTTTACAATTAGTTGGTCGTAATAGGCGCACTGCAGTGCAATTGCTACTTTACAGCGAAGAAACCCCCGCTGTCTGAACAACGCGCGCCACAGAACCGACAGCTTTATTAAGTCAGCATAAAACTGTATGTGCTCTGACAACTCTTCCTGCAGCGCAGCACAGAGGCCCTGTTCACAGCAAACTATTAGACGGAGCAGAGTGAAAAATGAAGTCATTAGGAAAACATAAACCAGCGAGTAGGCACACAAACAGAGGTAAGAAACAAATTGCCTTCTTTTACCTGTCAGGTGCAGTGAACTCACGAATGTAAGCAGTATGGAGCCGATTCTGGGAAGCAGTTTTTTACCTACTTCATGAACAGGAAAATAGCTTTGAAATGGAGTTTTATCTGCTTTCTTTACGGGGGCATTCAGAGGTGTGTTATTGGTCTTTGGAGTGAAGGAGGGCCCTTTTCCCTCAAGTCTTAACTCCCACGTGGAGAACAGCCTTTGCATGCCTGTAAAAAGTGCAGCCTCATGTAATTATTAGGAGCCCCCACCACATTTTTCAAAGATGCGTCACCATATTATACCACTTACAATGTGAGGGGCAGGTTGGTCATTTTCTTTGCTAGCATTACAGTGCATGGAGGCTTTACTTTACCGCTGCTCTTCTCGCCATTGCCTCTGTTTTGAAAGTCCCTGAAGACCTGACTATTGGGCTATTCAACTGGACCCTGCCAGTGCCTGGATACCCTCACGGGTGAATAGTAGCGCTGTACAAATCTAATGATTGATTGATTGATTCATTTTGTTGGCATCACTGAGAAGCAAATGTTAAGAGGCAAACTGGGGAGCATAACAGAACAGCTTTACAAAGGGAGTCTGCCATTTCTGTTGCAGCATTACTCAATGTTAACTTCATTGGGTTAGAGAAATTGATTAGGGGGAGTCAAGCACAGGACCGGACTGGCCGTAGCGGGTTCGGGCATTTTCCATGGAGGCTGGAAGGGTGGGGGCGGGTTTTGCAGCAGTGGGGGCTGTTTTTATGTTACTGTGGGCCAGTTTTGCAGCGGTGCTGTAATATCGGCCCCAAGTACCAAAAGCAGCAGTGCTTCACAATTGCGTCCCCCCACTCCCCCGAGGCTGACAAAATTGCAAGGTTGCTTTGGGTTCCCAGTCTGGCCCTGGCCAAGCAGAGGCGTAACGAAGGCCCCTGCAGTCACTGCGGTGCAGTGGGGACCCCTCATTCAACCTAAGACCAATTATTATTTGTGAGATATGGGAGACTTAGGAGGCCCTAATCACACTCTGCAGGGGCCCCATCATTTTGCATTACACCACTGGAGCCAAGGGTCAGAGCTGCCCTCGCTACCCCTGATCTCTGGGTATGGCAGCTGTGGAGGGGAAGAGGAAGAAAATGGTGGACAACCACAAATGTTGGCAGTCTTTGGTGGCCACATCTTGCACTTCCTGTAGTCCTTCAGCAGCAACGTAGAGGCATTTGAGCCGCTAAAAGTGGGACAAAGGGGCAACCCTGAGATCCTGAGATCCAGAGATGCATAATGTCTCCTTCTCACCCTTGATATTTTAGTGAATTAAGAGCCATCATTTCTACAAGTGTTGCATAGCGGCCCATTTAGTTTGGAAGATGGGCCCCAGGGGTGTCATTAACCTTCACTCCCCACCCCACTTTGCAGCTTGAGATGAGGTAAGTGTCACTGGACAGTTTTGTGCAACATAAAACATTGAAGTTGCTGTTTATGGCTCCTTTGACTTTAATTGGAGACTCCAGTCTGCAAGAAGCTTATAAATACGACCTGTTGCAGTAAAGGGAAGAGAGAGCAGAAGGGTCGGAGAGAAGGAAAGATATGAGAAGGACGGAGAGAGGATGGGTGGACGAATGAACAGCAGAAGCAATAGAGAGGAGGTAGTGGCATAGCAAAGCTGCTAAGGGCTCTAAAGCATGCCAGAAAAATGTGCTCCCCTTTCCACAGGGTCCATATTAAAAGATAGCTCTGATTGGGGTGCAGTGAACCCCTAGTAGACTCGAGCACCGGTGCCACAGGGCCCACTGCACTAGCAATAGCTATTCTCATGGGTCTTCTTTCAATTCCTTCCTTTCTTTCGTTTTCTCTGTTCTCTTTCCATTCTTTCCCTCTCTTTGCCATCTTTCTCAGTTGTCCTTATATCCTTCCACCCATTCACACTTTTTTCTCCTCATTGCTATTTACCCACTCCCACATTTTATACTCCCTTACGTCTTCCTCATTCTGCCCTCTCTTCTGGATCCTACCATTTTGTCTCCCTCACCTCCCTTTAATCTCCATCTTCTTTATGCTTTCCATACCCTTCCATTCCATTTACATTGTGTTATTTATTTCTCTCCCTTTCCCCTCCTTCCTCCTGGTCTCACCCACATCCTATTTCCCCCCTTTGCTGCTCTGCTTAAACCTTTGGCTTGATTTATCTCCCATCCTTTATATCTTTTTCGTCCTTACCAACTTCACCTTTGTTTCACTGCATTTTTTCCGTGCTGCCTTTCACATTCTCCCCCTCCTCCTCTGTTCTCCATTCTTTTTTGCTCTGTTACATCTCCTTCCACCTCAGACCAAAACTCCTGCAGGGAAAAAGCAAACACTGAGGCAGGCCTAGACTGAGGCTCTCGCAAATACAACACAGGCAGGCCAGATAAATTAACTGCCACCAATGAAAGGAAGAAATGGGCCCCCCTCACTCTTGGCCTATAGTGTCACTGCAGCTGCTGCCCCTCTGAGAGCAAAGCCCCTGGACGGAGGGATGAAATGAGAAAAGATGGATGTAGAGAACAATGGATGGATGGATCAAGAATAGCTATAAAGAAGTATGAATTAAGACACAGATGAAAGGATGGAGAAAAGAATATCGAGTGATAGATGGAAGGAAAGAAGGAAGGTGAGATTGGTGGATGGAAGAATGGCAAGTGAGAAGGATGGATGGTGGATAACATGAGAAGGAAGGATGGATACAAAGATGGAAAGAAGAAAGGAAGAATCGCAAAGGCAGAAAGTAGGATGGACAGAATGGAAAGTAAATAAAAGACGAAGAGAAAGTAATAAAAAGGACTGAAATGATGGAGAAAATGAAGAAAGGAAATGTAAGAACTTAAGAATTCCCTAAAAGAGAGCAAGCCATCCAAGTAAATGCCGGACTTGCATGCCTCACCCACTTGCTCGGAGCTATTTGTGGCATGGTTCAAAGTCTGGGATATTTTATTTTTCTGGCTTCTCCCTTGATGGGCACAAAATGTGATAGGCAAAAATGTATTCTCTGCTGTCACAAAGTAAGAATGATGCAGGCTCAATGAGCTCAGTACTAATAATTTCCAAGACTGGGGAGGTGCAGGCTAGCTGTTGTGCATTTTCAATGTTTCTGATAGTCATGGCCACTTGTCTGCAAGTATTGGATAGTTCCCAAACTATAACAATTTTCTCTCCCAGCAGACCACTGGCAGAAAGCAGAAAAGGCCTTGCTTAACCCAGGCAATCGATAGATGTCCGTGAATGATCAAATGGAAGGTTAAAACAACAACTGATTCTGGTGGGTTTGCTAGAGTCACATGGTGATGAGTGTTGTGTTGGCTGTCGGCCCTCCGCTGCTGCGCCCCGCTACATAGAACGGGTGTGTAGTGGAATGTGAAGGCGGTAGCACGTGAGGGAGAGTGTGCAAGCATGTGAGTAGACGTTTGGCGGAGAAAGCAACCAACAGTGCTCTGTATATCCATACAAAATAAAGCATTTCTGTCTTACTGGCATCACCTTCTCACTTTCTTTCCTGACGATATTGAAACAATAAGGAACAATGGTGATGTCACATTTAAGCCAGAGATACATGAAATCCAACATTTAAAAAAAAAATATGCAAACGTTTTGGAGAATTAGGCGAATGATAAAGCCAGAAAATTTTGCTTAAAATAATGTGATTAGCTTGTAAAACATTAACACGAGTAATGCTTAAAGAAACAGAAAAATGAAAATGTGCCTTTCTCTAAACGTGCAAATTAAGACATAACATATTTAGCCTAAATTTTTTTGTGGTAAGCATCCATTTCTATGGTATTTTCATTCTCAAATCCAGCTAGGCCACATTTATTCTCTATTTTCTGCATCAGCTTTATTTAATCTTTTCCTATATAAATATGTGTTTTACCAGAATGTGGCACGTGCAGTATTAAATAAATAATTCACGTTAGCCTTATTAAACACGTCATTTTCGTGCAATGTGCTGATTTAAAAAAAACATTTTTCTTTCCTTCCTAAGCTGCATGTTCTCATTGCCTTTGGTTAGATTTTAGCTGTCACTTGTTCATAATAATGAAAACCAACAGTGTATTAAAACAATAGTGTATGTAGGAAAATGTGAAGCTCATGATGTAAATCCGTAGAAGTTAAAACTAGAATGTTTCTGCTTTAGACTACTTCATTGTCATGCAGTGGAGTTCTGAACTAATAGAGTAAGCTGCAGGATTCTCGTGGGAACTCAATGTGAAACTAAATGTACTTAGGCAATTGCAACTTAGTATGCTGCTTGCAGATAATGTTTGATGTTCTTGTATGTTACCGAGGGAATGAAGAAGGATGTAGCAGACCATCGGACAATCCTTTCACCATTGGCTAAAGATGAGCCAGCTCCTAAGAAGATGGATACATAAGTTTTTTTGTGTTTAATATACGTGTTCCTAGTTAGGAGACTTCAGAAGCTCTTCCACCACCTTTTGCTTGGACCACCCGCTGAGAGCTTTATGCTCTTCAGACTGGTCCAGGCTAATTGGTTGGTGACTATCCTTTTGTCTTTTACACTGTGAGCTACTGCTGATGGTGTTTTCTAAATTTCTTTAAGAGTCACTGCTGTGACTAACTCCTGCTTGAGAGAAGACTCCAACGAGTTTTCTGGTACTACTGTTTGAGGAGTTCAACTAAAATCTAAATTCTGTTTCTTAATACTCCTTAAAATTCTCACTTTTTTCGAAAAGGACTCTTCATGGGTTGTGATATTAGAATCTAATGGGGACTTAGGCAAATTTCCTTTATGGGACATGCTGTAATATTTTCTGTTGGTTGCTAATCATTATTTTTTTGATAATTTTGTAAACAGATTTAATTAAATTTAAATCTGAATAAAGAGATAAAAACTCAAACTACTAAACTTAAAAAGATAAATAAATCTTTTAAAATTCATCTAAACTCTCATTATTGACTGAACATAATAAGTGGATTTGGAATTTGATACTGATTTATGCTTCATTCTAAAACGGTGGCAAAGATCCAGTCCACCTGAAGAAGAAGATCAAGGCACGGAGTTGTAGACCACTTTTGTAAGTCAAGAGTTGAACTGTTTTAAAATACTCACATGCCAGCACGAATGTAAGCATACCTTTCACAAAATACACTTTCGGGTATCTCAAGTGAAAACTCAGTGCAAGGGCACAGCTTGTATTTGAAAGTCACATGAGATGCCGCCACGGGACTGGTTCAAGGACAAAATGCCTCCTGTGGCATATTCATTACTAAATTTGTGAAAAGCAAGTGACAAGGCCCTTCTCAAGAGGCCACTGCAGCTTGCATCACCCACTGCCCCTGTCAGAGCTGCCAATGACAGTACCATCACATTCCTAAATGTGTGACAATTAAGACTTTTACAGGCCACCCAATGTCATTAGACTGATGTAGGCATTAAGTATTATTCATTTTTCAATGTATATTGAAATATTAAACCCTGTTGTTGTGCTCATGTCAAAATTAGACCGACAGCGCCAACATGTGGTGGACCGTCATTACTGCCGGTGTTGAGTATTAAGGTCCGGTGGCAAGTAATGGAAACCACTGGCTCAAATTAAGCCATGGACATGCTTTCTACGCACAACGGGTTTTAACAAGACATGTTCTGTTCAAACTAGTCACTGGAGCAAAAAACAGAATGTGCATGTAATTCCTAAAATGTTGCTAAATTTCCATAATGCAAACTTGTACAAGACCAACAGAAGTATTCTGGAAAATGCTCTACTTTGGGCACCAGTGGCACAATTGTGGTCAATTGAGAAAGCTGGGACAGATTAGCTTCTCTTACAGTTACCACCAGTCTACTAGGGGAAAGATCTCTCGTCAAAAAAAAGACACCCCCACGCTTCTTCCTGCAAGCTAGACTAGACCTGTGAATGGCAAGGAAATAAGTTAAGAATCCATAGTGGGTGCTAACTTTCTTGCTTCACTTGGCCTGTGGAACAACTCAAAATCATATTGACCCAGGGGTATATAAAACTGTGTTGAGGCTCAAATGCTGATTGTCGTTAGACAGGAAGGAACTGAACCAGGACGGGAATGTGCCAGTAAACCCTATATTGCATGCTATATATTTAGCAGTGCGCTAAGGTCACCTATCAGAAAATCCATAGAGTGAAACGGGAATATCAGCAATGACATACCATCACAGCAGGAAGCAGACAATATAATAAATCCAGCAGCACATAAATGGATGTCAAATCAACAACAACAAGAAAAGAAACAGCAGAACAGTCATAATAGAGTAAAGAATAGTTTTTAAGGCTTGCACCCCAGGAGCACTTGAGATTTATCCAGAACTACTTTGAATATATGGAGGCACCTCCAGGTCCACTTTGGAAAAAAAGAGGACTCAGGCAGAGACAGCCTGCAGAGAGTATACCAGACCAAGGAGTCCAACAGAATGAGGCATATTGGGATCTATGAAGAGTATAGATGTTGACTCCATTGAGTTTTAACACAGCATTTTCTGAGCTCTGGGCCTATTTCTTTTTTTTTTTTCAACAATATGAAATGGGTACTAGTCAAAATAATTTATTGTATATGATTACTTAAAATCGATACAATTTACACTTAAAAAATATATTAAACTTAGTCTTCCATTAAATACCACTTATCAGCAATGAGCTTGGCAATATTTAAAATCTGAATCACATTAATAAAGCTCAAAAAATGTTGGCTAACCGGTTAAACAATCTGCGAAAGTTCTATTATTCACAACTTTCAAGAGAGCACAAGTGACCGAAATTATCCAAAGGTTAAATTGCTTAAGATAAAATGTCCATATAAAATGCCAAACTTTCCAATAAGGTTTGGTCAGCTGCCGTTTTTCTGTGTTGTTCCTGTTATCTTGTGGAATAGGATCGCGGTCCTTTTGCTACTTGGGCTGATGAGGGGGAGACATGTTTGAAGCCCCTACCGTCCTTGTTCATACTTTATCAATGTCCTCTAAATCGGCTTGCCTTAGAAGTTCCCTTACTTTTGCCAGATATTTTACCCCCCGCACACCAAGATTATAGAGGAACCTTCCAACCAACGTATCACGGCTTGCCTGCACGTGCGAATGTTCAATTCGTTAAAAATGGGTACTAAAAGGTGCTGCTTGTCTGTTTTCATTTTCACCTTTTTTCATTAAAGACGCAGCATCACCTCCTGCATCAAACAAGGGGGCATATTAGCAAGACCCACGTTAAAATTATCGCCGTTTTAGCGGCAGGAAACTGCCGCTAAAACGGCGATAATGGGCTTGATAATATGCGTTATAGAATTCCAATAGAAGCCCAGGTTAGATGTGCAGGACATCTAACCTGGGCTTCTATTGGAATTCCATAACGCATATTAGCAAGCCCATTATCGCCGTTTTAGCAGCAGTTTCCTGCCGCTAAAACGGCGATAATTTTAACGTGGGTCTTGCTAATATGCCCCAAGGTTTTTTCGAGCAGTGGGTTACGTTTTAAACATCGTTTTTCAGGCAGGCCGACTCACTATAGCTGCCTTTATCCTGGATTTGGGGCAGCGTGCAGGTTATAGCTGTTGTTCCTAAACGAATAAACTTGTTTGGGGATAGTTAATTGAACTCTCGACATTTCATTTCGTAGGACTGTAGTATGACGGAGAGCAGGTCCACGGGTCACAGTCCCGTCCATTAGTATCTGTACCTTTTCAAAAGGCTGGCCTTTACCAGTGCTTAATTAAAGAGAAATTATTCCACCACTCTATGCTTCCTTCTGTATCTGACTCTTGCAGTCCTTTTCTTTCCTTGCATCCTAACTATTTCACTGTTTTCCTATCTTTTTCTCCCCTTCTGTCTCCCTTTTCTTCCTTCCTTTCTCTTTTCTCTAGATCAGTTTCTGATGATGAAAAAATGGTCCTGCTCTCTAAAAATGAGTGCTGGTGCCAACCACCTGCACGAATTAAGCACTGCATTAAAGCAAGTTGCTGTAAATCTTCCATTCAGGCGTCATGCTATGGCCGGTCGGTTGCTCGAATAGTTTTTTGCTCCCCGCCAAGGCGCTACGAGTTAAAGGGAAGCGATTTCTCATCAGGGCCTGTCAGGCCATTCTTCCAATCTGGTATTCCCTTGGTAGGGTGCAGGACTGAGGCTACTTTAACGCTCAAACGGGCTTGTGTGAGTCACCGTGTGTTCCCGTTCTAGTCACCGATCTCTGCAATGTGGGTACCTTTTTGTCGGAGTTAATCTTCGTTCCTCTGTTACTCATTCAATGCAAGTACCCGTGCAGGCCTCTTCATCGCGCAGTTCCCATTTCATGGAGAGACGAATGATGTGGCTGTAGTGGTGTTTACCTTCTCATACACAAGAAAAAGCAGTTTTCAATTTAGCATGTAAATATAGCGAAGAGTAATCCGCAGGAGCCCGTATAATTAAAAAGCTTAATCCCAGAGGATTACACTTCTGATTACGGCTTTAAGTGTGCAGTCAGAAGGATTTGTGACAAAGTAAATGAGCGTGCATTATACGTAATGATGACAGTGGCCGTGATTTACTGGCTTATTTCCACCTGCTAATCAGCTAAATTATTTATCACAAGCAGCAGGTTCATTTATTTTTTTGCTGTCCTTCAGGTATTTTAGGTTTCGACGTTTTGAGCCTGAACGTGTGACATGTGACGACGCGATATCTAGTCATGAAGTGCGAGGCGTTCCGAATCCCGCGCGCGCGCAGGGTGTCGCAGTTCTTGTCATTATGCCAATGGTGCCCCCACATGCGATCATGCAGCTATGACTGTGGGTGCTGGAATGCCAATATTTACTGGCGCGCTTCCGACAGTTCATTTAGTCAAAGTCTCTGTTTACCCGGGAGAACAGAACATTCTTCATTTGAGGGAAATAAACACTTTAACGCGGAGCTTTGCTCTGCTTCTGAAGCATGAACCGGAGTCCCACGCTGCAGAAATTAAATTCTGGAAATACGCAGAATTACTGTGAAATACACTATGACAGGAAGGTGCTAATCTTCACGTAAGTGTCTCTAAGGCACAGGCCTTTCCAGAAGATATCTGCTCAGGGGATGCTTTCAAGGGTTCTTTAACTCCAGGAACGGTTCAACGTTTTCCAGTTCTTGAGGCAAAATAGCATTTTGCTTGCTGGCACGGTCCTCAAACACTGGTGAAAAGGCAACTTCTATAGCCTTGTTGCCATTTGGCACTAACTCTGGAGGGCGCTCTGAGGCTGTTGCCTCTCCTCTCCTTGTGCCTTTAAAGTACAGTGGTGACAAAAATAAACCACTTTACTTCAGGCTGTAGCATTTAAAAAAACATATGTGCAAAGGAAATAGCAATTACATGCATCCACTCCATAGTTTCCCTACTTATAGGTAATAATTTTAAAAGGCCTGACACTTTTAGTCTTTCCCGTATCTGAACCAGTTCCAACTACATATTTCTAAGGGTGGTCAATCAAACAGGAGTGAAAACTCCACAATAACTGGGAAAACATGGCCTCAATAACACAATAGCTCCAGTCTGCATAAAAGGGAGAGCCCACACTAGTTTGAAGCCAACAGAACGTAAATTTGTTAATCAGCAGATTCAGGCCTTTAGAAGGTAAGCAATGGAAAACAGTTTTTCCCAAACCATGAACTCATTAATGCCCATTAAAGGGGCGTTTCACCTCTTTTTAGGTCTGGCATCAGTCAAGACTTGGTTTTACTACAAAAATGCATATAACATACTTTCTACAGGGACTTTCAACCAGCCCTTTCCATCCAATGGTCTGTTGTGTCATTCACATTTCTCTTCTGCCCACTGCAACATAGAGAAAGGAGTAATGGGTCAACCACATCAGCCATTGGCTAACTTCAGTGTGAGGGGTGGTATTCTGCTCTTTCACAAGGAGCATATGCAAACACAAAGTAGTTCCATTAGTGCCAGGCTAAGCTATGGAAATGTGTGATTTCTGAACCCCCCAAAATCTTTTTGCTTTCAGCTATTTTTTTTTATATTAGTGAGGGCATGACAGCTCCCCCAACAATAAAGTATTACAAAAACCATGACACAACAAAGCAAGCATTACCAAAGCCAAAAAGTAGCAGCCAATGACAGACCAATTGGATTTGCCAATGCTTGTTTGCACTACTATCTTTGAAACCACCATGCAACTTGTCCAGGCTCCTTTCTGTAGATTTATGTCACACCAAACACAAGATAATTTCTGGCAAACACCAAAGTGTTGCCTGGCTTGCATTGCTATTGCTTCTCGAGCTGCAGCTATTCCTAATTTCCTACACTATTCTCTCTGAGCAATAAAATGTGCGAGGAGGAATTGAGGCGAACTCCACTGGTCTCCCTTTTTAGCTCCTTACCCAGGCATCTTTACAAGGACGGGGAGCAATCAAGTCTGAAATTTGGTGTAGATATTGAAGGCAAAAATTGAGAGGAAAGACACATATAGTAGGGAAATTAACTGTTTCCTAGCATCTTCAGGAGAGGTGCTATGGAAGGAGTAGACAGGTAGGTCATTGAGTGAACTAGAGGTGGGAGGGGGCAAGTGCTTGTAACTGGCATTAATTTATACATTTCTGTCCATGCAAAGGTTCCTTAATTGGTCACTATGATCTCATCCATCCGTTTTTAAAGACATTTGAAATCACTATGGCTGAAGTTCGCTGCCTGCCTTGTCCAGAACATATGTTTCTGGTCTGGGAATACCTTTTTACAAGCAAACAACCCTGTGAGCAGACTGCACAAAGTTATAAAAAAGAGAATAATTTGAAATCTTCTTGATTTTGTTACGAGTGAAGGAATCGCCTTCTTTCTGCACCCAAATTGTGATCGTAAAATGTGTGCCTAGTTCCTTATGGTAAAAACTGTCTTTTAAATGTTACTAGTGCAAACAGAACCATTGAAGTTTATTGGTCTGACCCGTTTATGATCAATCTTCCTTTAGATTTTCATTATCCTGGAAAGGGTTAAAATGTAGGCTAGAGATAATCTTTTCATCTAGAACCGGACCTCCAAATGGCTCATCTGATCATTTAATCACCACATCCTATGAACGGGGCAGTTTATGTTTTCCAATGTGTTTCACTTCATGCCTATTTTAGTCATGGTTTGGATGCCGAAGGCGAGAATGGATAAAAGAGGTTCTTAGCCGCGGTGCCCTGAAAATGCCAGACACAATCAGATCAAGCTGACATCATTCAATGAGACCAGAATGCTCCTGTTTCCTCCATTCTGCACTCCCTGGAGGACAATGTTCCAGAAAATCTTTACACAGCAATTAGAGCTGGAAACCCAACTATCGAATGCATACAAATGTATGTCAGACCCAAGCGGACACACAATGACTTCTCCATCATGAGCCACGACAAATTGAAGAGTTGCTCTCGTCCTGCTTCCAAAGAAATAAACTAATTGCAAAAAAATACATGGGTATATTGACAACATGGGTTCCTGTAGTCAGTCAGTCTGAAAGATCACCCACTGCGTTTTCTAGATTATAACACAAATTCACCATGCGACGCGAATACGCTCAAGCGTTATACAGCCTGTGACAGAAGCATGATGCACGGATCAGATATGCTGTGCACAATGATGTAAGAGTTGATGATATACAACTGTTGATTTGCTTTCATATTCATACAATATTACAGATTGCAGCAACAGAATCTTGATTTTCAGATTTCTTCATTAACATAAAGTGTTACATTTTTTCCCAGCCCCACAATATACAAATTTGTATGCTAAGAATGCAAATTTGACAAATTTAAAAATATGTTAGATTGCACACCAGTTGTCAAAAAAAACCTGTGCCCTTGTGTTCAATATTGAAAGGATGTGTAATTGAGTTTCTGCATATAACAGAATAGATGACAAGCAGAACAGTAACGATTGATGTCAGTTCACTGGGTTGCTTAAACTGAGTTCTTCTTGGGTGTACAGTGCCTTTTTAATTGTTTTTCTCCTCCTCTTGGTACTTTTGTATGTTTTAGTTTTTGACTGTTGATAGTGGGCAATAAGACTGGTGGAGGTTGTGGGTGAGTGGTAGTTAAAAATACATATATATTGTACATTTGTACATTGTGATGCATGGTGGGTTTGCTGCTTACATTTGTTCTTTTAGATTGATTTACATTTTCGTAGAGTTTTTTTTAGGCTTTGCTCTTGGCCTATCATTTTCGTACAATTTAATGTAACGTGTTTTTAATGCTATACGTTGCTAACCTGCCCAGCATATGTTTGATTGTATAACATATAATAAAAAGTAACAGTGACTCCTCGGTCCTCTAACCAAAGTAACTCCCAAACATAAAGAGTCATTGTGGCTGTACCAGAGGCAGCACTATTACCACCAACTTTGATTGTAATTTTGGTAGCTACTTTTGTGCATCCAAGAGGTTGCTCGAGGGGTTGCTCGTGTTTGAACCCCATTAGGTCAGTTAGAAATTTTTTGGGGAGGTTCATTCTGGTACCCAATTGTTGACCTCAGTAAACAATTCTTTCTATTGCATTCTCTCTGTCCTCCCCCCTTTAGCGCGGAGAGACCTCCGGGTAATTGTTCCCTCTTTATAAAAATCAAATCAAATCAATACCACCCAGAACAAAAGAGGTTCTAAAATTGTGTACAGTGTCAGGCATAGTGAAATGTACCTTAGCGACGGTGTCACTTCGGGGGGTTATGGGGAGGGTGGGTGCATGCGGGAAATGTTCGCTATTTGTTCATGGCGGTTATGCCAGCAATACGTTTTCTACTAGGAAATAACTAATAAAACATTATTGAAACCTAAAATGGTGTCTAAAGGAGCACATGTGGGCAAAACCAAGAGAGCAGTGAGTGTTCGAAAAAAATCACCACAACCCTTTGGGTATAAGGGATATTAGAGCCCCTTTGCATCTCCATGCTTCTGCACCTATGTCAGCAAAAATGGGTCCCTAGGTCCATTCTACTGCCTGCCAGTTGAATTACTGTCATCACTGTGTGTCAAACATGGTGTGTAATGTCCACACAACAACCCATTATAAGAAAAAGAAAGTGATTAGGTGAGGGGTGGTGACATATAGTGTTACTGTGGTAGACAGTATGCAGTGTAGTGGGAATTTCCACAGCTATATTACAATTTTTTATTATTTGGGGCTCAGGTAGAGATACTGATGTGCCCAGATTCACACAATATGTTGTCAAGTTCTAAAGCAGAGAAGAAGTGCGGAGGTCGGCCACTCAGCAAGTAGACCATATTTCCAGCCTGGCTTTGCGCCGCCGCATGACCCCAAGTGACCTCAGAAGTACAGAGAGCTCTAGCATGGGAAAGCAAAGCCAACTATTACATCAGGCCAGTGAAACACAAACTAAGAATGCCGACTGAATGTTGTCTCTCTTCCCATCTCAGAATAAATCATGGTCACTGACATCTTCATTTAAATCTCTATTGTGGGTAGAGTAGAGTATTTTAATAAACTATATGCATCAGCTTGTAAAACGATTAGGCATGCATAACAAATGTAAGTGGCTTTGGGCATTAAATATTAAGCAGAAGTTTAAGTAAACTCAAAACAGGCAACTGGGACTGTCTGCTCTCATAAAGACATCTAATGCTCAACAATAATGTGCATGAATGCAGAAAGGCGTTTTCATGCCTTGTATTTCTATTTTTAAATTAAATAATGCATAATATGATAGCTACTGCATGTCATTTAGAATACTATTTTTTCTTTTTTCTATAGCATAATCTTGGTCTGAGGGCATTAGAGTTCTTTAAAAAAGAACCAGGCATGGGGAGATTAAGTCATTTGCCCAGGTGTGTGCCCCCTGAATATCAAATCGACGATATCGATGGGACAGAAGATCAAAAATAAAATATCAAAAGGTAAGTAAGTCTAGATCTTCTATATCTATCTCCACATGTATGCACCCATGCGGTACATATATCTTTAAGGTACATAGATATGGAGTTAGGAATAGTAAATCTATCCTTCCCTATATCCACTTACCTTTCGATAGATATTTTTTCCCTCGATATTCTGTCCTCAATATTAGTCTTCCAAGTTATTGTTGGTGTAGATAATCAGAAGTACAATCATTTGCTCTTAATCACGAATTTTCCTAATTTAATATATTGCAGGATTAGGTAGCTCCGCCATTAAAATTCTTGACCCTAGGGAATTCTTGACCCTAGACTACAAATAACTTCTTGAGCAGGTTGTTTAAGTCATGTACTCTCCCTCATATTCTTTTCAGACATATGCACAAATGAGTATTGTCTTAGGGAATCAATGCGACTGTACTGTGTTGCTTTGCATTCACCGGTGCTACACAAAACTGCCATGTGCAGTGTTGCAAAAGGTACAAATGATGGACGGAATGCTGAACAATGCAATCATTCACCCCCAGTCACAAAGATCTGGGTTTAATCCATCTTTCTTTTGCTCACCACGCCACCCCAGTTTCGACCCAGCCATATGCAAATCAGTCTTGACCCTGCTCCTCATGGGAACAGTCCAGCCGAACTGCCAAGCCAGGTCCTTCCTGGATCAGAAACAAGCATCCTGGGACCGGATTCGGGTCATGACCTCGAAGTGTTGCAGCATGCCAACCTCATTAATATTCATGAAGTGGGTCAAACCTGTTTGACTCTCTCTGCAGAGCTTCAGTAGGAAGATCATAAGACTTCATTGGAAAGCGATTCTTGTTTCTTAATTGGAGAAAGCCACAATCAAAGATGGAGGACATAAGTTTGAAGATGAGCAGGAATAAAGAAGGACATCACAGGGAGAAAGGGAAAAGAAGGGGTCTGTATAGGAGTGGTAATTATACCTGTATTACTCTACATTCTAACACGTTTTAATGTTAGCTTACAGGGACTTAGCATATTATGTTCTCCTTGCCCATTCCACAGGACATTTTCTGCATTCATCATGTAGAAAGAAAAGTGCATTTAATCTGTGAGTCAAAAGCAGCGAATGAGACACAAACATTTATTCCCTAGAATTGTATGTAGTTATTTTGTTTAATCTTTGTGAGGAGAATGAGACTGCGTTGTTAAGGCATGGGTGGTTTAGGGAGTTGTGGTTCCATCATACAGCCGGGAAAAACAAACAATCAGTGGCCTAATACTCAGGAAGTCTTCTCCCTGTGCACTGAAGCCATTGATTCAAAGTCCATTTCTCGAAACAACACGTCTCGTGCAAGCTCCAATGGCAGACGTGACATCAGATCAAGGGTTCCCACCTGTAGATCCAGCTGAAGCTCTGCCATGGGAACTATGTGCTTGGTCCACCTCTAAATGAGACGGGTGAACTGCGAATTTTACGATTTACAGCGGGGTTTGACTTTAAACGACCCCCTTAATCTAAAATGGGCAAAATTATAAAACTGGACTGGACAGCTAGTTTCAATGTGTACCTTTGGAGTCCAGGACAGAACCCTTATGTAGTAATCAGTATCTTTGTTATCAAAATAAAGTATTATTTGGGAAAGTTCTATAAGGAAGGAAATTACACTCACTCCTATAAACATGTGGATATCACCAAATCTTCCTTCGTCTCCCAAACCTGTTTGGGAGTACTCTATCTTCCTCTGGCTTATCGTTACCCTTACGGAGTTACACTTACACATTCCTTCACTGTCCACTATATCAACAGTCACCAGCACACACTGGCTGCATAATATCTCCATTTCCCAACAAGGCAATCTTTTTTTTACAGATGTCATCATCAGTCCAACAAATCCCTCCTTTTTTCCAATCCAAAACCGTCTCCCCTATCCATTCACCATTGTTCCTACATGATGGAGAACTCAGTTGTTCCTAAAATAAACCCTGGACCAGGCCAATGGGGTGACATTACCAAGACGAGATGCACACTAAGAGCACTGGGAAAACTGCTATACCCCGCCCATGGACTTGCAGACAATGACATGCACACCAATCCACCTATGGAGTAAGACGAGGATGGCCACCACACCATTAATCAGACACATGACCCATAAATCCTGTAGGCATATATTGGTGCAATACCACCCGGCCCCTGCAGAGAAATCCAGAATAGTAGTTGCTAATTTAGAAGACAGCATACCCTAATAATGCAACAGAAAAACAGGTATAGCGGGGATGTATTACCTCAGTGCACGATTCTGAGGCACATAACATGCCTCATAGAACTGGGAACATCATTAACACTCATGTCAAGGACACTCACATACCTATTTGTGGGAGGAAAGACCGGAAGCCCCAGGGCTTTGCCCACCATTGAGAAAAGATTACTACCACAGAACCCAATACCCCTGTCAGTGCTAAAACAACACAGCAATGGGAAACTTTGCACTATAAAAAAATCATGTGACATAAACCATGTCAGACACCTCTTATGAAATGAAATTTGTACTTGTAAAGCGCACCCATACCCCCAAAGGGGTGTCCAGGCGCTGTACGCATACCGCTGTGGAACCCTTCCTGGCTTTTCCCTGTGAAATGTCCACTCCTGGGCACCCCCAGGGTGAAGCCAGGCATCCCAGCGCTGTTGGGGCCATTGTGGAGATTAAGCAAGCTATTGCCCAGAGTTGCAGAGTGGGACCCATGATTAGAATAGGCACCGAGGCGAGAATTATCAGGTCCGAGGAAATTGAGCCCAAGACCCGCCGAGGCGGGAATTGAACCCTGGTCCCGGGCCAGATCTCTGCATCAGGGTCTGCCGCTCTAACCATTGAGCCACACTTCTCCACTTCTTAAAAAA
This sequence comes from Calotriton arnoldi, assembly GCA_963921515.1. Lineage (NCBI taxonomy): Eukaryota > Metazoa > Chordata > Amphibia > Caudata > Salamandridae > Calotriton > Calotriton arnoldi. The sequence continues at coordinate 151,220 of CAWUFW010009287.1, forward strand.
ACTTGTGCTTCCATCAGAATAATGCAGTCACTCAGATTAAAGTGGGAACTCTGCTTTTTCATTACAATACAATTACAATCAATGAGACAAAAATCAGTTTGTGCTGATGCAACTGTGTTGATATACCTGTATACCTAGATGTAATGAGCACCCCAGGCGCTTGTAACATGAAAAAATCATCACTGGTCCAGTAAACAATTTTTCAGGTTTGGTGCATGATCTTACAATGGCATAAGGCAAATATTTCCATGTAGTGAAGAGGTTTACAATTAAAAAATACCCAAAATGGAGTGATAATCCTCTTAGCTCAAGTATGGGTAAACATATCAGCTATTCATACCATAAACATAGCCATATTATTGGCCTGTAACATATCAAACATTACATAAGGGAGTGCGTTGAGGAACCATCCCCATCAGTGACTCTCATTTGTATTGGGTCACGGCGCTTGAAATCAGTGCTGACTTGACCCCTGACTGTGCCAACAATGTGACCCCTTGGGGATCATGCAGACATCAGCGTGAGGCACACAACTGCCCAGAGCAAGGCCAGTCTTTTGCAGGTGTTGTCCTACTTGCTTTTTGTTGGAGATAGGGGTTGATCTCCAAGAAATCTCACAGGCTTCACAGGCTTGGCAGAATCCATGGAAACCTGCTGGCCCAGGGTGAAGGGAGCTAGAAGACCACTCAGATGGAGGGTCATCTACAACACCGCCATTGTACTTGGTAAAGTGATCCCCAACACAACTCCCCTGAAGAGCTGACAGTAATAAAACTAGCAAGCGAGCAAAGGGACTTGGGGACCCATTACTGCCCACATAGGTACAGCAGAATTTCATTTTGTAGCTCATAGTCAGCCAGTACTACCTGAACTGGACACCGGAGCTAAAATTCTGAGGCAATGTGGGCTTCTGGTTCCCTTCATAAATACTTGTGCAGGTCCAGTCCATGCAATTTTTCCTTGCAGAACATGTGGCATCTTCTGCTTGTATGGATAACTTCACACCACTGCTGCCATCATTCTAGAAGGGTCAAGTCTCTCCTCTCTTGAAAAAACAATCTCTCGACCCAGAGAACATGAACAACTACCGCCCAGTATCCACACTTCCTTTTTTTGGCAAAGTCATTGAAAGTTGCGTTGCTTCCCAGCTCACTTCACACATTCGAACAAACAACCTCCTGGACTCTCTCCAATCAGGTTTCCGCCAGGGCCACAGTACAGAAACTGCAATCCTACAAATAGTCGACGACTCTCTTAGAATCCTCGACTCCGGGGACTCCTGCCTCCTTGTCCTCCTGGACTTGTCTGCTGCATTCGACGTTGTCAACCATCTGGATCTCCTTCACACTCTTGAACAACGCATGGGCTGTGGAGGCGCAGTCCTCAATTGGTTCTCCTCTTACCTAACCATCAGCTCCCAAACTGTGAAAATTGGCAACGCGTTCTCAAGACCAGTCAATGTACATCAAGGGATCCTCAAGGCTTGATCCTCTCCCCAACCCTCTTTAACCTGTACCTAGAACCACTATGTGTGATTCTCAGAAATGCTGGGATTCCCTTCCATCTTTATGCTGACGGCACTCAAATATACATGAAAAACAATCTCTTCCCCTGAAGACCTTGCCCTAATTTCAATAACACTTCTCAAGATTAAAAACTGGATGTCTAACCATCATCTAAAACTCAACCCAACCAAAACTGAATTTCTTTTGATCTCACCTCCGAAAGCAAAAACCCCAGTACAGGAATGGATGTCCAACTTTCCCGTCCTGGATGGCTGCCCTGCCATTGTCCAGAGTGCTATATCCCTGGGTATCACCCTTGACGATCATCTAAACCTCCACAGCCACACCACAGACATGGCCAAAAGCGCACAACACCAACTCAGGCTGCTGTGGGGCGTCAGACAACTGATACCGGAACAAGACCTCAAAACAGTGGAGCAGTCTCTTGTCCTCTCCAGACTAGATTACGGAAATACCCTTCTCTCAGGCATTCCCAAAGTTCATCTAGGCCCACTGAGAGCGACTCTACATGCAGCACTGCCCTTCGTGTTAGGTCTCAAGAAATGTGACCACATTTCCCCGGCCCTGCTAACCCTCCAATGGCTTCCCATTAAAGCTCGGGCCCAATTCAAAACAGCCTGCTTTACCCACATAGCTTTGCACTCCTCTTCACCCTCCTATCTAAGTGATAAACTGAAAATCTCTGGAGCAAATAGTGGTTCCAGAAATGTCCAATCCCTGCTCCTGGAACCACCCCACCTTCAGTCGAGAATGATACATGAGCCAGCCATTCTCTGGTAGTGCCACAAGAATCTGGAACTCCTTACCTCCATCCCTTCGCCTAACAACCTGTATAGCCACCTTAAAAAAAGACCTCAAGCTCCTCCTATTTGACAGACACCTGGGTTAAGTGCCCTCGATCATACCTAAGTGCTCTATCCAGGAGATGGACTACATTCATTGTGTGTCCCCACCATTTTAATCAATGCTTGAGTCGTGTACCTCCCTGTTCAACGGCTGCTTTTGTCCTGGTCGCAGCTACCGATGCAATATGTCTGAACGTAATTGTTGTAACTTGCTGTACCCTTGTATCGTGCTACTGTTGTAAAGCGCTCTGATGCCCGGCCATGTCCGCACTATATAAAATTGCAAAAATAAAAATAAATAATACCTATTTTTTCCTTACCATAAAACTCGCCATGAATCTTGCAGAGGCTTAGTGAGTTCTAGTCTGTGTAATCTTCTATTTTTGTAGATTTATTAACATCTTACACAGTCAAGGATATTTCAGCTAAATTCCATCAGAAGGAAAAGATTGCGCAATCCCTCCCATTCTATTCATACAAAATATCATTCAAGTTACGCATTAATGATATAATCACTAATGAGAAAACTAGCGGCAATAGCCTTTAATCAAATCTAGAGACTTAATACCTTTAAAAATACTACAAATAATTTTGAAATGCCTCTCTATCTACAATTGTTTGCTGCCATCTTCTAAGTCAGCAATACTGGTATTTATTTATAAGCATTACCTATCTGGCTAGCTTTGGAACTTGAAATTCTACATGGATGTTGCAACAATTAAAAGCAGATGGGAAAAGGTACAATGCGTGGTATTATAGACCAGGATGTAGGTTGGAATGTCGTTATAAAGCCTCTGTAATATTCAGAGTGGTATTGCACGTCTCTTGGTACAAGGCTCTTTAGCTGCTACAGGAATATAGCATTATGGCCTTAAACTGAAAAGTCGTACATAGCGCAGCAAATACACACTGCCATTAACAAAAGAAAACATAAGTACAAGTAATTACTACAAATATCTGCCAAGCAAAACATAAAAGGTCTAGACATGACAGCGGTTCTCCAGAAGTCAAAGAAATGTGCAGCAGCCCAGAGTTAAAAATGAAGTACCTCCCTTGCAGGAAATGAAGGAAAATACTTTGCCTCATGTAGGAATGCAGCAGCAAAGCTTCACAATGAGGAAAAAACAAGAATTTGCCCAGGCCAACTCATTACCTGAGTTCAAATATGTAGCATTGCCCAACCAGGCATCATCTTGCCTTTTTTATACGTGTCTTGTCCTTAAATGTATACATTGTTGAAATGCATGCAAAAGTTGATCCATAGTTGCATGCCTATGCTACAGAAATCATACCAAATAAATACCTTTTTTTAAAAAAAAATGAATTAGATAAAGTTGGTGGAACAACTCAGCCAGACATAGTTGTGTACACAATCAGAAGCGTTAAATCAACATTACAGACTTTGGTCCCAATTCAGAAAGGTAAATATACATCTGTATATTTACTCACATGTAAATTAACTACCACTCCTTGGTTTAACTCTACAGTATTTTGCTATTCACCATTTCGGAGTGCATATTTACACCTAGGGATAGTAGCAGGCACGTTTAGGGTTGTAGTAACTTTAGAATTATAGTTTGTTAACTTTAATTATCTGACTCTGTTGTGGGTGTGTGTTTATATTAGCATTGCCCTCCTTAAACCCCTCCCTTAGTCTCTGAAACCCCTCCAATTTGCTAATAAGTATTTCCCCGTTTTGTAGAAAGTCCCCCTTATCCCTTACACATTTATTTCAAAAACGTATACCTATGTGTATGGAGATTTCTGCCATCTGGACGGAGAGCTCTTCACAGAAAACATAGGTGAGGCAGCAGCTGAGGTTTTTGGCTGTAAGTATGTGAATAGCATTTTTTAGTACTACAGTAGTACCATTTTATGTATTACAAAATGCAGTTTGTGAATCAAGCTCTTAATGTCTACAAAAATTGGTAACCATTGTGATTTCTATGGAGAACATGTTCAGGAACGAATGCCAGCAACCCCCAAACACATCAGTTTGTGTCAATTGTTCGCTATAAATTTCTAGATTTGTAAGAAGGGTACTATCAGTACTTTGATGACAAGACTTACCTTTAGAATGTCATTGTTCGAACTTACACATTCCACACTGTGCCATTTAGAGAAAGGATAAACACTACTAACAGTATTGTTGAGTTTAGATGAACCTCCTTTCTCATATGAGTTGAAAATCAAGGCTGATAACACAATTTCGACATCTTAGTGGAAATGTAGGTCGAGCCTAGCGGCAGCGCGCATGCGCTGCTCGCTCTGCGAGGCATGCAGTAGTCGAGTATGCTGTGGAAGCCTCGCCTTCTCTCTGCCCATATTATTGATTGGCTGGTGTCATTGTCCTTGGTAAATGTTGGCTTCCGATTGATAATGAGGCTTGTTAGTTACTCCTTGTTACCGCCCTGTCGCCATTTGTTACCTCCCATAGGACTGGATCTTTTACTTGTGGCGTTACACAGTCACCTTCAGGCAGGCGTCAGGACGGGGCAGGTCTAATGGAGCCGACACCCGAGTAAATATCTAAGTAAGGTGCGGGCACCCTACGCCTTTAGCCTATGGAGCACTGCTCTCCTAGTTCTTAGGTCACGGTCAAGAGGGCATATTCGACTATTGTGTTCAAACTATAGCCCATAATTTCTTATGCTATTGCCCCTACTGACCGCTTAGAGGGCTAATGTTACCCCTCTACTAATTATTATATATATTTTTATATATATTTGTTTTGTGCACTATATCACCTCCACAGTTTTTCTGGTCCTGATGAAACGCCGGGGATCGTTATGACCATTAGGGCGTGAAACATGTCGACCTGGTAGTTACTTGGGCACATTACGCCTTCTTGGGTAACTCCTAAACCTACGGGTTTTTTAGTCTGCCAAGGGTACCCTTTTTATTAAATATTTTTGCTGGTTGGTAACCCTTAGACAGTTTTAATCACTCTGCACGCACATTATCACCCTTCACTTAGGACTCTGGTCACAGACCCACATGCACCATACGGCAGTTCTCAAAAGATCTCCGCCAAAGTGACCCTTCGGGGGACCCGTAGGGCATTGCACCGCCGGCCCGACAAGGAGCAACTGCCCAATGATGAAGCATGACATCCCTCGGGATGTGTGAGGGCTACAAGAGACAATTTATGTCTCTCCCACCCCCTTTCCCACTGAGTCCTTGACCTAGTACTTTCCTTTCTCTAATCTCTCAGGAGTGTGTGTACGTTTTTTGCACCACTCACTGTGGAACAGTGCCCCCCCTTTGTTGTTGACTTCATGGTTAGTTTGGAGCACGGGCACTGTACCATTAACTAGCTCCTGGTCCCCCCTCTCTCTTTTTTGATATTGCAGTTACACAATCTCCTTCATAAGTCGGTAAGCACTATTTTATTTATTTTTTTCAGCGCGGTCCGTTTTCACTTTAGCGGCCGCGCTTGTTTATTTAATTAATTTGCCGCGCGGGCCGAAAGGGAGCGTTTCTACTCACTAATCTAACAAGCATTTGCAATGCAATTGGTCTCGCATTTACGCGAGTTTGAGTTATTGACATTGTAAATAACAATGCCTTTTATTTTTGTTTTCGTTTTTAAAACATAAATAAAAGGCATTGTCATTTACAATGCCAATAGCTTAAACTCGCATAAATGCGAGACCTATTGCATTGCAAATGCTTGTTTAAGACAGTAAACTGGTATGTTCTCCTGGATGTGAGGTTGCAATGAACTGTGTGGCAGTGTAAGAAATAACAGCCTTCACATCCAATTGATAAAGAGTGAACATGTCTTTCAAGGAATCAGTTTCTGGTTCACAAAGTCCTAGCTGCACAAGTTGGAAATGTATTCCTGTACAGTTGCTCATAAATTTGGAGTTATTTTGAAAGTTTTATGAGATTTACAAAGAAACCTCTGAGACCTTCTGGAAACCTATAACCGTTGTGGGTTTTCAAGGGTACTCCAAAGTGCAAAATGTCCTTATGTAGAATTTTTAGAAAAGGGCAAATCCTGCATGAGTAAATGAAGAACAAAGGTGCTTTTGGACAAGTAATTTTTTGTCTATTTAGGAAAATTATTTCTTCTTTTGTCTACCCCCTTTTCCTTTACGGGGTGGTTACCTCTCCTTTCCCACCCTAGGAAGGTACTTTCTCCTCTTTTCCACTGGTGTAGTATTATGTTTGTTTCCGGGGAGGTGAAACAGGTCACTGGAACCTGCGGGGTCACCCTTCCTATGTGAATGTCCCTATCCACACCAATCTACAAATGATGAAAATCTACTGCACTGATATTGCAATTTACTCATGTAAAATTCCGCCAGCCCTGAATTTGTGAAAGAGGATGTAGAATGCTCTCTCACAAACTACTGTTTCTACAAACCTAATTTAATGTGTAAAGATCTTTGGCAATCAGGGACACAGAGAGGAATTCCTGGTCATTTTTCCTTCTGCAGGGTGCTGGATATCCAGGGTTATGCCATGTCCCAGCTCCACATGACAATACACAGCTTTTCCACCATTTTAGAGAGGTCGTGTCCTTGAAAACACTCCCTCTTTCGCAATGCATGCTGCAGGCTTGGGGCCAAGATGTGTCATAAAGAACCATCTGCAGAGTGCATCGACCAGGAGTGCAACTCAGGGGACCCGAGTGATGAATAAGGATGTCTGGCCCCAAAGACCCAGAGGAAAAAACACAGAGAGTAAAATTAACATCTCATTTATTTACAAGCACTCCACAGATACCCAGTACACCTCTGACACGAGTTGTCTTGTTAGTAGAGAAAATAAAACTAGTTGTCTTCATACAAGACGTTAGAGATGAACATTTACAATATACGAACAATTCCAAAATGAAATGCCTATGTTCCTTGTTTTGATGATAGATCGCCAGTGAATAATATCTCGATGCAAATGGCATTGAACCGATTGCCATCTCATATTCTTCGTCTTCATGGTTAGTGCTCATACTCTGTTCTAAAACCCAAAAATGTTTTCCTTCAAATTATTTTTTTTATTGATTTCTGCATAAAAAACCTAAAACTAAAAAGTTAACAAAAGGCACGTGTCGCATCAACGGATCTTGCAGTCGCAGAGTTTGTGTTCCTGTGGTCAGTGCTTGAAATGGAAAAATAAAAGTGCAGGTACTCTGTGGCAGAGTACCTGCTTGTTTCTAAGAAGTGCAGGTACTCTCCAGTTAAAGGTATTGCATTTCTCTTGAGAAGTGTCGGTACTCTCCTCCTCAAAATAAAAAAGTGCCGGTACTCCGTACCGGTCAGTACCAGCCCATTTAAAGCACTGCCTGTGGTGGTTATACAATAAGCTTTTCCTCTGATTTCCTTGGCTTTTCAAGCTGACACTTACCAACATTTTTTTTGGTGCTGTGGAAAAGAGGCACGGTACCTACCCAGCAATGCTACTTCCGCCTGCGATTGATTTTCCCCATGTAAAGAGCTATTCAGCACTGCCTGAGCTTAAAGTGCTTAGTGAAAATTATTTAAAAAATACGAGTAAATACACTGTTGTGCACTACATCTACCATGATGCTCTTGGGGAGGAGGGCTGCTGCTGGTTTGACTATCAGTGTGCAACCCTTCTGGTGAAATTTGATACAAGCCCACCCCAGCAGAAGGAACTGCTGAAGACTAAGCCAGTGGTCTTCACTACACCCAGGTACCTACTTGACCACGGGAACTAAAGCACCAAGTCATGCACCCCCACAGAGACTACTTCCTTCTGGCTATTATCAAATTTATGAAACATACGTTTGTAAAGGGAAATTCAACACTGGACAGACTTTAACCGATATCGGTTCGGTGAAGTCTGTGAAAAGTATAAATCTTTAGACTTCCCAGTACACATCTATGATGATGCACTTGAAGAGGGCTGTTGGTGGCTTGTCAACCAGTGTGCGACCCTTCTGTTGAAATTTCATTTACCCCATGTGTCCATGCTGTCTTTTGATAGGATCCCAGAACTTTCTAAAACAGAAGATTTAACCTACATGTGATACATGCCTACGTCGACCCTACCAATGGCACAGTGCCATGTTGTGTGATACTGCCTCTCAGGGGCTTCGATTCCCTCCGCACTGAACAATACAGACCAGTTAAGCCTAATACGACTAACCGAATGACCTGCATCCACTTACTCAACTGGTCTATAGACAAAACATATTATAAGTGATGCAAGGGACTACCCCAAGCATGGGTCTGTGCAGGATCACACATATTTGTAGGAGAAGTGAGAGTGAGATATTGGTTTTACTTAAACTTCTTGTGGTGCCTAAAAATTGCAGCACACATTAGCCCACCAAGACATCAAGAAAGGAGAATACACTTAACTACTTGTTTGGAAATTAATCTCCTTTCACTACCACAATGATAACGGTGAATAATAAAAACCAAGGCACGAGCACCCGAATGAAAAAAAGTCTTGAATTCTGAAAACCCAGTCACAAAGCATGTGAGGGGCTGCGGACAATTTGTCTTGTGAGGCAGCTTTTGTTATACCTAAAACATTTCTTTAGTAAAGGTTGTTGTGTCTGGACCATGAGGTTCTCTGGATTCCCGACGAAGGTACCATCCAGAGACCACGCAAAGTCTACTCATTACAACACTTCTCTCAGCTAGTCAAACTCTAAGTTCAAGGGTCATTCTTACATCCGTCCTCTCTTACTCATGCACCATGCTTCTTAGAGCTAAGATTAACAACTAAGGCATCACCAGTGGCGGCTCCTCCGCTAAGGCGGAGGAGCGTCGCCCCACTGCTCTCTGAGCAGTGCAAAAATGAAAAATAAAATGATAATAACACAATGTTATTATAATTTCATTTTTCGGCACTGGCTCAGTTCAGTTGCACTTTAGGTGCGGTATGTGGCAGGGCTGGGCTGTCCTCACAGCCAGCAGGGGAAGGAGTGGTGGGCACTTTTTAATTGTGCATGACGGTTTGGTTGGCCGTCTTGGGCAGGCCAAACAGTCATGCGCATTTAGCATTTCGCCACCCGGCTGTATTGTACAGCCTGGCTGGAGAACATGCGCAGACTCCTACTCTCTATCTGACCGCTGAACCAGAGCGCTCAGACCAATCACAAAGCTGCTGTCATGCTGGTGACAGCAGCGTCGTCATTTGCTAGGGGAGCCTGGGAGCCTGTGTGCTTCCTGCTTCGTCGACAGAAGAAGGACGGAGGAGAGTCGGCAGCAGGTAAGTCAATTTTTTTTTTTTTCAAATCCCCCCACCACCCCTTCCTCCCCTCCAGTACTATTCATTAGCAGCCGCCACTGGGCATCACAGTTCATTAATACACTATCAGTGACAAGACACTTGGTACACTTAAAAGACTGCCTAGAGGCCATTGAAACTAGACCATCACTGCACTGTCTTAAAACTAAGCCCTGAAACACAGTGTTACAGCTGCTAACTCCTCTCACCTTCCAGCAATGACAATCTGTGCGTAACAGTCAGTAATAGCACAAGACAATAGGCATATTTCTAGAGCGCAACCTTCACTCCATAGGAGGGGTTTTGATGCTGACAGATAATGTATGGTGATTGTTACCCAACATAATAGTACTCCTTCGGACAATGAAAAGGCTTAGTTGAGCCACCAGGAATTCAAGCCTGTGACCGGAGAGGATGTGGCGCAGCGGCCAGAGCTGCCGACTCGGACGAGGGGATCGTTGTTCGAGTCTTGGCGGCAGCTCAACATCTTGTAATTCTGGGCAAATCACTCAATCTCCCCGTGCCCATGGCCAGCACCTGGTTACCTGGTTATCCTCACGGGTGATAAGCCACGCTATATATTGTATTGTATTGTAATTGCATTTGTATAGCGCTTACTACCCCTGACGAGGCGTCGAAGCGCTTTATTGGCGAGTAGCAAGCTACTTCGGGACCCATAGAGGATTAGTGTTGAATTAATATAGTGTAACATGCAAGTAAATTTTAAGTGGTGGATAGGTTAGTCAGTTATTTGGATTCGGAAGGATAGCAGAAGGATAGAAGAGGAAAAAAGGTTTGTATTTATATAGCGCTCGTTACCCCTGATGGGGTGTTGAAGCACGCTACTCCGGAAACCCATAAAGGATTAGTGGTAAATTAGTATGGTGAAATATGAAAGTAATTTGAGTGGTGGATATTAGTCAGTTATTTGGAGTGAGAAGGATATATCTATAAATGTATTTTTTACTTCACTGACCCACAAGAACCGGTAGAACCAGTATAAATGAGGTCAATGTAAGCTGGATGCAAAGTGCCATCATTTTCTGCAGTTCAATAAAATCCACCTTGTTTTACCCATCGAAATTAATAAAAGTATTTAGAGGAGCCCAACTCCTCTTTTACCTTCAAAGTAACTTAAAAAAGACACCAACTTGATTCCTATCAGGAAGCAGTATACAAATACAAATTCTGCCCAGTCTGAACAGACCACAATACCCTTGCTACCCCGATCTGGGACCAATAAAAGTAACAAATAAGAATGAGGTGCACTCTTCAAAACACGTTATAAGATAGAATACAACCCTCTGTGGAATGCCAGTGAAGACATGCAGCATTTCCAGAAACCAGTCACGACAAAACATTTTAAAGTGGGTACATGGCTACATCAAAACTCCGGGCACATGGCAGTAATTATGCAATCGGCCAATAAGAAAATGCCAGTCCTCTTTTGTCCTTGTACCTTGCAGAGAATTATTCATTTAACGGCGGCTTTGAGCGTTGCCTCTATTGCAAACACCTTTAGCTCTCTCGCTTTTTCAACCCAGATCTATTCAGAGCTTAGCATCTGAGCTCAGATGCCCTCGCCACAACATGAGACATTCAGACCCAACCTGAAAACGTGGACGGACAAAGCAACAAGGGTTGGCTGCCTTCGGCTTATTGCAGTCTAACAAGTTTACTCTGGAAAGTAGCAAATGGCAAAATTCCATCAAAAATACCCTTTGCGCGAGCAGCCAGCGGATCTGGGTGCATATTAACAATGCAGTGTTTATTGAGAGCGTTACACGGTTGGAAGGATGTCCGGATGCTTTACTGACAAGCTACGTGCACATGTGATCCAGTTACAATGGCCCTCGCTTTATCTGCTGCAGAAATACAAATGGCTGAGTTGGCACATTAGGATCAGCCCTCCCAAGCTCCAAGTTCCTGTAGACAAATGTTTCACGAGTGTTTGGGAAGTTTCCTCTGCAAGTATTTGAGATGTTGTGCAAATGTTGTACAGTGCATATGACCTTCATACTTACTTGACTTATTCAATGACTTATGCAGATATGCTCTTGTCCGGGCAGAGTTCGAAGTTCACTGTGTGCAACTCCCTTATCAGTTCCATATCATAACCTGTACCACGTGCACATTAGAAACATGTTTTGACTAGGGGTGGGCAAAAATTCCACTCTGCCAGCAGAGTTTGCAGAGTTTTGCCCACTCAGCAATCTGCCTGTAAGGCGGAGTTCTGGCAAAACTCCACCAACCGCCGTGTGGTGGAATTTTTTCTCACACGTGGCTCACCAACGTTAAGTTGCAGAGTGCGAGCGAGAATTTACGTTCCCTGGCATGATTTTCGGGTGCTAGAACGCCTCCTGGCAAGATTTCTCAATGCGGGCACTTGCTGCAGGTTGCAACCATTCACAATCAATTAAGGGGCATGTCCAAGTGAGATGTGCAAAATCAGAATCTGGGTCTGGCACTTGTGGCACTGAGTTGAGTGTGTGGGTTCGATCTGGCAAATGTCTTTAAGGGAAACATATGTTCTGTGCAGGAACTTAAAATGTATAAGCTTGTGCCTGTGATTGATGACAATAACTTGGGTTGGGAAGAGCAGAAGGCCCCAACCTTGTCGGCAATTGGATAGCCTGGGTTCATGCTCCAGGCCTCTCTGACATGTGCAGTGGAGTCGGGTTTCAAGGCCAGGCAGGTGCTATACATTCTGGAAACTAAGTGATCGCCGTCTTCGTCAGTCATGCCAAGTGAGAGTGGTGGGAACCCATCTGGGGCAAGCGGGGACGTGGGTATGCAAGAATGCAGCATATTGTGGAGTCTGCGCAGTATGAAATGATCCATATAGGTAGGTGGCTTTCTGGAAGCCGGCATCGTCGGCATGTCTAAGAGCATGGTCATCAGAGAACATATCCCCTAAGGTATGGAGACCATGGTGGGTTAGGGTATGCTGAACTAGTTTTTCATTTGTGAGGGGGAGCAATGGATTGTCAGCCAGAGGGATGGCGGGGGAGTAAAGCATACCCCCTCTCAGAGCATGAAGGAGCCTCCTCCTCCAGGCCCAGTAAGTGGTAGAGAGAGTCTGAATGCCGGTTGGGTCCATGGGGATGCCCTTCAGCAGTAGGGATGAGAGTGGCAGTTGTCCGGTCTGGTCTCTTTCAGGTCTGAGATATGGGATGCGGGCATCAGGATGATACCAGCGGTGTGCATACTGTCACTGTGCGGCGAGATAATAAAGAACAAAATCAGGGACTCCGAAACCACTGAGCACGTAGGGGAGAGTCATGGGGTCACATTTGACACAAAGTTTACAGACAGCCCATACGAGCCGCAAGAGGAGGCTGCGCAGAGTTTTGAAAAAGTGTTGTGTGAGTGGGATGGGAATATTGAAAAACAGATCTAAAAAACGAGGGAGCACAACCATTTTGATTATTGCACTCGTCCAGCCATTGAGAGTGAAGGCCTATCCAGCACTCCACTTGAGTCGATAGTCGGTTAATGGCTGGTGCGTAGTTTAGCCGAAGGAATTGCTCTTTATCTAAGTGTAAGTGAATACTTAAGTATTTGGTGGAATCCTTGGTTCAGGACAAAGGATAGTCAACGTACGTGGGGGGGCGTGTTCACTGTCAGAGGAAAGAGCTCAGACTTAGCCCAGTTTATGTGAAGGCATGACAGGCTGCCAAGGTGGACAATCTCCCGGATCAGTGGTGGGACATTGTCAGTGGGATGGCAGACAAACAATAGTATGTCGTACACGCAGAGCGAAGCCAGGAGAGGGCAATCCATGAGTTGAAGGCCGCGATGCATGTGTTGTTACAGGAGGTGACAGACCAATGGGTCCATTGCAATTATAAAGAGGAGAGGGGAGAGGGGGCATCCCTGTCTGGTTCCCCTTGTGGCAGGAAACCATTCGGTGAGCACCCTCAGACAAGCCATTGGTCAGGTATAGAGGAGCATAATTGAGGAAATAAAAGCGCAAGGGAAGCCGAGTATTGTCGGCGTTTCTATCAGGAATGGCCCCTCCAGGGAGTCAAGCGATTTTTCTGCGTCCAACCATGCCAGCACCGCAGGAGGTGTGGGGGAGGGCCTGTGTAAAATAGCAAAAATTGTTGTCAGATTGAAGGAGGTAGACCTGTGGGGAACAAATCTGGATTGCACCAGAGATATAATTTGGTCATTAACAAGGAAAGGCACGTGGCCAGGACCTTGGCAAAATTTAAGTTTATCTAAATTTAGGATGGAGAGGGTTCTGTACGAGGAGCAAAGGAGTGGGCCCTTGCCAGGTTTCAAAAGCAGAATAAGGACCGCATCGCAGAGTATGGGGGGCAAGGAACCCGCACTCAGTGCTTCTGTATACATGGCGAGTAAGTGTGGGGCCAGTAGGTATTTCTACGCTTCACAAAAGGCTCCAGTAAGGCCATCCAGGCCAGGGCCTTAGTGGCCTCTATAGTATCTATTGCATGCATAATCTCTTCACAGGTTATGGGTTCCGTCAGGAAACTGTGTTGACCATTGGTTATCCATATCATGGCTATCTCGGCAAGGTATGCCACAATTTTGGACTCGGCACCAGAGGAGCGAGAGGTGTATAGGTGTTCAAAGTATTGTTTGAATTAAGAAAGGATGCCCTCATTGTCAGATACGGTGGTACCATCAGAGGTACGAATTCTGTGATGAATCTGTCAAAACAGTTGGGGCAAAGCAGGCCTGTAAGGGTGCGACCCGGGCACTTCCCCCTCTCCATAACGTATGACAGTAGCATGCTTTCCCATGTATTTCACCTCCCTGCTGACCAAATCGTGAAACTCAGCAAGCAGAACTGATCAGGCATGCAACCGGGGGGGGGGGAGGGGAGGGGGGGAGGGGGGAAGGGCACCCCCTGAACTGGAGGAGTCCTGGTCTATATCACACAGAGCTGACTCTATCCGGGTCTGTTGGGCATGAATGTCACTAAAGATGCCCACGTGTTTGAACATGCATGTTTGAAGGCCTCCCAGATGGTGATTTGGGTTGATACGGTGCCCGAGTTCAAAGTGAAGTATTCTGTGATGGTGGCCCCATGCAGTTCGGTACAAAAGATTTGATCATGCAGGGCCTCTCCCAGGAATCACCAGGGGGGCAGAGCTTGCTCACGCCAGGGATATGAAGTGTTAGGATAATTGGGCTGTGGGCAGACAGAGTGCGCGGTAGGTGCTGGACATTGGTGGCTCACAGAATCTATGTTCGGAGCATAAATGTTTATCACTAGGGCCTATCTTCCCACATGGGTGCCAGAGAGTAAGATGTAGCAGCCCTCCGGGTCTGCGATTGTGGAATAGTGGGTGAAGGGGACACCCTTATGCATAAGGATACAAACCCCCCTGGAGTATGTGCTACACCAGAGAAGTATCGATATGTGCCCCATGTGGCTGCAAACGCGTGGGTGTCCCGGGGCGGAGCTGGGTTTCTTGCAGAAATTGTATTTTGGTGCCATGACAGGATAGATAGGAAAGGACTTGTTTGCCCTTACATGCATGAGTTATTGATTCCACGGATATTACAGGAGATAAACGGAACATCCGTCATTCCCCTATGATTGTCAGGAATAGGCATACGCGACGATCAAATATAAAAGGATGGGCCATGAAGCTATGCATTGTCGCTGGTACTCATATTGTAATGTAAAACAAACACAATGTAAATAAACTGAAATAATCTGTTCCCAACCCAAACCCCCATCCACACCAAACGGGAAACCATCCAGGGAATCCCTATCACAAAAAGCACTAAACTAAACAATCCCATGTGTTACAGGTTGGTATACACCATTAGGGGGAGGCAACGTCACAGAGGACACAGTCCAGATACTGATGAGCTTAAGCAGGGATAGGTATGGGTCACAGAGTACTGGGCGTTGTGGGTGCTCACCAATATCACGAGGGGGAGCATGCAGCGCTGCATGTTTAGCAAAGTAAGAAGATTGCAGCATGGGGAGGTCATAGATCAGCAGAGAATGTCAACTGGAAATCACATGCTCCGATGGAGGTGGGGAGGTCGTGCGGTCAAGGGTAGCACTCCTGGAGTTGGGTGAGTCCGCAGCTCGACGTTTGCAGAAATCCATCTCCTCAGCTGGGATGTCAAAAAACTGGATTTTCCAATCAACCTCAACACGGAGACATGCTGGGTACAGCATAGCATGTTTAAGCCCTAGTTTATGCAGCGACTGCTTGGTGTTGGTGTACTTCCGTCTCGCTTCTTGGACGGTGAGAGTAAAGTCTGTGAAGAACAGGAGCTTGTAGCCCTGACATTGCATAGTCCCTTCCTCGTGAGCCAGATGGAGTACAATATCCCTATTTTTGTAGTTCAGTTAGCGGGGCAGGAGCGGTCGTAGCGGGGCTCCTACCGGTGGGCGTGAACCAAGGGAACAGTGCTTTTGTTCCGCCGCAAAAGTGCACATAAAGCTGAGGCGATCAAAGAGTTTGAGGAGCATTTTCTCTAAGAAAGCATCAGGGCGCCACATGTTTTTTTTTTTTTTTAAATTCTCTTTTTATTAAACAATAGTGATGGTACAGTGGCGGGCCACAAAGCCACATAGAAGTATCGTACAATGACAAAGGCACAGAAGCATACACACACCTTAAATCTTGATTCAAGACAGCATTAGATAGTAAGAAGATCAATGTCCAAGTCACGTGTCCGCAGTTCAACTGAGGGAGATATACATAGTTCACCTCGTGATGTATTCCATTTCGCCCATTTGTGGTCCCACTTCGCAGGACAACCTCTATGCTTAAATACATCTTTTTCTGCAATCATAGCATTATCCATGTCGTTAGCCCATTTTGAAAACTTAGGCAAATCTCCGATTCCCCACCCCTGAGCAATATTCCTTTTAGCAAGGACAAACCCTAGGGACGCCCATGTGCGTTCTGTTTGAGTCAAGTCTGTGGCTTCCCACACATTCAGTAAGCAGAGTCGTGGGGAGTGGTCAATGGCTTTCCCACTGACCCTCGCTAGTGTAGAAACAATTCTCACCCAATAAGGCTGGAGTAGTGGACACTCCCATATCGTGTGGAAGAAGGTACCCTCAGCTGCGCACCCTCTAAGGCACCTAGGATCCGGCCAACAACTCATCTTAACCAGTACGTGTGCTGATAAATATGTTCTGTGCAATATTTTAAGTTGAATGAGACGTAGTCGAATTGGGATGGCAACTTCCCTGTGGGAGGAGAGGGCTTCCTGCCAGTCGTCGTCCTCTAGATATCCCAGGTCTGTTTCCCACAGTTGTCGGAGACGTATCAATGGGTCAGGTTTATTGTTTATTAATTTACGATAGGTAAGCGAAATCGCTTTACGTGTTAGGGGGTCTGTCATGAGTCGGTCTTCCAGTTGGGAGGCCTCAGGTAAAGCCCAATCGCCGGCAACGACAGTGGTGAGTGCATGTCGGATTTGGAGGAAACGGAATGTCTCAGACTCCGCTAACTGATATTCTTTTTGGAGAGCTGTAAATGAAACTATAGCATTTCGTTTCCAAAGGTCCCCCACCGAGGAAATCCCAATTAAATCCCATTTGTCAAAGCCCGGACACCAACTCAGTGTGCCGAGTTGCTCGGATTCCCATAGGGGAGTGAGCAGTGTTGATTTCTTGTGCCACCCTAGTTTCTTTGTTGCAGAGTGCCAAAGTGCCACTGTGTGAGCTGTGTGGCTGGTGAGGTGCTGTCGTTTAGGACTGGAATAGAGTGCGCACTGGTACCCTCCCCTGGCCATTACCCATCTATCCGTGCGATACGCCGGCTCGGACGGTGGAGCGAAGACCCATTGATTAACCACTGCGAGCTGAGAAGCCCAATAGTACTGTTTCAGGTCAGGCAACGCAATCCCACCGTCGTACCACCCTCTGGTCAGTTTATGTGTCGCGATGCGCGGGCTTTTCCCGTCCCATAGGAGAGTTCGAACCTCGCTCTCCACATTGGTAAAATAAGCATCTGGGACCCTATCCGGGGTGTTCTGTAATACATATAGAAACCGAGGAAGTGCCAGCATTTTGAACAGCGCCGCTCTTCTGAGCAAAGTGAGGGGCAGCGTCCGCCAGTGAAGTACGTCTTTCCGAAGCCTGGTCAATGGGGCTTTAAGATTGACATCATAGAAGTGTGTCGGGTGTGGCGTAATGTAAATGCCGAGATACCGGAAGCCCTCAGAAGCAACTGTTATAGTGGTGTCTTTAGGCATCCGCGGTACAGGGCGGCCCTGCAGCATAAATAAAACAGACTTTGTCAAATTAATAGTATATCCCGAATGGGCACTAAAGATTGCAAAGATGTGCAGAATCCTGTGGATCGAGGACGAAGGAGCTGCTACATATAACAGGATATCGTCAGCATATAAGGAGATTCTGTCCTCATGCTGGTCAGTCCACTTCAGTCCCCTGATCATGGGGTCACCCCTGACCCAGGTCGCCAGTGGCTCCAGCAGCAGAGCAAATATGAGGGGTGACAGGGGGCAGCCCTGCCTAGTCCCCCTGTCTAGTTGGAAGTGTGTTGATTAACTACCACCTGGGCTGTGGGACCCGTGTATAATAATTTAACCCATTGTATAAAGTGAGGACCGAACCCCAGACACTCGAGTGCAAATAGATAGGGCCACTCAATGGTGTCAAACGCCGTTTTAGCGTCCAGTGACCGCAATGCAGCATCCTCTAGAATGGTGTGGGTTCTCCCCATTACCCCGTGGAGTCTTCGGAGGTTAAGGGCCGTGTTGCGGCCGGGCATAAAGCCTGACTGATCGGGGTGCACAAGCTTACATATAACTGGGATTAGCCGATTAGCCAATACCTTGGCCAAGATTTTAACTTCAACGGTCAGCAAGGAGATGGGGCGATAAGATTCACATCTCGTCACTGGTTTGCCCGGCTTATGCATAACGGCAATTGAGGCCAGCATCAAATCTTGGGGCAGCGACCCTGTCTGGTAACACTCCAAGTACATAGCCCGGAGAGCAGGCGTTATCTTGGAGGTCACTAGCTTTAACAATTCTATTGGGAGCCCATTGGGGCCCATGGCCTTGCCCGACTTAATGCCGCTAATGGCAGTCGCGAGTTCCTCTTCCGTAAGGTCACCCTCCAAAGAGTCACTGTCCTCTGGGGTAAGTACAGCCACCGGGAAAGTGGCCAGGAGATCTCTGGAGTCTTGTAGAGTGGTATGAGTGGCAGAGGAATATATGGAGGCAAAGCGGGAGGCAAAGGCCTCAGCAATATGTTGTGGATCCGTAACCCGTTCACCCGCGTCCGTCTCGATAAGGGGCACCCGTCTCTGAGCGGACTTCTGCCTCTCTAAACTGGCAAGCATTTTACCCGTGGCGTCACCCAACTCATATATTCTATGAAGAGCCACTTTGCGCTTCGCCTTGGCAGTCTCCATCGCTAACTGACGATAGTCTAGGCGTTTGGCACTTAAAGTGTGAGCGAGCAGTTCGTCGTCACTGGTTGCCACTTCATCTTCAAACTCCCTAATCTCCTGCTCCAAGGTGTCTAATCTAGCCAACCGTTCCTTCTTGTGTCCCACCATCAGTGAAAGAGCCTGACCCTTGATTACCGCCCCGAAGGCCCCCCATAACATGCAGTGAGATTGAACTGAATGTGTGTTCTCAGTAAAGTAATGAGTCACTCCTTTGAGCAGGTCACTTCTGACCTGTGGGATCTTCAGGCTCCAGGGGTTTATGGAGAGGGTGAGGCGACGGTGGCCCTGAGGCAGACTCATTTGGAGAAGAACAGGGGAGTGATCTGAAATACCACGTGCCAGGGACCTAGCATCAGTAAAGTAGGAAAGATCATCGGTATGTGTGAACATATGGTCGATTCTGGACTGACTACCATGGGCCCCGGAGTGAAAAGTAAAAGTCCACTTCAGTGGGTTAAAATGGCACCAGAGGTCCACTAGGCCAAACGCCAGTAGGAAGTCCAGCAGGGGGGAGGTGTTGTGCGGGTCATGTCGGGGGGATGTCGGTCAACCCGACCATCCACCGCAAGGTTAAAGTCTCCTCCCATCACCAGGATACCAACCGGAAGATCCAACAGAAGTTTACCCAGGTCGGACAACGTGTTTGTCTTCAGCACTGGAGGAATATAGATGGAGAGTACGTTAAGGGGTTTCCCCTCCCAAGTCCCCGCTATTGCCGTTTACCTACCCTGGCCATCAATCCAAGTATTCTGTATTATGAATGGGCACTGTTTACGAATGAGAATAATGGTCCCTCTAGAGCCAGTCGTAAATCCTGCGTGTGCCACTAACCTATAGCCCCAGCGGTCCAGTGCTTTGCGGGTGTTACCAATGAGGTGCATCTCTTGGAGGAGGGCGATGTCCGGGGCCTGTCTCTTGCGGTATTGGAGTACTACCCCACGCTTGAGTTTGTCTCCCAATCGTTAATGTTCCAAGTAATGATGTGGAGCGTTCTTTTCACGCTTCGGTCTGACATGGTACACAGGAATAAATGGGGGCGCCAACCCCCTTTTCTCGAGTGTGTGTGACAAATTTCGATATGCCGAATCTGTGAGCCCTAAGTGTGCCTGATTGCATAATATATCTTGCATCACCGCCATCACAATAAAACAACAAAAACAAATGAAACAAGTCCCCCCAACACACCTCCCTCCCTCCCCCCACCCTGCCTCCCTGCACGACGGGCACTGAACCTCCCGCCACCCCAAACTTGCAGACTGCCTATCGCCCACCCTTTAAATAATAGAAACGTGATCCAACCCAACTCCCTGGGGCATCAATTCGTATTAGCACATTTACCCCATCATTAGCCCCATAATCATTGGATTAAGGCATAACAGATTACAGATAGTACGAGAGTAGCGATACCCCTCAGCAGGAGGCAAGCACGGCAATTAAAGTTGCAAGCAGCAACACCAAATTACACAAAAAGTCCTGAGCCAAGACAGTTTTACCGCAAAGCAGCCTGTGTCTGTGAGACCTTGGTAGCATAGGCCATGTTGACTGGAAGCCTCCGTCGCACTCTTTCAATCAGCTAGTCTCTATTCCGTTGAACCCTTCGTCGTGGATTCGCCGCTCTGCGGGGACCCTAGCTGGCGGCTCGACTTGTCCTTATTACCATTGTCACAGTGTGGTTTACGGTTCTGTTTGCTGACCGTGCGCCAGTCATCAAGCCAGTCCCATGCATCTTCAGGCCTAGTAAAAAAACACACTTTCCCCTCGGATTCCACTCGCAGCTTTGCCGGAAACAGCATGGCGTATTTAATTTCTTGCTCTCGCAGTGCTCTCTTCACTTCCAGGAAACTACGACGTTGTTTCTGCACTCGTAACGTAAAATCTGGAAAGAAAGTGATTTTGCTATTGTCCATGGCAATCGGTGGGGCAGCTCTCGCTGCTTGGAGTATGGCGTCCCTGTCGCGGAAGTTGAACACCCTTGTCAAGAGAGGCTTGGGCGGCGCGCCAGGCTTGGACCGTCCGCCTGGCACCCGGTGCGCCCTTTCGATGGAAAAGTGCTTGGACAGCCCCTTTGGCTGGAGATGCTGCAATATCAGGTCTTCAACAAACAGGTCTGCCGCTTGCCCCTCGGCCTTTTCCGGCACACCTAGTATGTGAACGTTGTTGCGTCGCATTCGACCTTCATAGTCGTCGAGTTGTCGTTCGAGCACATCTTGATTGGTTCGGAGTTCAGTTACTTGGTGCTTGAGGAGGTCTGTATCTGTCTTTAGGTCCTTGGTTGTGACTTCAACCTCGGTAATGCGCTCGGCCATTTTCCGCATGTCCGCTCTGATCAGGGAAACCTCTGAGGCGACAGTATCAATGCGGCCTTCCAGAGAGGTGCGCACTGTCGTTATGGCTGTTAAGATGTCTTGCAGCGTGGGGTCCGGTGGCTCCCCACCAGGTTTGGGGTTAGATTGCATCTCGTCCTGGCCTTTCTGCCACGCATACTTTTTCAGCTTTGCTTGGAGCGCGCCTCGGCTGCTGCGGCCGCTCGCCATGTTGTAGCCGGTGCGCGGGGTGTGCAGGATGAGGGACCAGGCCGTCCCAGCTACTCACCGCCGCCTGCGAGAGGGACTAGGCCCTCTCCCGCCTGTCGGGTTTCGCCAGTCGGGCCCAGACCGATGAGCAAAACTCTCCAGGAGGATGCGCACACCGAAGGGGGGGGGAGCATTAATGCAGTATTGGTGTCTTCGCTGGCCACTCAAGGAATCACCCTCCAGCGAGCCCTTGCAGGGTAGGAAGTTACAGCTTAGTGCAACTAGGATGAAGAATTCAGCTCCCCCCCCCTAGCAGGTAATCAATGATGTCTGCCACCCATGTAGACACTGCTCCCGGGATCGGCCAAGTCTTCGCGCATCTCGCGCCCCCCCCGCCGAGAAGAACAAGGAGTCCAATGTCTGTCCGGCGTCCCCCCCCTCACGAGGGCAATCAGTAAAGGTAAGCTCCAAGCCGGCACCACAGCATCACGTTGTAGTGCGCCAGGCACATGCACTCTCAGCAAATGTTGGCGTGTGGGCCCACTCTGCAAGCCCCGTCTCCCGCTGTGGCACAGAAACAGTCCCCTGAAGTGCCGTTAAGCCGCCGCGGCATGTGGAGCACTTTCAGGGCCGGCGGCCCGCTAGATGTAGAATGCGGAGGGGGGGGAAGAGTCCAGCCAGTCAGGTAAAGACAATTGCTGCTATGCGGGGCCCTCCTTGCTGGCCCCTGGAATTCCGGGCCCTCAGCCGCCGCCGAGGGTGCCTGCGCAGGCCGCCGCAAGCCCACAGGACGCGACCCAAACCCGCCCGTGCCTCAGGGGGGGCCGCGAGGGGCAGAGAACTCACCGGAGGAGTTGCAGCCGGCAGCCAAGTCAGCGCGGCCCCCTCGACCAGGAGGCGGGCCCAGGATGTGTACCGCAGCCACGGTGTCGATTGCCGAGTGCGTCCGGAGGCCTAAGCAGCACGCCTCGCGTCCTCCGCCGCAGCAGCCCAGGTCCAGCCAGTTTTCTCTGCCGGAGCACAGTGGATCTAGGCAGCTGTCCGTACAGCGGCGGGGCGCGCCTCAGGGGTCAGGCGAGCTCCGTCTCCGTCGTTTCGACTCGGGCAAATCTATATTTTCAGGATGTTTAGGGAGTGGTGCGACGGAGCTAAGCTACCGTGCGGCCATTTCCCTCTTCTGTTTGCCACGCCCCCCACAGGGCGCCCCATGTTGGTCATCTCCACCACTCCAAGTATGCAAATCTTGTTTCACTAGGAGCGTGCCTCAAGATCCTCATTTTTAATAGCCAGTGTCTTAAGGATGCGCTCCATCTTTTCTAATCGCTTCATCGGGGATGCAGCACCATCCTCCAGACCAGAGGATGTGGCCTAACGGCTAGGGCGGTCGACCTCAAATCTGGGGAACCGGGTTCGAGTCTCGGCAATGACGCTCAACATCCTGAGATTCTGGGCAAATCACTTAATCTCTCTGTGCCTACCAAAAATGAATGTGTCCTTGTGTAACGCAACTGGTGCTCATGTAAAGCGCTCTGATACCTAATACCTTCAGGTCAAGTTTGCGCTATATAAAACTCCGAGAAAAAAACAAAAACAGAGAGCCACTCCTCAGCACAGTCCAGCCTAGTATTCTGGCACTCCAAGTGCTAACCGACACAGTCGATGGGACCGACAAGGGCGTCAAGGTGAGCGTCGATAAAGATCAAGACAGCCCTGATTTCTGTCATGATGCCTGCAGTGTCTGTTGTACCCCTAGGGACTGTTGACTTGTCCGGGGGCTCGTCGGTGTCAGACTGTGACCCCTCATGGTGCGTAGGCTTGGTGTGCTCAAATAGGAGCTTACACTGTTTCGGGTCTCCTCTACCCATCATTGGAAGTGGCAAGTGTGCACAAAGGGAGGATCCAGTGAGTAGATCGATGCGCGTATGTGGTTGTCACATTGAGCTGTGCACGTCTCCAGCACCACTGTGTGGGTCCCCTCAGGAGACAACAAAGAAGGACTCACAGAAGTGGATGCACGCTATTTGGTGAGGCTCAGGGCAGAGAGCGCCAAAATGTTGTATGTAAGCACTATTGAGAGTGGAGGCCAAAGCACCAGCAGTATGAGGAAGTTGGAATGAGCTCTGAGTTGCCACCATGGGGCACCAGGCGCTCGCCCAGCACCCCTACTTCTCCAAGGGCAGCGACATCCACCTGGACCCGCCAAGAGTCTTTGTCCCAGCCACCGGATCCCAGGTCCGGCCCAGATGCACCCCTCAGCAGGACCGGACAGAGTCCAATATGTGTTCAGAGATGGTCACTTCGGTAGCGAGGCAATTGCAGGGAGCCGGGGGGTCCGAGGGATAGCCCGCTGGTGCAGGTGGGGGAGCATGCCCTGCTCTCAGGCATGCAGCCGCCCCAGGGAGCTGCACCGCAGAAGCCGCAACGGGCCCAGTCGTGTCCCCTAGGGCCGGGCCCTAGGTAGTAATAAATGATCCGAGCTGGTGCGGGATGTGGGATCCAAACACTGATGGCGCACTCACCAGGAGGTCCGAAGTTGCAGCTGAGATTCCCCAGCACAGGGCGGGTCACTGGCATAGGAGGAAGGCCCGGCAGGGGGGAACCCTGGCCGCATGTGGCACCAGGTTTAGGAGTTCAGAGGCGGGAGCGGGTCCATGTGTCCGTTGACGACCCGGCAGTGTAGGGGGAGGCAGGGCCCACAGCTCCGGCGATACTCAGCATTCTCGGCCTCAGGCTCGCCGCGGGGCCTCTGAGGCAGTGCCGGGGTGACCAGGCTCAGTGTAGGCATTGAGCATGTCTGGCCCCCCAAAAATCAATTGTCAGCAGCCCACCTCGATCGCCATGTCCCCCCAGCAGGATAGATGCAGATTCTGTGGTGATTCATGCTGTCTGGCAGACTGCGATCCCCCAAGCTTCACAGGTTAGCGGCCATCTTGGTTGCTGCCATGGCCATGCCCCCGGAGTATTGCATAGTTAAATAGAGGGGACAAACTGACACCCCCTGCCCCTAGTGGTACAATGTACATAGCATCTAGTACTGGTCTTTCCGTCTTTATGTCATACACAGGTTAGAGGTGTAGCTAACCACGGTGCAGCAGGTGCAGTGACATTGGGGCAGAGGG
Source organism: Calotriton arnoldi (assembly GCA_963921515.1). Lineage (NCBI taxonomy): Eukaryota > Metazoa > Chordata > Amphibia > Caudata > Salamandridae > Calotriton > Calotriton arnoldi. The sequence continues at coordinate 175,863 of CAWUFW010009287.1, forward strand.
GACTGGGAGGCCCATTTTACCCAACCTTGCTTGCATTTGAGCCAGTGTCACCTTGATATGCCACTGAGACAGGGAGGGCCAATGCTAAGTGAGGTGCCATGACCTACAGGTAGGGGGGTCAGTAATATCGCTGTCCTGTGTCCCTTGCACAGCCTGCAACCAGATATAAGGAAGTAGTTCAACAGAAGAAATTTGCAAGGTCCTTTCTCCTTCTGCTAGTAGTAACCTGCTGCTGACAGGAAGCATTAACCACTGGAAGGTGTGGTAGCATAGCTGACGCAAACCTTTGGTACTTTCGCGTTTCCATCATTATCATAGGGACAACAGCCCCGTTCACATGTGTAGCACAACCATTCTCAATCCTCAAGATCCTCCCCCGCAGAGCCCCAATACTCTTGACCACTGAGAAACAGTCACTGATTATTGAAGAAATGGCCGCTACAACTGCTAATGCGGTCCATTGTGCACAGCACTCGCCTTGTGGTTGATGGATTAGAACATGCGTGAAGTTGTTACACACAGCTGTGACACACTCCCAAACCCACAGTCACACAGACAGGTGCTGAGTGTTACATCACAGTGATATGCTGTTGGTAAACCTTAAAACTTCAAGCACGCATTCTTCAGAGCAGGTACTGTGCAGAAATGTTGCGAGGGCTGAGTGAACCTTCCAATAGATCCGCCATGTGATGTCATTGAATGTTCCATGAATACATAAGGTGGCAGCATAAGTAATAGCCAAAAAGGTTATTCAAAGATAGAGAAGGCTAAGAAACCTGAACAGGAACCAGGGACTGATGTTCTATCACACCAATGTGGGGTCAATTATAAATTCACCTGCCTGCCAAACACAACCAAAGCAGTCTCAAGAAAATAATAGACAAATATTCAGAAGAGGAATGAGAGTGTTAAATTGGGCTAGATCTACTCTGTAATTTGTTTTCGAAATATTAATTGTTGAAGAAGACAATATTTTCTTGTTCTCATCAACATACAGATAGTTAAGATGTAAAAAAAGAATTTGCCATGTAAAAATACAATAAGTATAAGAGAGATCACCATTTGAGAGGGATGCTAGGTTTGACGACCATGATGCCTACTTAAAAATGTTCTAAATAATGTATTGTAGGCCGTTGTGTAACAACTATTTGGAAGAGTTACTGATAATGACTCACAATCAGCTTCTATTCAGAGATTCAATCTCAAGGCCCCAGAGTGGAGAAAACAAGAATGACATTGGATTTCATTGAAGCCGCACTGTGGATGCCCTGTGACACTATCTGACCTGGCAAAAGATCAGTGCACTATTTCCCTGGAAAACTGACACAGGGATTTCCCTCAGCATGTCACCGACTTGCACATTCCTTGTGAGTTCACCCCTAGTGTGGAAAGGTCTCAATGATCACAATTCAGAATAACATCCCAAACAATGAGGCAAAGTGAGCCACAAAGATACAGCCACGGTGTACACAGCCCCAAACTGCCCCTTTTTTCTCACCAGGCAATTCCGTGGCGGCCATTTTTTAAGGCAGGGGTTCGCTGCTACACCTTCGGATTCTCCACGTAATTACTGCGCAAAGAGATTTAGCAGAAAGAGGAGGAAGGGAGCAGTGCTTTTCTGCCGTGACTGCTTTTGGTTCTCAGTATGGGCCTGTTAGAAATGGGGGTCTCTAGTTGGCAATGGCTGGCGCCACTGTCCAAATAGGGACCCTTCTTCCTAAGTCAGGGCAAGTGGGCTACCCCCTTTGATAACCCCTGCTCAACCCTGTGGTAACGTAGCATGAGCAGTTAGGCCTATCTCAGAGGCAGTGTGTGAAGCATTTATGACCATGCACAATAAGGCAGTAACGACACCACAAAAGGACACAACTCAAGTAGGTATAGAAAAAATAGTATCTTTATCTAAGGTTTAGTACGAGACTCTCAAAAGCGTTTTAACCAGTCACCATGCATGTAAATCAGTAGAGACTTAAAAAGGGGCAATACGTATTCACCAGAACGTTGCACTGACTGAGTTCAAGGCCTGGGTCTACGCGACCCGTTGCGCACCAGATACCTGCCGTTGGACGGGGACACAGTACGCAGCTTTTCGAAGAAGTGGAGACGGTGACAGGCGGACTCCCAGCGGCCACAGTTCTTGATGGAAGTGTTCTGCAAAATGCACTCGCAATGATTCGGGCACTCCGGGACAGGCGGGCCCTCAGTGGCAGCAGCACGCGGCTGCGGCGGCCCGGGCTGGTGGTGGCGATGACTCTCGTCATGCAGCTCCGTGGTGGGCTTGCGGCGGCAGCAGCGCTCTCCTAGCTGCGGCGGCCCACGGGACGATTCACGATGGTGCAAGGTTGACAAAGACGTGGGCACTCAGTGGCAGCAGCTCTCTCTTAGCTGCAGCGGTTCACAGGACACATCACAATGATGCAAAGTTAGCAGGGGTGCGAGCACTCAGCGGCGGCAGCTCTCTCTTAGCTGCGGCGGCTCACAGGACAAATCACGATGATGCAAAGTTAGCAGGGGTGCGAGCACTCAGCGGTGGCAGGTCTCTCTTAGCTGCGGCGGCTCACAGGACAAATCAATGTGATGCAAAGTTAGCAACGGTGCGAGCACTCAGCGGCGGCAGCCCTCTCTTGGCTGCGGCGGCTCACAGGACAAATCTCGGTGATGCAAAGTTAGCAAGGGTGCGAGCAATCAGCGGCGGCAGCTCTCTCTTAGCTGCGGCGCCTCAAAGGACAATCCTCGGTGATGCAAAGTTAGCAAGGGTGCGAGCACTCAGCAGCGACAGCTCTCTCTTCGCTGCGGCGGCTCACAGGACAACTCTCGGTGATGCAAAGTTAGCAAGGGTGCGAGCACTCAGCGGCGGCAGCTCTCTTTTAGCTGCGGCAGCTCACAGGACAATCCACGATGTTGCACAATTAACACAAGTGCGGGCATCCAGCGGCGGCAGCTCTCTCTTAGCTGCGGCGGCCCACAGGGTTTCAGCGAAGGTTCTGAGGATTCAAAATAAGGCGGGCACTCAGCGGCGGCAGCTCTCTCTTAGCTGCGGCGGCCCACACAGTTTCAGCGAAGGTTCTGAGGATTCAAAATAAGGCGGGCACTCAGCGGCGGCAGCTCTCTCTTAGCTGCGGCGACCCACACAGTTTCAGCGAAGGTTCTGAAGATTCCAATTAAGGCGGGCACTCAGCGGCGGCAGCTCTCTCTTAACTGCGGCGGCCCACACACAGAATTCACAAGGGTTACCAGTCCGCGTTCCTCACAGTAGGACTAGAGGTTCCGGATTACTCGACGGAGGCCTCACCTGCAAGTAGAATTCCTAGCAAGGGAATTCGGGCGGCTGACGGGGTGAAGTCTAATGTCCCTGAGACTTCAGCAGGAGGCGCTCTCAATTCAGGCCCTTGGGTAGTTTCTTCAGCAAGCTTGGTGAAAGTTTCAAAGTCCTTTCCTCTGTCCGCTTGGACAGAGTTTCGTCTTGACATCCAGAAGGAACACCCTTGAAACAGGTTTCAGCGCAGCGTTTTATACCTAAAAGTATTTGTTCTCTGCAGTCACAAATCACTGCATCCAGCCAGAACCAGTTCGGTGGGGTCGGGGAGCACTTGGTTTACGAGGCGACATCCTGCCCTTTAAGAATTCGGGGGTCTGGTATCAGACGCCCAGTGGGAGATGGAGCCATCATTCACCTTGCCAGGCACGGCCCTGCTCGGATCAAAGAGTCACCCCTCCCCATACTCTAAATGCCGATCTCTCTCTCCAGCCAGGTCTGACCCAGCTGGCCCTGCCGCTCCAAAACCAGACGGCCAATACACACGCTAGCAAAAAGCCTACAGGAAAGCTTCAGGCCAGAAAATACCTCGTTTCTAGTAGAGGCATTTTCAAACACGGGCTACGCTAATAATCCTTACTAAAAGATGCATCTCAATGTTCTGAGTTTAAACATATCAAAGTCGACGTTCCTATCAGGTTCCTGGGGGCAGGTAGGATTAAGGCATGTAATACTCAGCCTGCACATTCTGGCCTATGAGAACGGGTGGCCTCGCAATAGTAAACAGTGAAATGGAGGGGAACTCGCTATTAGAACATGCTACACAGACATACTTTAAAAGCTGCTTCGGTGGGTAGCGCAAATCAGCGCTGCCGGCCCACCAGCAGTATTTGGTCTACCAGCCCTGGGCACACACAGTGCACTGATACTAGGGACTGACAGGTAAACCAAACAAGCCATTTATGATTATCCCAATTCATACAGGTATCTTTACACAGGGAGCATTCGCGCTGTGTCACTGATTGGTAGTGGCACAGCGCCCAGAGCATCTAAATCCAGCCAACATAAAAGGTTAGAAGCGAAAAGAGGAAGGGAGACCCGCGCCAATGATGCCAGGTCTAACACACGTCCCCTCCAGCTGAAATGTGGGGAGAACTAACCATTCCCTTGGGAGTTCTCATCACTAAGGCGGAAAAACCTGGACAAACCGTCAGCATTGGCGTGCTCTGTACCAGGGCGGTGTTCCACCGTGAAATCCATACCCTGTAGGGAAATGGACCACCTCAACAACTTGGGATTCTCACCCCTCATATGCATCAACCATCTAAGGGGCCTGTGGTCTGCCTGAACCCGGAAGTGAGTCCCAAACAAATATGGCCTCAGCTTCTTCAGCGCCCAGACCACAGCAAATGCCTCACGCTCAATTGTACTCCACCTCTGTTCCTGGGGAAGTAACCTCCTGCTTAGGAAGGCTACCGGTTGGTCTAGTCCCTCCTCATTGATCTGTGACAGAACAGCCCCTATACCATGCTCTGAGGCGTCTGTCTGGACAACGAATTCCTTTGAAAAGTCGGGCGCCTGAAGCACGGGTGCAGTGTACATTGCAGTCTTCAGGGCGTCAAAAGCGTTCTGACAGGTGTCAGTCCAGTTTACCTTCTTTGGCTGCTTCTTAGAAGTCAGCTCAGTCAAGGGTGCAACAATGTTACCATATCCTTTGACAAACCTCCTGTAGTACCCCGTGAGTCCTAAGAAGGCTCTCACCTGCGTCTGAGTCTTGGGGGGTTCCCACGCCAGGATAGTTTCAATTTTGGGCTGAAGGGGCGCCACCTGGCCGCTCCCCACCTGGTGCCCCAAAATCACTACAGAACCCTGCCCAATCTGGCACTTACTGGCTTTGATTGTGAGGCCTGCCTTCCGCAGTGCCATCAATACCTCCCAGAGGTGGCGCAGGTGGTCCTCCCAAGAGGAGCTAAACACCGCAATGTCATCCAGGTAGGCAGCACTGAAGTCTTCCAGTCCAACCAACACCCTGTTGACCAGCCTCTGAAAGGTGGCAGGGGCATTCTTCATTCCAAAGGGCATCACCCGGAACTGGTAGTGCCCATCGGGTGTGGAGAAGGCTGACCTCTCCTTTGCTCCCTCGGTCAAGGCGATCTGCCAATACCCAGACGTCAAATCAGATGTGCTGAGGTATTTGGCAGCCCCTAACCGATCTATGAGCTCATCAGCTCTGGGGATGGGGTGCGCGTCAGTCTTTGTGACTGAATTGAGGCCCCGATAGTCCACGCAGAACCGAAGTTCTGGGGTGGTACCAGGTGCTGCAGCTTTTGGTACCAGGATCACTGGGCTGGACCAAGGGCTGCTAGAGGACTCAATCACCCCAAGGGCAAACATTTTGGTAACCTCATCCTTAATGTAGGCCCTTACCCGGTCAGTCACTCGGTAAGCCTTGTGCTTAATGGGAGGACTGTCCCCGGTATCCACGTCATGGACACACCAATCAGTGACACTAGGTATCAGGGAGAACAGATCACTGAATTGCCCCAACAGTTGGCGACAATCACCCTGCTGCTCAGGGGTCAGTGTGGTGGAGAGGACCACACCCTCCACTGACCCATCTCGCTCCCCTGCACACAGGAGGTCAGGAAGGGGTTTGCTCTCCTCCTCCATCCCATAATCTGTGGCCAGAAGCATGCCCATTTCAGACCTCTCAAAGTGGGGCTTCAGGCGGTTAACATGCAGGACCCGCAAGGGGTTCCTGGGAGACTGCAAGTCCACCACGTAGGTAACAGGACTCTTGCGCTCCACCACCTCAAAGGGGCCGGTCCACCTATCCTGGAGCGCACAGGGCTCCACTGGGGCCATGACCCAAACCTTCTGCCCAGGCTGAAACTCGATCACAGTGGCATTCTGATCGTGCCAGCGTTTCATCTCTTCCTGGCTGGTTTCCAGGTTTGCCTCAGCAAGTTTCCTGAAACGCCGAGTCTAGTTCCTGAAGGCCAGCATGTAACTAAACACATCCTGGGGAGGTTTCCTGGGAGATTGCTCCCAGCCTTCCTTGACCAGACTCAGAGGCCCTCTTACCTGGTGACCATAGAGCAGCTCAAAGGGACTGAACCCTAAGGACTTCTGTGGCATCTCACGGTAAGCAAACAACAGGCATGGCAAGAGGACATCCCACTTACGCTTCATGGGCTCGCCTAGTCCCATAATCATGCCCTTAAGGGTCCGGTTGAATCTCTCAACCAGCCCATTACCCTGGGGGTGGTAAGGAGTGGTGAACTTATACGTTACCCCACACTCCTCCCACAGAGACTTCATGTACTTGGAGATGAAGTTAGTTCCCCTATCGGACACCACCTCTCTGGGGAATCCCACACGTGAGAAAATCCCCATCAGTGCCCGTCCCACCACGGGTGCCGTCACTGTCCTGAGCGGGATGGCCTCAGGGTACCGGGTGGCATGGTCCACCAAGACTAGGATGAACCTGTTGCCCATGGCTGTCTTGGGATCCAGAGGCCCCACAATATCAATGCCCACTCGTTCGAATGGGGTGCTCACCACGGGAAAGGGCTGTAGTGGGGCCTTAATCTTCCCCCCACTCTTCCCACTTGCCTGGCAAGTCTCACACATCCTGCAGTGAGCATCGGAGCTCCTGCGCATGTGGGGCCAATAGAAGTGGGTGACCAGCCTCTCAAAGGTCTTGGTCTGCCCCAGATGTCCGGCCAGTGGCACATCATGAGCCAACCCCAGTAGGAAGGTCCTGAAGTGCTGGGGTACCACCAGCACACGGGCTGACCCAGGCTCAGCAACCTTAGGCTCGCTGTAAAGGAGGCCGTTCTCCCAATAGATCCAATGTGACCCTGTCTGGTCACCTGCTGCTTGGGCGGCGGCCTGTCGCCGCACCCCCTCAAGAGAAGGGCAGGTTCTCTGCTGCTCGCAAAATTCCTTCCTGCTGCCAATGGGTCAGCCCCGGTAGGTCCCCCAGTTCGGCCACTTGTTCCCCTGTAGGTTCCAGGGCATCCCCCTCAAGGTCTGCTCCCTCCGGGACCGTGGGAACCACGGGGGCCGGTTTCCCGCACCCCCTACCCCTTCTCTTTGAGGCAGGGGCCTGGGCCATACTTTAAGGCTCCAGACCCTCCTGAACATCCTTCTGAGCTGCCATGGACCGAGTGGTCACACATGCCCACTCAGGCAAACCCAACATTTCCAAATGAGACTTTCTCTCCACCGTAGCCCATGGGGAGTTCTCCAGATCGTTGCCCAACAGACAGTCTACAGGCATGGCGGCCCTCACAGCCACTTGAAGAGTTCCTGTGACCCCCCCCCCACTCGAAGGGAACCTCAGCCACTTCACACTGGCTCTCTGAGTTGTCTGCTGACACTACGGGGCAGAATGCATGGGGGACAACTTGCTCTTTGGACACCAACCAGGAGCTGACAGCAGTCACACTCGCTCCGGTGTCCCTGACAGCCTCCACCCTATGGCCATTGATGGTCACCCACTGCCGGTACTTCTGAGTGTTGGTCGGCAGTGTGGGGTTAGGGACCTTCTCGAAGTCCCCAAGCGAGACAAGGGTTAACTCTACGGGATCCCACCCACCTTGGACCTCCATTTCTTCCCCCCCCCCCCAGGGCTACACTGGCAATCTGGCGGGCTGGTGCACGGGGTGGTGCACGAGGATGCATTGGGGTCCCTCTGGGGACACTGGGGATCATAATACCGGTGGCCCACTTGACCACACTTGAAACAAGTAAGGGGCCCCTATGAACAGGCCTACCTGTCGGGGACAGTGGCTTCTTCTCAGGGGGAGGCTGGGACACCACGGCTTGGTTCCCTTGGGAATTACTTCGGGCCCCTCTGGAACTCCCTCTGTTTACCCTTGTCCCCCCACTTTTCTGCTGGGGACCCTGCCCACCTCTAGCGAAGTCTCCCACAAAACCTTTGCGGACCCGGGTGCTCACCCAGCGGTCCGCCTCCTCAGCAAGCTTCCTAGGGTTAGTCAGCTTGCTATCAATCAGGTGCTGGCGTAGCTCTGAAAAACAGTTACTGGACAAATGCTCCCACGCAAACAAATCATATAATTGCTCGAAAGTTTCCACTTTGCTACCTTTTACCCAGCGATCCATTGCTCTGCAGAAAAAAGACACATATTCAACCCACTTCTTACAGGTTCTAAACCTCTGCCTGTACATTTCCGGGGTCAAACATAACGGGTCATCAAAGCTTCTTTCATATGGGCATACACCATCCTCCTCTCCTCAGGCAGGTCCAACAGGGTATCCCTACCATCACTTACAAAGCGCCCCCACAATCCTGCTCCCCAATCCTGCTCAGGGACCCGGTGAGACACCATTGCTATCTCAAATGCGGCAAACCATTGCCCAATATCCTCACTCTTGTGAAAATCCCTAATGACATCCTTAGGGATATAAACTCTACTCTCAGGAGTTACTAAAGGTATGCTGCCACCAGAGGGGGAGACCGGGACACTCCTCGCCCTGATCTCTATCTCCCTCAACATTCTCTCATGTTCCATTCTCATTTTCTCAAGTTCAAATGACAATCGATTCTTCTCAATATCTAACTTCTTACTCTCAAGGTCTTTCTGACCTTCCAATTTAGCCATCTCCAAACTATGCCTCCTATCTCTCTCCCTGTCCTCCAGCTCTTCTGGGGTCAGGCTTCTTTGGGATACACTAGTACCTGGATTGGAGGGTGTTCTATCCCCCCCCCTTCTACTGCATCATCCTGCTGCCCTCCAGCATTCTCTTCCTCATCCCCAGTGGACTCTCTCACTTCCCACCAGGCCTTCAGCGCCTTGTGGTACTCCTCCTTCCTAGAGAGACCTATCACGGGGACTGCGAATTGCCTACAAAATGACTTCAGCTGTTTGGCAGTATAGGAATCTAATCTTTCCTCCTCAAAGGCTAGATCCTCCGAAGCATTGGAGGTTGGCCTTCCCATGTTAGCAGTACTCATGGCTGCGATCAACAATTCAATACTAAAACAACCAACTAAAAAAGAATTCGGAGAGAGAAAAAAAAATCCGCGCGTGTCAGCGCTTTGGTCTGTACTCACTAGTGGTGTCTACCAGTTATTGTACGTGGATCATAAATGCAAGTCCTGATCCTCACCGCTGACCGCCAATGTTAGAAATGGGGGTCTCTAGTTGGCAATGGCTGGCGCCACTGTCCAAATAGGGACCCTTCTTCCTAAGTCAGGGCAAGTGGGCTACCCCCTTTGATAACCCCTGCTCAACCCTGTGGTAACGTAGCACGAGCAGTTAGGCCTATCTCAGAGGCAGTGTGTGAAGCATTTATGACCATGCACAATCAGGCAGTAACGACACCACAAAAGGACACAACTCAAGTAGGTATAGAAAAAATAGTATCTTTATCTAAGGTTTAGTACGAGACTCTCAAAAGCGTTTTAACCAGTCACCATGCATGTAAATCAGTAGAGACTTAAAAAGGGGCAATACGTATTCACCAGAACGTGGCACTGACTGAGTTCAAGGCCTGGGTCTACGCGACCCGTTGCGCACCAGATACCTGCCGTTGGACGGGGACACAGTACGTAGCTTCTCGAAGAAGCGGAGACGGTGACAGGCGGACTCCCAGCGACCACAGTTCTCGATGGCAGTGGTCCGCAAAGTGCACTCGCAATGATTCGGGCACTCCGGGACAGGCAGGCCCTCAGCGGCAGCAGCACGCGGCTGCGGCGGCCCGGGCTGGTGGTGGCAATGACTCTCGTCGTGCAGCTCCGTGGTGGGCTCGTGGCGGCAGCAGCGCTCTCCTAGCTGCGGCGGCCCACGGGACGATTCACGATGGTGCAAGGTTGACAAAGACGTGGGCACTCAGCGGCAGCAGCTCTCTCTTAGCTGCGGCGGCCCACAGGACAAATCCCAATGATGCAAAGTTAGCAAAGGTGCGAGCCCTCCGCGGCAGCAGCTCTCTCTTAGCTGCGGCTGCTCACAGGACAAATCACGATGATGCAAAGTTAGCAGGGGTGCGAGCACTCAGCGGCGGCAGCTCTCTCTTAGCTGCGGCGGCTCACAGGACAAATCACGGTGATGAAAAGTTAGCAACGGTGCGAGCACTCAGCGGCGGCAGCCCTCTCTTGGCTGCGGCGGCTCACAGGACAAATCTTGGTGATGCAAAGTTAGCAAGGGTGCGAGCACTCAGCGGCGGCAGCTCTCTCTTGGCTGCGGCGGCTCACAGGACAAATCTCGGTGATGCAAAGTTAGCAAGGGTGCGAGCACTCAGCGGCGGCAGCTATCTCTTAGCTGCGGCGGCTCAAAGGACAATCCTCGGTGATGCAAAGTTAGCAAGGGTGCGAGCACTCAGCAGCGGCAGCTCTCTCTTAGCTGCGGCGGCTCACAGGACAACTCTCGGTGATGCAAAGTTAGCAAGGGTGCGAGCACTCAGCGGCGGCAGCTCTCTTAGCTGCGGCGGCTCACAGGACAATCCACGATGTTGCACAATTAACACAAGTGCGGGCATCCAGCGGCGGCAGCTCTCTCTTAGCTGCGGCGGCCCACAGGGTTTCAGCAAAGGTTCTGAGGATTCAAAATAAGGCGGGAACTCAGCGGCGGCAGCTCTCTCTTAGCTGCGGCGGCCCACGCAGTTTCAGCGAAGGTTCTGAGGATTCAAAATAAGGCGGGCACTCAGCGGCGGCAGCTCTCTCTTAGCTGTGGCGGCCCACACAGTTTCAACGAAGGTTCTGAAGATTCCAATTAAGGCGGGCACTCAGCGGCGGCAGCTCTCTCTTAGCTGCGGCGGCCCACACACAGAGTTCACAAGGGTTACCAGTCCGCGTTCCTCACAGTAGGACTAGAGGTTCCAGATTACTCGACGGAGGCCTCACCTGCAAGTAGAATTCCTAGCAAGGGAATTCGGGCGGCTGACGGGGTAAAGTCTAATGTCCCTGAGACTTCAGCAGGAGGCGCTCTCAATTCAGGCCCTTGGGTAGTTTCTTCAGCAAGCTTGGTGAAAGTTTCAAAGTCCTTTCCTCTGTCCGCTCGGACAGAGTTTCGTCTTGACATCCAGAAGGAACACCCTTGAAACAGGTTTCAGCGCAGCGTTTTATACCTAAAAGTCTTTGTTCTCTGCAGTCACAAATCACTGCATCCAGCCAGAACCAGTTCGGTGGGGTCGGGGAGCACTTGGTTTACGAGGCGACATCCTGCCCTTTAAGAATTCGGGGGTCTGCTATCAGATGCCCAGTGGGAGATGGAGCCATCATTCACCTTGCCAGGCACGGCCCTGCTCGGATCAAAGAGTCACCCCTCCCCATACTCTAAATGCTGATCTCTCTCTCCAGCCAGGCCTGACCCAGCTGGCCCTGCTGCTCCAAAACCAGACGGCCAATACACACGCTAGCAAAAAGCCTACGGGAAAGCTTCAGGCCAGAAAATACCTCGTTTCTAGTAGAGGCATTTTCGAACACGGGCTACGCTAATAATCCTTACTAAAAGATGCATCTCAATGTTCTGAGTTTAAACATATCAAAGTCGACGTTCCTATCAGGTTCCTGGGGGCAGGTAGGATTAAGGCATGTAATACTCAGCCTGCACATTCTGGCCTATGAGAACGGGTGGCCTCTCAATAGTAAACAGTGAAATGGAGGGGGACTCGCTATTAGAACATGCTACACAGACATACTTTAAAAGCTGCTTCGGTGGGTAGCGCAAATCAGCGCTGCCGGCCCACCAGCAGTATTTGGTCTACCAGCCCTGGGCACACACAGTGCACTGATACTAGGGACTGACAGGTAAACCAAACGAGCCAATTATGATTATCCCAATTCATACAGGTATCTTTACACAGGGAGCATTCGCGCTGTGTCACTGATTGGTAGTGGCACAGCGCCCAGAGCATCTAAATCCAGCCAACATAAAAGGTTAGAAGCGAAAAGAGGAAGGGAGACCCGCGCCAATGATGCCAGGTCTAACAGGGCCTGAATGTACAATCAGGAGCCTAGCTATTAATGGGGCAGCATGTGCAGTGGCACCAGGCCCTAAGGCCTGAGGGGCCCACCAAACCCGGATTATTGCTCTGTTTAACAACCCAAACAGCAGTTATGAGGCACTTTTTCTTTGCTTGCTCTAGGGCCTTTAGCACATTTGCTACGCCCTGGCGTTACAGTTAAGTGGGCAGATTTTACAACACTGAGGAAATGCACAGAGGAAACAGTGAGACGCCAATGCCCAGATGGTAGGAGCAATGTGCTCGATATCCATTCATAATTCTGATCCTCAAATATCTACAACATAAATAGAAATACCAACACTATCTTTTGCAGTTATTCTTAAATACCAACATTTTGACTTGCAAAGAATTGGTCAACCTGCAGTCGATCACTTGACTTCAAGTATGCAAATACTGGATTTAGAACGCTAAATTAATCTAGTCTTGAAATAAGTGGCCGTTGAGGGTTTCCAGGTTGTTGACATACTGTTCATATGAGATTTACATATTAAGCGCAAGGCTAGATGACAGCAGCAGCTATTTTGATGTCGACATTTGTGCAGTACACATTTTTGTGGTCTGAGTTGCTGTGATCATTGCTCCTTGAATGACTGTGGCCAGAAATGAAATTAGGTATGTTCAGAGCTCTATTTAAAGGCATACAAACATTCACTCACTTGCATGCTACTGTTTGCACCTATACCAATATTAATTTCACATGTACATCCTAGGCAACTATACCATACCACCACTCTCTCATTCATCCAAACCCCATACCACAACTATGATCCCCAAAATAACCCTTTCTAGACTCTTCCCACCTCTACCCCTCCTTGCATCATTTCATACCTCTTTTACTATTCAGATCCCCCAAACAAACCCTTCTAAACCCTTACCTCTGACTCTTCCCCCTCCACCTCCCCATTACTCATTCCAAACCCCCCCTCCTACTGCTATGAACTCCAAACAAAATAATAATAATAAACATTCTAGACCCTTCACTCTTCTATCCCTCCACTATTCCTTCTCAATCCAAATAACAGACGAACATGTCCACCACTCAAAATTAATATCATATTTCCCTATACTAACTCCCGTCCACCTCCCCTTTACTCATCCCAAACCCCCTCCTACGGCTGTAAACTAAAAAAAAAAAATTACCCTTCACTCTTTTATTCCTCCAATATTCCTTTTTAATTCAAATAACAGACAAACATATCCACCACTCAAAATAATTGCATATTTCCATATGCTAATTCCCACTAATCCTGTTTGGGTGCCGGAGTAGTGTGCTACTCACCGAAAAGCGCTTCAACACCTCATCAGGAGTAACAAGCGCTGTATAAATGCAAACCTTTTCCCTCTTCTATCCCTCCATTATCCTTCTTTAACCAAATAACAGTCTAACATATCCACCGCTCAATTTACTTCATATTTTACTATACTAATTCACCACTAATCCTTTATGGGTTCCAGAATAGCATGCTACTCGCCGAAAACGCGCTTCAACACCTCATCAGGGGTAGCATGTGCTATATAAATGCAAGCCTTTTTCCTCTTCTATCCCTCCCTTATCCTTCTCAATCCAAATAACGGACTAACATATCCACCACTCAAATTACTTTCATATTTCACTATACTAATTCACCACTAATCCTTTATGGGTTCCGGAGTAGCGTACTACTCGCCAAAAAAGCGCTTCGACACCTCGTCAGGGGTAGTAAGCGCTATAAAAATCCAATTACAATACAATACAATACCAGCACTAATCGTCCCAGGAGATGAAGGCTTTATGCAATGAGTAATCACATAATCTGCGCACTCCATATTCACACAAGTAAATTAAAAATGATAGTTAAAAAAAAATCTTAATTTTAGGATGTTACTAAGAGTGACAAATTTTAAGTTGCCAACACGCCAAAGGCTGACAGTACCCTTAAAAAGTTACATTAATACGTATCTTTGATCTACGGGCCCAGTTTTGGAATTCTGTTGCGGCAGTAAAATGGCTGTCACACTAAAGCTAGAGCATCATATATCCTGTGACAAAGAAATCAAGCGGGAACAAACTTACCCCACTTTTCGGGTGGGCTATCCATTCCAATTCACCCATGACAGATCGGGAGTCCAATAAATTAACTGCAATGGAAAAAAATAAACGAGTTAGCTTCCTGTATAACCAACAAACGTCCAAAAAAAGAGCAAAGGTAAGGAACTGAGAAATGTTTTTTTTATCTTTATCTATCGAATTTTGGAAACTTTTTTTTCTTAAAGTCTGTCATTTTGCGCGTACTCATTTTTAATATCAGTAAATGTATCAAACAGTATAAATAGAAGAATTTAGTACACACAAAGAAGCAAATTACTCCGAGCCAACCTATGCATAAAACAGTAAAGCCTGTCAATAATGAAACTGGAAAAAACATAAGAACAGACTGATGGAAGAGAAGGGGAGATAAGGAAAGAGAGAGAGAGCAAGAAAGAAAGAGGGTGAAAGAGAAAACATGTTAAAGTGAGAGAAAATGGAAGCAAGAGAGAAGGAAAGACAGAGAGAGAGAGAAAGAGACAGCGAGAAAATGGGCCTGATTCACAAAGGTAAACTTACACTTTTGTGTAAGTTAACTATTTTTTCTATTCACAATCTCCAATTTAATAGGAAGTTTATGACTGTGGAGACTTTGCCCCCGACTGCCCATTTGCGAGTCTCCACAGTCCGATGGCGGCCTTCGCGGGGCAGCACCTACAGCCCATGCATTTTCGGGAAGAGTGTTAACAGGACATTATTCTTCCTGTCTGACTACTCCATTAAAAAAAAAGCTTGTCTCACACCTAAATTCAAAAGTAAACTCTGCTCACATATTTTATGAGTTTACTCTTTCACACACATCATGCATTTAAACAAGCACTGGCATTTTAATATGTTTTTCTTTTGTGTGCAGCTTCAAAACACACCAAAGGTATAACATGGATAGCAGCAGCATAGCCTTCTCTAACCTAAATAATAACACAATTCTCTCACACATACAGGACAGGCGCAAGGACTGTTATAGGGCTGTTGTGCAATTTCCACAAACATAAAAGAAGCACAAAACATCTGTAAGAAACAGCGAAACTTCTTATGGAACTAACATACATTCATGACTCATATAGGACGATGAACGCTCGCCTAACTAGCACGATACTCTTCCAAAGTGGGCCTCATATCTTGCACTGGGAAGCATTCATGAGTATTACTGTTTACTGTTTGGACAGTCTCTTAGCCATTGATTCCCTAGTTTGGGTGCAGTTATGTCACGTATGTCAACATTTATGTTCTCCCTTTGTTACACTGTTGCTTGTATTAAAATTCTATGTGGGTGAGCTAAAATGTTGTTTACTGGTGTCTCCTGCCACAAGAATAAAAACAGGAGGGCAGAGCAATGGATCCAACTTCTCTTTTCCATCTACATGTTTTGGTGCTCACTCCTATACATTAACATTGCTCATCTTTATAACAAAACACCTCCGCTCCTCCCTCGTGGAGTTGTAGCCCACACTGGGTTCCTTGCGGTCCCAGTGTGAGGAGGGAACCCAATGATGGAGCATGTCACCTACGGGTGAGTGAGGGTTCTCGTCCTAAAAGCGCAGTACTCCATCTTTGCTTTGTCCATTCTTGCCTTTCATACTCATCCATGTACATAGTGTGTGTTATCATCTATTTATTGGAGCAGTATGTTTTTTCCCCCCTTTTTTCAATGGGTTAATGCTCCTGTGAGACTCCCTTGTGTGTGTGTGTATATTTAAAAGGTAGGACATGCACGTTTGAGTTTTACATGTCCTGGTAGTGAAAAACTGGTAAATTCGTTTTTCACTACTGCAAATCCTATCTCTCCCATAGGTTAACATTGGGAGTGCCTTAAAACATCTTTTAAGTGTAATTTCCAATTGGGAAAGATAGAAATTT
The DNA here is from genome assembly GCA_963921515.1 of Calotriton arnoldi. Taxonomy (NCBI): domain Eukaryota; kingdom Metazoa; phylum Chordata; class Amphibia; order Caudata; family Salamandridae; genus Calotriton; species Calotriton arnoldi. The sequence goes on from CAWUFW010009287.1 coordinate 192,035, forward strand.
GGAGTTTGGTGTCTCTGGACTCACAATTTAAAATCACAACTTATGGTGAAGTTTAATTTTAAATTGTAAGTCTGATAATGCCACATTTAGAAAATTGGCATTTTCTTACTTTAACCAACCTGTGTCTCTGCCTATCTCTGAATACATGTCTGGGTTGGGTGACAGTTGGGCTTTGTGCATCCCCTCTAGACAGTCACACAAAGGGAGCTGGGGTGTGACATTTACATCCTGATGGCCCATCACCAGGCTGATGGGCCTTCCTGAAGAAGATTGGGAGGGAGGAGCTGGCACTTGCCCCTGAATAGTGCTGTGCCTCTCCCCACTCAAAGAGCTGCATACCCCCCCCTTAGAGAGTCTGGAGCCAGGACAGGAACGGCAGGGACCGTGTGATCTTCAAAAGCATCTTTGAAGTTTCCCCCACTTCAAAGGCACATTTGGGTATAAGTACTGGCCCCTGACACCACCAAATCAGGACTTTGCTGGAAACCAGGACATTCTACCTGGAACAAGAGCTGATGTGCTGTTGGGGGGCCTGCAACTTTGCTAATTGCATTGCTGTGTTGGCCTGCTGCCTGCTGTGCTGTAGGTGGGACTGCCACTTTGCTAGCTGCTCTGCTGTGTTGGCATGCTGCCTTCGGCTTCTTGCCTGGGAGTGAGAAGGACTGGTCCTGTTCTCTACATCCTTGAACCTAAGTTTCTCCAAGGGCTTGCTGGCTTGACTCCTGTTTTCTTAAGTCTCAGGGTCATAAAAGACTTCTTGTAATTCTACTGGTGCTGCTGTACTCTGCTATCTGTGAGTCCTTCCCTTAGCCCAGGTGCCCACTCCAGTCCTGGGCCTCAGAAGTGGCTTCTGCAGCTATTTTCTACAAAAATTGATGCAGTGACGCCTTTGCACCAATCGGAATCGACGCAGTGCCCTCTGAAGCCAATGCGGAGCTGATTCGACGATGAAGCGGGTCCCGACTGCGAGGCTCAATGAAGTCACAGTGCCTATCCAAAGAGGCTGCTGCAGAGCTCGACATTGCCGCAGGGCCAATCCTTCAACACCAACTGCGATGCTCGACTTCGACACATCGCCACGACTGCGCGAATCAGAAATGAGGCTTAGAGTATTTGATGGCAACTCTTGCTCCATCGACAGTCAAAAAACCCAACCTGTCTGGCAATAATATTGAGAGTGCCCGTCAGGATCACAGTAAGATAGTAATCTCGCTAGGCTAACAACAACCCAATTCCCCTGAACAAACTAGAGAAAGTTTTTTAGTCTGTATAACAAAATAGATATATTTTTTATTTTATAATTTTTGATATTCACAATGTTTACATCAAGGTTTGAACCACAATAACATAAGACATAATTTTATAAATACAAAATAAAACAGATAAATAAGGTCCCACATTCATACACTACAAACACTCACAGCCACAAATACACGCATACTCAAACACTCTCACCACTCAAGAGCAATTTGTCACAAAAAAAGTGGGTAATCCAAAATACAACATGTTCACAACAATAGCTATCGTGCGTCCTCTCCTTGAAAGGTAATAGAAAGTTCTGGGGGCACGAAGTTGTCCAGCGCCAACGCGCGTTTCGGTGTCTTAACCCAATACGGGTCAAACCTTCATCAGGGCGAACAGATCAGAAAGTGGGACACAACAACAGAACCACCTACAACAATAAAAAAGTGCTATAAAACAATCATAGTCAGAGCTACAATTCACAAATTTATATATACATTTTACAATGGATGATGAGTTCAGGGATATATATATATATGGGGAGATAATGAGTTAGCAGCGAGAAGGCATAAACAATTGTTCATATATAATAAGAATCAAACTTGAATATCATTTAATGAGATATGGGAACGTGCGCACCAAGCAATACCAGAAAATACCCAAAAAGTTGGAAAATGGAAGTTTCACCCAGAGAATAGAAAATACACCCAAATTCACAGTGACGATCAGAAATGAATATTAAGTGACATAGGTTAACCCAATTATTTGGTCTATATATAAATCTATACTATAATCTACCTTGATGCAGAGTCTAGGTAAATAGCATTGGATAGGGAAAATTAGGTTGAGACCAGCTCAATCCAATAAATCTGTAAAAACAGAAAACCTTGATGGTCAGTCTATGCACAAAAATTCAAAGGAAAATCTTTTTTTAAATATTAGAAAGTGGAGGAAAGTCAGGACTGGATCAGAGGCCCCGGGAGGGAGCATCCATCCACAAACGTCTTACCCATGTGGAAAACGGCATAAGATAAACATAAGGGCTTCTTAAGCTCCGAGATTGGAGCCTGTTTTAGGTGTATATTGCAAATATGATCCGAATTCCAAAAGTTGGGGCGTTCACATGCGCACATTCAGTCTGAGGTTCCTCATCTAGGGAATAAATGGAAGTCAAGTGAGCAAAAGGGGTCAATTTCCTGAGTAGGCACAGAAAGGAAATATATCAGAGGGTTAAAACTAATCTAGCAAGAAGATTCAAATTACTGAAGCTCACAACAGTCGGTAATTTAGACACTTGAGTAAGACAGGTTCCGCATTCCTAAACGGAATACAATTACGTGAGGCGGCGTCTCAAACAGAGAGATTAGGGAACAGAACAACATAGTTAGCCACTCAATACCTAAAGATCTAATAAGAAGTGGCCAAATATCCCTACATACCAACAAGTTGAAAAGGACCACTCAACAAGTGCCGCAAGGACGTACATAAATTAAAATAAGCATCCGGCCATGTGGGATAGAGAGTGGAAGACGGACAAAGAGAGCTGTCTAAATAACAAAAACCTGATAGTGCCCTTAGTTTAAGAGGCCACTCAATACGTAAGAATCTAATATTTTATAAAAAGTGGCCGGGTGTCCCTACATACCTATAAAATAGGGAGGACTACTAAGCAAGCGCCGCACGACCGTGCATAACTTAAAAAAGGGGGCATTGAATCTTGTAGGATAGAGAGTGGAAAACGAGCATAAAGAACTGCTAGATAATAAAGGCCTGATAATGCGCAAAGTTTGAAAAGCATCACAATACGACATTCGAACACATCGTCGACAGTCTATATGGCCGAGGATAAATTATCAAGTTATAGGGGCACATTCAACAGTGAAGAAAAGTTTTTAAGGAGAAGAAGAAGGGGGAAAAGAAAAGGATATAAAGACTTACCACATTCGACGGATGGCGAATTCAATAAAAGACGTCCTCCAACGGCTGGCGGGTAAAAGCTCCCGGGGACCAGTCTTAAAAATAGAGACTGCCTAATCCGGTTTATAAACGATTCGTCGCCATGCCATCAGCCAACGTGTAAATCAATAGAGGTTCCTCCCTCCCATCAAAAGAAATAAACAAGAAGAAAGGACTAGTACAGCGCATCCATCGGGGATGCTAATGCGGCGGACATCGCAGAAGTCTAACTCGTCTTTTCATAACCACATGCGATGGCCCACAAACGGCCAGGCTGGCGGGGGGGCAGAAAAAAGGGGGAATAAAAATTTCACCTTAGCCAAACAAGCTCGTATTTAGAGAAAACGCCAGGATAAGGGGAAGGTGACAGAGGCAAAAAGGATATGTATAAATAAGGAACATAGTGCAATGGCGAAGCCAAATCATACCAAAAAGGTATCCGGGAAAAGTAGCGGGACAGAGGAGGATTAAGGGGATCAGGGGTGCGCCAATGAGAGGCAAAAACCCCAGGGCGACTCAGGAAGTGAAATAATTTTAATCAAATTTATTGCCCACGAAAAATCAAGGGCAATGGAACAATAGAAAGGGCCCAGGTCAAGAATGTGCAAACCAATAAAGGATACATTGAGATCCAAATCCATATGGCAAGAATCTCAAGAAGTTGGCAAAGGCAGAAAATCAACAGTTCAAAATATTATAAAAGTAAACAGAAGGTTGCAGAGGTAAGGGAAGGGCTAGATCATTAAATAATCGCATTTTCCCAAGGGCAGATTTCGTTAAGCCCTTTCTCCACAGAGTTGAGACGGAAAATCCAGAAGACCTCTCTTTTCCTTCTGGTAGCGATCAAGTCCTTCCCTGCCTGTACATGAACTTTCTAGAATAGACCACCTGAGGTCATTCTCAGAGTGGCCAAGTTCCATCCAATGGCTGAGCAGGGGAGCGGAATGCTTCTTGAGTCTTATGTTGGACTTGTGCTCACCTATTCTTATTCTGCATTCCCTGCCTGTTTCTCCTATATAGGCCAAATTGCAAGGACACAGAATTATGTATATGATGTTTGATGTGCGGCAGTTGGTCATTTCTGCAAAGATATGGTAAGTCCATTTACTTTGATAATGTCACTGACTACAGCATTGGGGCATGCCTGGCAGGTGCCACAACGATGGTTTCCTTGATGGGGTGGCCGCCAGTGATAGATTTTTGACAATAAGGAGCACGTTCAGGAATTTTGCCTCTCACAAGGTGGTTCTTAAGATTTTTATTCCTTCTGAATGCGAACAATGGCTTGATAGCTTATGTTCACCATTGTCCATGTTCAAGAGGTACCATTGTGAGTTGATAGTCTGGCGTATTTTATGGTTCAAACTAGAGTGCTTAGTAACGCACACCAGTTTGTCCAGTTGTTGAGTACTCCTCGGCTGGAACATGGTATCACGGTTATAATACCTGGCTCTTTTCAAAGAGTCTTTGACCAATTTGGTCGGGTATCCTCGGGTGAGTAGTTTGTCTTTCAAGATGTCAGCATGTTTAAGAAATTCATTCATATTAGTACAGTTTCTCCGGAGGCGGAGAAACTGACTGAAGGGAATACCCTCCTTCTGACAACGCGGATGGTAGCTGTTGAATTGTAGAAGAGTATTCCTAGCCGTCGGCTTGGTGTATAAGGAAACCAATAATTCATGATCCTTATGTTCGATCCAAACATCCAGAAATTCAATTTTGCAATTGCTAGATTGAGTAGTGAATCTAAGGTTCGGATCGGCAGCATTTATCCAGCTAGTGAACTCATCGAGGGACTCCTGGTCCCCCTTCCAGATAAAGAAAATATCGTCAATGAAGCGGGACCAGGAGCGTACGTTTTCATAAAAGGGGGCCATCTCATTGTATATGTTCTGTGATTCAAAGTGTCCCATGTATAAACAAGCCACACTTGGGACGCAGGCAGCCCCCATGCTGACTCCCTGGATTTGCTGGTAATAAGCATTATTAAACTCAAAATAGTTTTCCCCCAAGACAAGGTCCAGACACTGGAGCATAAAAGGGGCATTAGGGACATTGGGGTCAGATGTCAGAATCTCTCGGAGAACTTTCATGGCTCCTTCCTGGGGGATGTTTGTATACAGGGACTCCAGGTCCATGGTGACCAGGAGTTCCCTGTCACAATTATATACGGTCTTTTCAATGGTGGAGATGAAATGCCCCGTGTCCTTAATGTATGATTTAAGGTTGCCCACCAACGGTTTCAAAAATTGATCGACATATTTTGAAAGAGGCTCCGTGGTCGCCCCAATAGTAGACACTATGGGTCTTAAAGGAGGGTTACATTCGCTCTTGTGAGTTTTAGGACGCCGTAGATAATGGGCATACGAGTACAAGAGGGGGTGAGGAATTCCGCCTCCTGGGGACAAATATATCCATTATCCACGGCCAACTCCACCATAGTAAGAATTCTACGCTTCAAATCAGGTTCAGGGTTAGCGGTGATCAGTTTATAGTGTCTAGGGACACCGAGGAGATTGTTCATTTTCTCCACATATTGGGGGTGTCAAAATGACAATACCCCTCCTTTGTCACACGGTTTGATAGTAAGGTTGTTGTTCTCTCGTAGGGACACAAGGGCAGCATTCTCCCTCTTAGAGATATTATAGGGCGGTTTGGGGACATATTTGATGATCTTCTGCATTTTAGTAATAACTGCTTTTTCGAAGATTTCAACTTCAGGTCCCAGGGAATCAAGATTAGGAGTAAACTCCGAGGGTGGTCTAAGGCCTGATAGGTTGTCCGAGGTGTCAGGAGGGGGCCTAGTTAGAAAAAACTTTTTGAGTCTTATTTTACGAAAAAACAGATGGAGATCCTTCATAAGTTCAAACTTATTTATGTCAGTGGTGGGGACAAAGGACAGACCCCTGGATAAAAGGGTAACCGCCTGAGAATCTATGTTGTTGGTGGACAGATTAAATACAGGAATTTTATTCAGGTTTTCCAGTATTGTTGGTGACGTGTCTGTATATACATCTGGGGCTGGACCTGATCATGATGGTAATTCCTCTGTTGAGGGTTCCGGGATCTGGGGTGAAAATTTCCTCTGCGGTTGCCTAAAAACGGTTGTGGGTTGCAGGTCTTTCAAATTGGTCCTGTCTGTTCTGATAGTTCGGATTATAATTGGGAGGACCCTCTCCGTCAGAATCAGTAGTATCCGAGAAGGTTGTAACACGTCTATTGCCCCAGCGGGGGTACCAGTGTTGGAGATGTTTTCGTCACTGGTAGTATAGAAATTCGAGGTCAAATAGGGATAGGCACGTTCTTGTGAAAATAGTCGGATATCTTTCCTAAATTTTTCGGTTTTTCTTTTTAGGAGATATTCCGAAAATGAATCTAGTTCGTAACAGATCTCCTCCAATTTCCTTTTACCGATCTCAACACTGTTATCTTTTTTAAGTTTTTCCTCTAATTCCTCAATTTCTTTGTTAAGGATAAATAACACTTCCCTGGCAGTTTCAATGATTAACATCATCCAATCCCTGGAACATCTGTTTGAGATTAGGGCCCATTTTTCCAGGAATTGTCTGATTTCAATGAAGAGTCCAGATATGTTCCTTACTCTCAGGCCAATAGGGATAGTACCAGCTTTTAAGTATTCCAACATAAAGTTGGCATGCGACTCGGTACGTTTGGACTTTTTTTTAAGATTTAAAAGTTTAGTCCATTCTTCCTCAAGTCCCTTCGATAAGGTAAAGTGTTTGTCTCCCCCCGCAGTTTGACCAATCATGCGGGCAAAATCTTCATCAGAAAACCCAAAGGTCTTGATGCTTTCCATAGGAGGGAGAGGGTGCAAGTGAGGATGGACAAAATGTATATATAATAAACGTAGAGGTAGAAATGTTTCAAATATCTCAATATATCTAATGTATGCTATAAAATATATATTGGAATGATAAAGAACAAAACAATACAATAAAACACCATACATAGTGAATAATCCAAAAACGTAACTCAAGGACAGATAAATATGTGTTAAGACATACACTATAGATGGAAAAAGAAAAAAAGAAGAACAGGAAAAATAAATTGTTAAACACACACCAATGTATAAGTCAAGTAGAATAGAATTTTTTTTTGTCAAAGCTAGAATAAGAAAGATAAGAAAGGTGCACACTCTCCCATAGAGAGAACACAACCACCCCCACAGCAACAAGGCTGGGAATGAGTAACCACTAAAATAAGGGGGCCCCTGAAAGAAGATAACAGACAGGTCGGACAGGGGTACAGAAACCAATGACAGTCAAAAAACCCAACCTGTCTGGCAATAATATTGAGAGTGCCCGTCAGGATCACAGTAAGATAGTAATCTCGCTAGGCTAACAACAACCCAATTCCCCTGAACAAACTAGAGAAAGTTTTTTAGTCTGTATAACAAAATAGATATATTTTTTATTTTATAATTTTTGATATTCACAATGTTTACATCAAGGTTTGAACCACAATAACATAAGACATAATTTTATAAATACAAAATAAAACAGATAAATAAGGTCCCACATTCATACACTACAAACACTCACAGCCACAAATACACGCATACTCAAACACTCTCACCACTCAAGAGCAATTTGTCACAAAAAAGTGGGTAATCCAAAATACAACATGTTCACAACAATAGCTATTGTGCGTCCTCTCCTTGAAAGGTAATAGAAAGTTCTGGGGGCACGAAGTTGTCCAGCGCCAACGCGCGTTTCGGTGTCTTAACCCAATACGGGTACACCTTCATCAGGGCGAACAGATCAGAAAGTGGGACACAACAACAGAACCACCTACAACAATAAAATAGTGGTATAAAACAATCATAGTCAGAGCTACAATTCACAAATGTATATTTACATTTCACAATGGATGATGAGTTCAGGGATATATATATATATGGGGAGATAATGAGTTAGCAGCGAGAAGGCATAAACAATTGTTCATATATAATAAGAATCAAACTTGAATATCATTTAATGAGATATGGGAACGTGCGCACCAAGCAATACCAGAAAATACCCAAAAAGTTGGAAAATGGAAGTTTCACCCAGAGAATAGAAAATACACCCAAATTCACAGTGAAGATCAGAAATGAATATTAAGTGACATAGGTTAACCCAATAATTTAGTCTATATATAAATCTATACTATAATCTACCTTGATGCAGAGTATCTAGGTAAATAGCCTTGGATAGGGAAAATTAGGTTGAGACCAGCTCAATCCAATAAATCTGTAAAAACAGAAAACCTTGATGGTCAGTCTATGCACAAAAATTCAAAGGAAAATCTTTTTTTAAATATTAGAAAGGGGAGGAAAGTCAGGACTGGATCAGAGGCCCCGGGAGGGAGCATCCATCCACAAACGTCTTACCCATGTGGAAAACGGCATAAGATAAACATAAGGGCTTCTTAAGCTCCGAGATTGGAGCCTGTTTTAGGTGTATATTGCAAATATGATCCGAATTCCAAAAGTTGGGGCGTTCACATGCGCACATTCAGTCTGAGGTTCCTCATCTAGGGAATAAATGGAAGTCAAGTGAGCAAAAGGGGTCAATTTCCTGAGTAGGCACAGAAAGGAAATATATCAGAGGGTTAAAACTAATCTAGCAAGAAGATTCAAATTACTGAAGCTCACAACAGTCGGTAATTTAGACACTTGAGTAAGACAGGTTCCGCATTCCTAAACGGAATACAATTACGTGAGGCGGCGTCTCAAACAGAGAGATTAGGGAACAGAACAACATAGTTAGCCACTCAATACCTAAAGATCTAATAAGAAGTGGCCAAATATCCCTACATACCAACAAGTTGAAAAGGACCACTCAACAAGTGCCGCAAGGACGTACATAAATTAAAATAAGCATCCGGCCATGTGGGATAGAGAGTGGAAGACGGGCAAAGAGAACTGTCTAAATAACAAAAACCTGATAGTGCCCTTAGTTTAAGAGGCCACTCAATACGTAAGAATCTAATATTTTATAAAAAGTGGCCGGGTGTCCCTACATACCTATAAAATAGGGAGGACTACTAAGCAAGCGCCGCACGACCGTGCATAACTTAAAAAAGGGGGCATTGAATCTTGTAGGATAGAGAGTGGAAAACGAGCATAAAGAACTGCTAGATAATAAAGGCCTGATAATGCGCAAAGTTTGAAAAGCATCACAATACGACATTCGAACACATCGTCGACAGTCTATATGGCCGAGGATAAATTATCAAGTTATAGGGGCACATTCAACAGTGAAGAAAAGTTTTTAAGGAGAAGAAGAAGGGGGAAAAGAAAAGGATATAAAGACTTACCACATTCGACGGATGGCGAATTCAATAAAAGACGTCCTCCAACGGCTGGCGGGGTAAAAAGCTCCCGGGGACCAGTCTTAAAAATAGAGACTGCCTAATCCGGTTTATAAACGATTCGTCGCCATGCCATCAGCCAACGTGTAAATCAATAGAGGTTCCTCCCTCCCATCAAAAGAAATAAACAAGAAGAAAGGACTAGTACAGCGCATCCATCGGGGATGCTAATGCGGCGGACATCGCAGAAGTCTAACTCGTCTTTTCATAACCACATGCGATGGCCCACATACGGCCAGGCTGGCGGGGGGGCAGAAAAAAGGGGGAATAAAAATTTCACCTTAGCCAAACAAGCTCGTATTTAGAGAAAACGCCAGGATAAGGGGAAGGTGACAGAGGCAAAAAGGATATGTATAAATAAGGAACATAGTGCAATGGCGAAGCCAAATCATACCAAAAAGGTATCCGGGAAAAGTAGCGGGACGGAGGAGGATTAAGGGGATCAGGGGTGCGCCAATGAGAGGCAAAAACCCCAGGGCGACTCAGGAAGTGAAATAATTTTAATCAAATTTATTGCCCACGAAAAATCAAGGGCAATGGAACAATAGAAAGGGCCCAGGTCAAGAATGTGCAAACCAATAAAGGATACATTGAGATCCAAATCCATATGGCAAGAATCTCAAGAAGTTGGCAAAGGCAGAAAATCAACAGTTCAAAATATTATAAAAGTAAACAGAAGGTTGCAGAGGTAAGGGAAGGGCTAGATCATTAAATAATCGCATTTTCCCAAGGGCAGATTTCGTTAAGCCCTTTCTCCACAGAGTTGAGACGGAAAATCCAGAAGACCTCTCTTTTCCTTCTGGTAGCGATCAAGTCCTTCCCTGCCTGTACATGAACTTTCTCTAGAATAGACCACCTGAGGTCATTCTCAGAGTGGCCAAGTTCCATCCAATGGCTGAGCAGGGGAGCGGAATGCTTCTTGAGTCTTATGTTGGACTTGTGCTCACCTATTCTTATTCTGCATTCCCTGCCTGTTTCTCCTATATAGGCCAAATTGCAAGGACACAGAATTATGTATATGATGTTTGATGTGCGGCAGTTGGTCATTTCTCGCAAAGATATGGTAAGTCCATTTACTTTGATAATGTCACTGACTACAGCATTGGGGCATGCCTGGCAGGTGCCACAACAATGGTTTCCCTTGATGGGGTGGCCGCCAGTGATAGATTTTTGACAATAAGGAGCACGTTCAGGAATTTTGCCTCTCACAAGGTGGTTCTTAAGATTTTTATTCCTTCTGAATGCGAACAATGGCTTGGATAGCTTATGTTCACCATTGTCCATGTTCAAGAGGTACCATTGTGAGTTGATAGTCTGGCGTATTTTATGGTTCAAACTAGAGTGCTTAGTAACGCACACCAGTTTGTCCAGTTGTTGAGTACTCCTCGGCTGGAACATGGTATCACGGTTATAATACCTGGCTCTTTTCAAAGAGTCTTTGACCAATTTGGTCGGGTATCCTCGGGTGAGTAGTTTGTCTTTCAAGATGTCAGCATGTTTAAGAAATTCATTCATATTAGTACAGTTTCTCCGGAGGCGGAGAAACTGACTGAAGGGAATACCCTCCTTCTGACAACGCGGATGGTAGCTGTTGAATTGTAGAAGAGTATTCCTAGCCGTCGGCTTGGTGTATAAGGAAACCAATAATTCATGATCCTTATGTTCGATCCAAACATCCAGAAATTCAATTTTGCAATTGCTAGATTGAGTAGTGAATCTAAGGTTCGGATCGGCAGCATTTATCCAGCTAGTGAACTCATCGAGGGACTCCTGGTCCCCCTTCCAGATAAAGAAAATATCGTCAATGAAGCGGGACCAGGAGCGTACGTTTTCATAAAAGGGGGCCATCTCATTGTATATGTTCTGTGATTCAAAGTGTCCCATGTATAAACAAGCCACACTTGGGACGCAGGCAGCCCCCATGCTGACTCCCTGGATTTGCTGGTAATAAGCATTATTAAACTCAAAATAGTTTTCCCCAAGACAAGGTCCAGACACTGGAGCATAAAAGGGGCATTAGGGACATTGGGGTCAGATGTCAGAATCTCTCGGAGAACTTTCATGGCTCCTTCCTGGGGATGTTTGTATACAGGGACTCCAGGTCCATGGTGACCAGGTGTTCCCTGTCACAATTATATACGGTCTTTTCAATGGTGGAGATGAAATGCCCCGTGTCCTTAATGTATGATTTAAGGTTGCCCACCAACGGTTTCAAAAATTGATCGACATATTTTGAAAGAGGCTCCGTGGCCGCCCCAATAGTAGACACTATGGGTCTTAAAGGAGGGTTACATTCGTTCTTGTGAGTTTTAGGGACGCCGTAGATAATGGGCATACGAGTACAAGAGGGGGTGAGGAATTCCGCCTCCTGGGGACAAATATATCCATTATCCACGGCCAACTCCACCATAGTAAGAATTCTACGCTTCAAATCAGGTTCAGGGTTAGCGGTGATCAGTTTATAGTGTCTAGGGACACCGAGGAGATTGTTCATTTTCTCCACATATTGGGGGGTGTCAAAAATGACAATACCCCCTCCTTTGTCACACGGTTTGATAGTAAGGTTGTTGTTCTCTCGTAGGGACACAAGGGCAGCATTCTCCCTCTTAGAGATATTATAGGGCGGTTTGGGGACATATTTGATGATCTTCTGCATTTTAGTAATAACTGCTTTTTCGATGATTTCAACTTCAGGTCCCAGGGAATCAAGATTAGGAGTAAACTCCGAGGGTGGTCTAAGGCCTGATAGGTTGTCCGAGGTGTCAGGAGGGGGCCTAGTTAGAAAAAACTTTTTGAGTCTTATTTTACGAAAAAACAGATGGAGATCCTTCATAAGTTCAAACTTATTTATGTCAGTGGTGGGGACAAAGGACAGACCCCTGGATAAAAGGGTAACCGCCTGAGAATCTATGTTGTTGGTGGACAGATTAAATACAGGAATTTTATTCAGGTTTTCCAGTATTGTTGGTGACGTGTCTGTATATACATCTGGGGCTGGACCTGATCATGATGGTAATTCCTCTGTTGAGGGTTCCGGGATCTGGGGTGAAAATTTCCTCTGCGGTTGCCTAAAAACGGTTGTGGGTTGCAGGTCTTTCAAATTGGTCCTGTCTGTTCTGATAGTTCGGATTATAATTGGGAGGACCCTCTCCGTCAGAATCAGTAGTATCCGAGAAGGTTGTAACACGTCTATTGCCCCAGCGGGGGTACCAGTGTTGGAGATGTTTTCGTCACTGGTAGTATAGAAATTCGAGGTCAAATAGGGATAGGCACGTTCTTGTGAAAATAGTCGGATATCTTTCCTAAATTTTTCGGTTTTTCTTTTTAGGAGATATTCCGAAAATGTATCTAGTTCGTAACAGATCTCCTCCAATTTCCTTTTACCGATCTCAACACTGTTATCTTTTTTAAGTTTTTCCTCTAATTCCTCAATTTCTTTGTTAAGGATAAATAACACTTCCCTGGCAGTTTCAATGATTAACATCATCCAATCCCTGGAACATCTGTTTGAGATTAGGGCCCATTTTTCCAGGAATTGTCTGATTTCAATGAAGAGTCCAGGGATGTTCCTTACTCTCAGGCCAATAGGGATAGTACCAGCTTTTAAGTATTCCAACATAAAGTTGGCATGCGACTCGGTACGTTTGGACTTTTTTTTAAGATTTAAAAGTTTAGTCCATTCTTCCTCAAGTCCCTTCGATAAGGTAAAGTGTTTGTCTCCCCCCGCAGTTTGACCAATCATGTGGGCAAAATCTTCATCAGAAAACCCAAAGGTCTTGATGCTTTCCATAGGAGGGAGAGGGTGCAAGTGAGGATGGACAAAATGTATATATAATAAACGTAGAGGTAGAAATGTTTCAAATATCTCAATATATCTAATGTATGCTATAAAATATATATTGGAATGATAAAGAACAAAACAATACAATAAAACACCATACATAGTGAATAATCCAAAAACGTAACTCAAGGACAGATAAATATGTGTTAAGACATACACTATAGATGGAAAAAGAAAAAAGAAGAACAGGAAAAATAAATTGTTAAACACACACCAATGTATAAGTCAAGTAGAATAGAATTTTTTTTGTCAAAGCTAGAATAAGAAAGATAAGAAAGGTGCACACTCTCCCATAGAGAGAACACAACCACCCCCACAGCAACAAGGCTGGGAATGAGTAACCACTAAAATAAGGGGGCCCCTGAAAGAAGATAACAGACAGGTCGGACAGGGGTACAGAAACCAATGACAGTCAAAAACCCAACCTGTCTGGCAATAATATTGAGAGTGCCCGTCAGGATCACAGTAAGATAGTAATCTCGCTAGGCTAACAACAACCCAATTCCCTGAACAAACTAGAGAAAGTTTTTTAGTCTGTATAACAAAATAGATATATTTTTTATTTTATAATTTTTGATATTCACAACGTTTACATCAAGGTTTGAACCACAATAACATAAGACATAATTTTATAAATACAAAATAAAACAGATAAATAAGGTCCCACATTCATACACTACAAACACTCACAGCCACAAATACATGCATACTCAAACACTCTCACCACTCAAGAGCAATTTGTCACAAAAAAAGTGGGTAATCCAAAATACAACATGTTCACAACAATAGCTATCGTGCGTCCTCTCCTTGAAAGGTAATAGAAAGTTCTGGGGGCACGAAGTTGTCCAGCGCCAACGCGCGTTTCGGTGTCTTAACCCAATACGGGTACACCTTCATCAGGGCGAACAGATCAGAAAGTGGGACACAACAACAGAACCACCTACAACAATAAAAAAGTGGTATAAAACAATCATAGTCAGAGCTACAATTCACAAATTTATATATACATTTCACAATGGATGATGAGTTCAGGGATATATATATATATGGGGAGATAATGAGTTAGCAGCGAGAAGGCATAAACAATTGTTCATATATAATAAGAATCAAACTTGAATATCATTTAATGAGATATGGGAACGTGCGCACCAAGCAATACCAGAAAATACCCAAAAAGTTGGAAAATGGAAGTTTCACCCAGAGAATAGAAAATACACCCAAATTCACAGTGAAGATCAGAAATGAATATTAAGTGACATAGGTTAACCCAATAATTTAGTCTATATATAAATCTATACTATAATCTACCTTGATGCAGAGTATCTAGGTAAATAGCCTTGGATAGGGAAAATTAGGTTGAGACCAGCTCAATCCAATAAATCTGTAAAAACAGAAAACCTTGATGGTCAGTCTATGCACAAAAATTCAAAGGAAAATCTTTTTTTAAATATTAGAAAGTGGAGGAAAGTCAGGACTGGATCAGAGGCCCCGGGAGGGAGCATCCATCCACAAACGTCTTACCCATGTGGAAAACGGCATAAGATAAACATAAGCGCTTCTTAAGCTCCGAGATTGGAGCCTGTTTTAGGTGTATATTGCAAATATGATCCGAATTCCAAAAGTTGGGGCGTTCACATGCGCACATTCAGTCTGAGGTTCCTCATCTAGGGAATAAATGGAAGTCAAGTAAGCAAAAAGGGGTCAATTTCCTAAGTAGGCACAGAAAGGAAATATATCAGAGGGTTAAAACTAATCTAGCAAGAAGATTCAAATTACTGAAGTTCACAACAGTCGGTAATTTAGACACTTGAGTAAGACAGGTTCCGCATTCCTAAACGGAATACAATTACGTGAGGCGGCGTCTCAAACAGAGAGATTAGGGAACAGAACAACATAGTTAGCCACTCAATACCTAAAGATCTAATGAGAAGTGGCCAAATATCCCTACATACCAACAAGTTGAAAAGGACCACTCAACAAGTGCCGCAAGGACGTACATAAATTAAAATAAGCATCCGGCCATGTGGGATAGAGAGTGGAAGACGGGCAAAGAGAACTGTCTAAATAACAAAAACCTGATAGTGCCCTTAGTTTAAGAGGCCACTCAATACGTAAGAATCTAATATTTTATAAAAAGTGGCCGGGTGTCCCTACATACCTATAAAATAGGGAGGACTACTAAGCAAGCGCCGCACGACCGTGCATAACTTAAAAAAGGGGCATTGAATCTTGTAGGATAGAGAGTGGAAAACGAGCATAAAGAACTGCTAGATAATAAAGGCCTGATAATGCGCAAAGTTTGAAAAGCATCACAATACGACATTCGAACACATCGTCGACAGTCTATATGGCCGAGGATAAATTATCAAGTTATAGGGGCACATTCAACAGTGAAGAAAAGTTTTTAAGGAGAAGAAGAAGGGGGAAAAGAAAAGGATATAAAGACTTACCACATTCGACGGATGGCGAATTCAATAAAAGACGTCCTCCAACGGCTGGCGGGGCAAAAAGCTCCCGGGGACCAGTCTTAAAAATAGAGACTGCCTAATCCGGTTTATAAACGATTCGTCGCCATGCCGTCAGCCAACGTGTAAATCAATAGAGGTTCCTCCCTCCCATCAAAAGAAATAAACAACAAGAAAGGACTAGTACAGCGCATCCATCGGGGATGCTAATGCGGCGGCCATCGCAGAAGTCTAACTCGTCTTTTCATAACCACATGCGATGGCCCACAAACGGCCAGGCTGGCGGGGGGGCAGAAAAAAGGGAGAATAAAAATTTCACCTTAGCCAAACAAGCTCGTATTTAGAGAAAACACCAGGATAAGGGGAAGGTGACAGAGGCAAAAAGGATATGTATAAATAAGGAACATAGTGCAATGGCGAAGCCAAATCATACCAAAAAGGTATCCGGGAAAAGTAGCGGGACAGAGGAGGATTAAGGGGATCAGGGGTGCGCCAATGAGAGGCAAAAACCCCAGGGCGACTCAGGAAGTGAAATAATTTTAATCAAATTTATTGCCCACGAAAAATCAAGGGCAATGGAACAATAGAAAGGGCCCAGGTCAAGAATGTGCAAACCAATAAAGGATACATTGAGATCCAAATCCATATGGCAAGAATCTCAAGAAGTTGGCAAAGGCAGAAAATCAACAGTTCAAAATATTATAAAAGTAAACAGAAGGTTGCAGAGGTAAGGGAAGGGCTAGATCATTAAATAATCGCATTTTCCCAAGGGCAGATTTCGTTAAGCCCTTTCTCCACAGAGTTGAGACGGAAAATCCAGAAGACCTCTCTTTCCTTCTGGTAGCGATCAAGTCCTTCCCTGCCTGTACATGAACTTTCTCTAGAATAGACCACCTGAGGTCATTCTCAGAGTGGCCAAGTTCCATCCAATGGCTGAGCAGGGGAGTGGAATGCTTCTTGAGTCTTATGTTGGACTTGTGCTCACCTATTCTTATTCTGCATTCCCTGCCTGTTTCTCCTATATAGGCCAAATTGCAAGGACACAGAATTATGTATATGATGTTTGATGTGCGGCAGTTGGTCATTTCTCGCAAAGATATGGTAAGTCCATTTACTTTGATAATGTCACTGACTACAGCATTGGGACATGCCTGGCAGGTGCCACAACGATGGTTTCCCTTGATGGGGTGGCCGCCAGTGATAGATTTTTGACAATAAGGAGCACGTTCAGGAATTTTGCCTCTCACAAGGTGGTTCTTAAGATTTTTATTCCTTCTGAATGCGAACAATGGCTTGGATAGCTTATGTTCACCATTGTCCATGTTCAAGAGGTACCATTGTGAGTTGATAGTCTGGCGTATTTTATGGTTCAAACTAGAGTGCTTAGTAACGCACACCAGTTTGTCCAATTGTTGAGTACTCCTCGGCTGGAACATGGTATCACGGTTATAATGCAAAACACACAAGATGATGGACGGAATGCTGCACATTGGCAAACATTCACCCCCAGTCACAGATCTGGGTTTAATCCATCGTTATTTTGCTTCACCACGCCACCCCAGTTCAGACATAGCCATATGCAAATCAGTCTTGACCCTGTGCCTCATGGGAACAGTCCAGACCGAACTGCCAAGCCATGTCTTCACTGGACCGGAATCAAGCATCCTAGGACCGGTTTCAGGCTATCAGACTTCATCAGCCAGGATAGCTTGACTCCAGTGGCGTAGTGAGCACGGGACCCACGTCTGGGCATACCCTTCCCACATAGGGCGAAATGCAAAACACACAAGATGATGGACGGAATGCTGCACATTGGCAAACATTCACCCCCAGTCACAGATCTGGGTTTAATCCATCGTTATTTTGCTTCACCACGCCACCCCAGTTCAGACATAGCCATATGCAAATCAGTCTTGACCCTGTGCCTCATGGGAACAGTCCAGACCGAACTGCCAAGCCATGTCAAAAATTTCGATCAATTTTTGAAACCGTTGGTGGGCAACCTTAAATCATACATTAAGGACACAGGGCATTTCATCTCCACCATTGAAAAGACCGTATATAATTGTGACAGGGAACTCCTGGTCACCATGGACCTGGAGTCCCTGTATACAAACATCCCCCAGGAAGGAGCCATGAAAGTTCTCCGAGAGATTCTGACATCTGACCCCAATGTCCCTAATGCCCCTTTTATCCTCCAGTGTCTGGACCTTGTCTTGGGGGAAAACTATTTTGAGTTTAATAATGCTTATTACCAGCAAATCCAGGGAGTCAGCATGGGGGCTGCCTGCGCCCCAAGTGTGGCTTGTTTATACATGGGACACTTTGAATCACAGAACATATACAATGAGATGGCCCCCTTTTATGAAAACGTACGCTCCTGGTCCCTCTTCATTGACGATATTTTCTTTATCTGGAAGGGGGACCAGGAGTCCCTCGATGAGTTCACTAGCTGGATAAATGCTGCCGATCCAAACCTTAGATTCACTACTCAATCTAGCAATTGCAAAATTGCATTTCTGGATGTTTGGATCGAACATAAGGATCATGAATTATTGGTTTCCTTATACACCAAGCCGATGGCTAGGAATACTCTTCTACAATTCAACAACTACCATCTGCGTTGTCAGAAGGAGGGTATTCCCTTCAGTCAGTTTCTCCGCCTCCGGAGAAACTGTACTAATATGAATGAATTTCTTAAACATGCTGACATCTTGAAAGACAAACTACTCACCCGAGGATACCCGACCAAATTGGTCAAAGACTCTTTGAAAAGAGCCAGGTATTATAACCGTGATACCATGTTCCAGCCGAGGAGTACTCAACAACTGGACAAACTGGTGTGCGTTACCAATCACTCTAGTTTGAACCATAAAATACGCAGGACTATCAACTCACAATGGTACCTCTTGAACATGGACAATGGTGAACATAAGCTATCCAAGCCATTGTTCGCATTCAGAAGGAATAAAAATCTTAAGAACCACCTTGTGAGAGGCAAAATTCCTGAACGTGCTCCTTATTGTCAAAAATCTATCACTGGCGGCCACCCCATCAAGGGAAACCATCGTTGTGGCACCTGCCAGGCATGTCCCAATGCTGTAGTCAGTGACATTATCAAAGTAAATGGACTTACCATATCTTTGTGAGAAATGACCAACTGCCGCACATCAAACATCATATACATAATTCTGTGTCCTTGCAATTTGGCCTATATAGGAGAAACAGGCAGGGAATGCAGAATAAGAATAGGTGAGCACAAGTCCAACATAAGACTCAAGAAGCATTCCGCTCCCCTGCTCAGCCATTGGATGGAACTTGGCCACTCTGAGAATGACCTCAGGTGGTCTATTCTAGAGAAAGTTCATGTACAGGCAGGGAAGGACTTGATCGCTACCAGAAGGA
The DNA here is from genome assembly GCA_963921515.1 of Calotriton arnoldi. Taxonomy (NCBI): domain Eukaryota; kingdom Metazoa; phylum Chordata; class Amphibia; order Caudata; family Salamandridae; genus Calotriton; species Calotriton arnoldi. Next base: position 211,319 of record CAWUFW010009287.1, read on the forward strand.
AAAGAGAGGTCTTCTGGATTTTCCGTCTCAACTCTGTGGAGAAAGGGCTTAACGAAATCTGCCCTTGGGAAAATGCGATTATTTAATGATCTAGCCCTTCCCTTACCTCTGCAACCTTCTGTTTACTTTTATAATATTTTGAACTGTTGATTTTCTGCCTTTGCCAACTTCTTGAGATTCTTGCCATATGGATTTGGATCTCAATGTATCCTTTATTGGTTTGCACATTCTTGACCTGGGCCCTTTCTATTGTTCCATTGCCCTTGATTTTTCGTGGGCAATAAATTTGATTAAGATTATTTCACTTCCTGAGTCGCCCTGGGGTTTTTGCCTCTCATTGGCGCACCCCTGATCCCCTTAATCCTCCTCTGTCCCACTACTTTTCCCGGATATCTTTTTGATATGATTTGGCTTCGCCATTGCACTATGTTCCTTATTTATACATATCCTTTTTGCCTCTGTCACCTTCCCCTTATCCTGGCGTTTTCTCTAAATACGAGCTTGTTTGGCTAAGGTGAAATTTTTATTCCCCCTTTTTTCTGCCCCCCCGCCAGCCTGGCCGTTTGTGGGCCATCGCATGTGGTTATGAAAAGACGAGTTAGACTTCTGCGATGGCCGCCGCATTAGCATCCCCGGTGGATGCGCTGTACTAGTCCTTTCTTGTTGTTTATTTCTTTTGATGGGAGGGAGGAACCTCTATTGATTTACACGTTGGTTGACGGCATGGCGACGAATCGTTTATAAACCGGATTAGGCAGTCTCTATTTTTAAGACTGGTCCCCGGGAGCTTTTTGCCCCGCCAGCCGTTGGAGGACGTCTCTTATTGAATTCGCCATCCGTCGAATGTGGTAAGTCTTTATATCCTTTTCTTTTCCCCCTTCTTCTTCTCCTTAAAAACTTTTCTTCACTGTTGAATGTGCCCCTATAACTTGATAATTTATCCTCGGCCATATAGACTGTCGACGATGTGTTCGAATGTCGTATTGTGATGCTTTTCAAACTTTGCGCATTATCAGGCCTTTATTATCTAGCAGTTCTTTATGGTCGTTTTCCACTCTATATCCTACAAGATTCAATGCCCCCTTTTTTAAGTTATGCACGGTCGTGCGGCGCTTGCTTAGTAGTCCTCCCTATTTTATAGGTATGTAGGGACACCCGGCCACTTTTTATAAAATATTAGATTCTTACGTATTGAGTGGCCTCTTAAACTAAGGGCACTATCAGGTTTTTGTTATTTAGACAGTTCTCTTTGCCCGTCTTCCACTCTCTATCCCACATGGCCGGATGCTTATTTTAATTTATGTACGTCCCTGCTGCACTTGTTGAGTGGTCCTTTTCAACTTGTTGGTATGTAGGGATATTTGGCCACTTCTTATTAGATCTTTAGGTATTGAGTGGCTAACTATGTTGTTCTGTTCCCTAATCTCTCTGTTTGAGACGCCGCCTCACGTAATTGTATTCCGTTTAGGAATGCGGAACCTGTTTTACTCAAGTGTCTAAATTACCGACTGTTGTGAGCTTCAGTAATTTGAATCTTCTTGCTAGATTAGTTTTAACCCTCTGATATATTTCCTTTCTGTGCCTACTCAGGAAATTGACCCCTTTTTGCTTACTTGACTTCCATTTATTCCCTAGATGAGGAACCTCAGACTGAATGTGCGCATGTGAACGCCCCAACTTTTGAAATTCGGATCATATTTGCAATATACACCTAAAACAGGCTCCAATCTCGGAGCTTAAGAAGCCCTTATGTTTATCTTATGCCGTTTTCCACATGGGTAAGACGTTTGTGGATGGATGCTCCCTCCCGGGGCCTCTGATCCAGTCCTGACTTTCCTCCACTTTCTAATATTTAAAAAAAGATTTTCCTTTGAATTTTTGTGCATAGACTGACCATCAAGGTTTTCTGTTTTTACAGATTTATTGGATTGAGCTGGTCTCAACCTAATTTTCCCTATCCAAGGCTATTTACCTAGATACTCTGCATCAAGGTAGATTATAGTATAGATTTATATATAGACTAAATTATTGGGTTAACCTATGTCACTTAATATTCATTTCTGATCTTCACTGTGAATTTGGGTGTATTTTCTATTCTCTGGGTGAAACTTCCATTTTCCAACTTTTGGGTATTTTCTGGTATTGCTTTGATGCGACGTTCCCATATCTCATTAAATGATATTCAAGTTTGATTCTTATTATATATGAACAATTGTTTATGCCTTCTCGCTGCTAACTCATTATCTCCCCATATATATATATATCCCTGAACTCATCATCCATTGTGAAATGTATATATAAATTTGTGAATTGTAGCTCTGACTATGATTGTTTTATACCACTTTTTATTGTTGTAGGTGGTTCTGTTGTTGTGTCCCACTTTCTGATCTGTTCGCCTCTGATGAAGGTGTACCCGTATTGGGTTAAGACACCGAAACGCGCGTTGGCGCTGGACAACTTCGTGCCCCCAGAACTTTCTATTACCTTTCAAGGAGAGGACGCACGATAGCTATTGTTGTGAACATGTTGTATTTTGGATTAGCCACTTTTTTTGTGACAAATTGCTCTTGAGTGGTGAGAGTGTTTGAGTATGCGTGTATTTGTGGCTGTGAGTGTTTGTAGTGTATGAATGTGGGACCTTATTTATCTGTTTTATTTTGTATTTATAAAATTATGTCTTATGTTATTGTGGTTCAAACCTTGATGTAAACATTGTGAATATCAAAAATTATAAAATAAAAAATATATCTATTTTGTTATACAGACTAAAAACTTTCTCTAGTTTGTTCAGGGGAATTGGGTTGTTGTTAGCCTAGCGAGATTACTATCTTACTGTGATCCTGATGGGCACTCTCAATATTATTGCCAGACAGGTTGGGTTTTTTGACTGTCATTGGTTTCTGTACCCCTGTCCGACCTGTCTGTTATCTTCTTTCAGGGGCCCCCTTATTTTAGTGGTAACTCTTGCTCCATCCACAGTACTTTTTCAGCAGGCCCTGCATGGGTCCTGTAGCCGGCCTGCCCTTTATCGCGGTTAGCCTGGAAATTTGGATTTACCCGAGTCTAGCACGACCTCAAGTAACCTTTTAGCGCTGTTGACTTCAAAGCACTGTTTTTGGATTTAATCTTTAAAAATTTGGATCTCAACTTCTACTTATTGGATTTTTTTTGTCTTTTTGGTCTTGTTTTACTCAGATAAATATTCACTATTTTTCTAAACTGATGTGGGGCCTTTTATGTGGTGTTTTAACTGTGTTACTGTAAAGGATGTGTTGCACAAATACTTTACACATTGCCTCTTACGTTAAGCCTGACAGCTCTGTGCCAAGCTACCAGAGGGTGAACACAGGTTACTTTAGGTTGTGTATCTGACTTACCCTGACTAGGATGGTGTTCCCTACTTGAACAGAGTGCAAACTGCCAACTAAAGACCCAATTTCTAACAATAGGCCTTGAGACAGTGAACCACATGCCAAACACCAAAGCATCTCCTGCCTTGCTAGCTGTACCATGAGAGGAGTGGTAGTGAGGCAGTGACGGGCAGGTCCCATAATTCTGAGCAGCCCCATCTGTGTTGCTTCCTGTCTGGAAAATCAGTGCAGTGGAGGCTGGGAGAGCAGCTCTTAACTCAACCTGGACATCCTAACATGCTGCAAGTATCACAGACTGCCACTTTATTTATCGCAGAGGTGTGAACTTTTACATAAAAAAGTGTTTTTTTGGATTGTTTCACTTTAGCACCTTAGATATATCACTATACTGAGTGACCTTTATTAGAAGTAGTGAACCACACCACTTCTGCTGTGACAGTTTTATTAATGACTCAAGAGGCATGTCAGTTGTCTATGGGGAAACGTTAGGGCCTATTAAACCATATACCAGACAAATTGTTGTACAAGTGAATTATTGGAAGGTGCCCATATATGCGATGATCATGGAAAAAAAGGCACAGGAAAGAAAAGTAATCGCCTAAGGTCACACTGTTTGGTCAAGCTTGGACACCAGGATTTAAACCAGGTTTCCTGATTAGACATTGTGCAGTTCCAATCCAGAATGGGTATCACATTCTTTCCCCTTCTGCCTTAATGACAGTTTTATTAGTGAATGAATGAATTAACTTTTGTTTAGTGCCACCTATACAAGGTCTTTATTATTGTTCCTGATGAAGAGACATTATGGTCTAATATACCATATATGAGAGATGTTTTTGTACAGTGCCCATCCTGAACTGAATTATTTCAAGGTGCTCTCAAATGTGAAGACCATAGAAAAAGGAGGTAGATAGAAGAAACGTAATTTCACAGAGCCACAATGTTTGGTCATGCTGGGCAGCTGTGACTGAAACCAGAGTCTCCGAGTCCGGGCTCTGCAACTAGTGTTTACCTTGCGTCCAACAAAAGCTTCTGACTGGCCTGCGCATATTATGCAAATGCATGCAAAATATACATTGTATTTTTAGATGATAGGGCAGCAGAATTTGAAACAACCCTCTTCATAGAACAGGTGCACCTTCGGCAGAAGCAGGGCAAGCTTTCCAACTTCAAAGGAAGGGTACAGCTAGGGCAACATCAGCACAAAGATTTCCCATCCCAGAATAGTTACATGTCAGGGAGCGCAGCACAAGCTTTACTGCCTCACAGAACAGGGAAAGCATGGCAGTAACAATTCAAGCTTCTCTCGCTCACAGAACATGAACATCTAAGGCATGAGTGACATATAGGCTACAGACAGATTTCTGAAGAGGGTGCTTACGTCACTGAGATAAATGTATAGCTGGATGAATTAGTGAATATGAAAATTCTGACATTATTCTTGTATAGGTTCATTCTGAAAGTGCTGCTGCGGTCAGTTGGATACCTGCTGTTTGTGTTGATGATTTGGTGTTCCGTGTATTGAGAGGTCGCTGTTAAATTATAGGCCAGTGTTATTTGGAGCAGCCCAGCTACAGTCTAAGTTACTATGCTCTAGACAGGCACACAGGTAGAACCCTCTTCTAAAAGCCATGCTCTCACCAGGTGATGTGCAATCCCAGGCTCGGTGCTGCACCTATTGAAAATGTTTAGGGCCGCCAGTGCCGCAGCTCTCAAACTTTTCCCTTAAATCTGAGTTGGTGAAAAACAAATAAATAGTAAACATACACAAAGTGTAAGTTTGCCTTGGTGAATAAGGCCCAGAGAGAGAGAAAGAGGGGGGAGGAGAGTGAGAATGAAGTGGAACATCACTGTGATAAAAACATTTTTAACAGTGAGAAAATAATGGTTCACAATTTCAAAGTAGAGCATTGTTGAAATTCAGTTCTGTCAATTTGAATATGACCCAGGGAGTGTGGTATCTCAGCTACTTTTCACAATTATCGGCCTTCTAGCTTTCCTTGAGGATATAGTCATCAATGAAGTACCAGCAGCAACATCTGTAGGTGTAGACAGGCCTATAAACGGAGCTACTGGAATTATGCAGCAGAGGAGGCGTAAATTATGTTGCAGGGTTGACTAGATTATGTGGCAAGAAAAAGTAATTATGCAGCGTAATGCAGCACATGTTTTGTTAAAATTGGCTCAATATTTTCACTTTTTCTAGATGTCAACGCTTTAGGGAAAAAGGTTTCGCCTCATTAGTATCACTTTGACACTCAAATACAGAAATAGGCAACAGAAAGATGACCAGTCAATCTTTCAGAAGGGCATTCCACTGCACGACAATACATGTTGCCATATTTTTAGTAACATTTTTATCCTTTTGAGCTTGAAACAACTTTTTCTGCTGAAAACTGCAGATTATGCAACAGATGGTGGATTATGTGACAAATGCGGCAAATACATAATCATGCAGAAAACGCCAAGGCAGCAAAATCTCATAAATCCAGTGGCCCTGCCTATAGGGCATTCAGGCAATACCTGAAGAGCTGGCCTGACAGGTCAGTGTGTGGGCCAGTTTTGTGTCTATTTGTGGTCATTTTTATGATATGCTGGGCTAGTTTCCACTGTTGATTTCACTTGTATTAAAAAACTATTGCATGCAGCAAGCACCAATCCATGCAGTCTTCCATGCATTGCAAAACCCTTCTACCACGTGTCTTTATAAGTTCAAAACTGTCACAATTTGTAGACATGGGCAACTTATTTAACTTTCTAATTCACTGATGGGGCCACTTCTATTTTGGTGTCTGGGCCTCCCCTGATAGCTTCTTTGCCTCTACACCGCGTCTGTAATATGGCGCTGGTGCACAGGCAAAGGGATTTCCTCATTTTCATGGGGCCATGCCCATTTGCAAATGAGTATTAGCAGATACGTGTGCCTACAAGGGATTTGTTGAACCACATATTCACATTAATTTCTGCATTCAATGTTGACAAGCTCTATCCAGTAGCTTACAATTCAATTTCATCAGATGCAATTCTAATTATTTCCATATGAACAAATCTTCAAAAGAATTTTTAACACGGGTATATATATTCAAAAGATAAATTTATATTAGCAAAACATTGCAAAGGGTACAGAAAAGATAAAAAATATTCCATAAAAAGAGCACAATGCAACCAGAAGTTACAGTGATTCCATGTTACAAACACCTCATTGTTACAATTGTGAACACCTTTTCAAAACATTCATAGGAAAATGTGACCGACTAAACAGACAGCATGTCCTTCAATCCAATAATACAAAAAATAGGTGTTGTTGTCGACGTTTCGGTCTAATGTTGTATGCATCCGCTAGACTATCTTCAGGACATTTGGTATAAAGATGAATGACCCTTCAGGAGTAATGTGGGTAAAATTTAAACTTTGTTCTGTAGTCCACAATCAAAGAGCGTGGTGGCTCAATGGCCTCCAACTTGTACCAGCAATGAATGTAGGCAGTTAGAGAGCAGTAACCTTTAATGTGGTCATTAGTCAGCCCTCTTGTCCAAAATACTCATCAGTTTGTATTCCGACGAGGCTCGGTTGAGAAGACGTCCCGCTGACTCCACAGACGCCGACTGGACAAGAGGGCTGACTAATAAGTTTAAATTTGGTTCAACAAATCCCTTGTAGGCACACGTACCTGCTAATACTTGAATTGCCCAAGCCTTCAAGGGTGTATTGTGTTTCCCACTTCTTCTTAATACAAACCTTTGCAAATGAGGGCATGCCCTCTGATGAAAGCGCTGTCGCTTTATGTGCGCCAGGGCTATCGGTATTACAGAAGTGGCCCTTTCTGTAATAACAAAGTGCCCAGGGACACGCAAAGCGTGTGTAAACACCCATTGCGGCCCCGGGGCACTCCGGTAATGCAGCCCCTGATCTCTCTATCAAAGGGGAGACAAAGAATACCCTTAGAGGATGGACCACTTTATCCATCCTGTAGTTAGGCCAGGTCTGGTGGCTTAGTGGACTAATGCATCCACTGTAGGGGCGTGTGTTCAACCTCATGGTCACAGGTTCAGATCCCGGCGGGTCCACTCAGCCTTTCATCCTTCAGAGGTCGTTAAAATGAGTAGGTACTCATTGAGTTGGGTAACAGTAAACATCTGTTATTCAGTGCCAAGACACCCTTCTGGGTGATTGTGTGCTTTACAAATACACGTTAAGTTATGTTAGATGCTCCTCGTTCAGGCTGTGCTGGATCTCATTGCCTGCTTATGTCACATTGTGAACTCTGCCTCAATAGCCTTCCAGGTGGGTTTCCTAAGGTCCCTTACACTCACATTCCAAGACAGCTGAATCACATCACAAGGGGTGGGCAATGATTCCAAAGCTTTGGAAAGTGGGATTCAGTCATGAAACAGTAATTATAGACAGGGTCCCAGGAACTATGCAGCAAGAAAGGACCAAATTATGCCACAGGGTTGCATAAGTTCTGTGGCAAGAAAAGGCAAATCATGCAACATTATGTGGCACACCTTAAAGCACTGTTACTTCACTATTTTGGCCTTTTTACACATTAACACTATGGAGAAAGGTTTCACTTCGTTAATACTAACTTAACACCTAAGTCCAGCAATCATCAACTGAAAGGTGGCCTGAGACTGCACTGCACAAGGCCAGCAACTATGCAGCAGCACACGTGGTGGCATTTTTAGCAACTTTTGATCCGTTTGAGCTGTAAACCACATTTTTTGTAGTTTAAATTTGCAAATTATACAGATGATGAAAGATTATGTGGCAAGGGCAGCAAATCCATAATTTTGTGGAAAATGCAGCAGCTGTAGGATCGCATAATTCTAGTTGCCCTAATTATAGCATAAGAAAGGTTAGACCTTTTCAATGATAAGAGGCACTGCAAATTAAATGTTCAGGAGAACACTGCAGTAAGTTTCATTTCCTAGAACAAGAAGTACACATTGTAAATTGTAGTGAATTTGGTTCTTAATTTGAGCCAGTGGTGTTCGGTGCTCGGCAACGGCACTTAATTGTCAACTCCCACACTTATGACAGCCTGCCTGATATTGGTGCTGTTTTTCTTCTTTTGAGCACAACAACTGTTCTTTATTAATTCAATATACATTAAAAGTGACTAATACCTACCTCCCAAGCCATTCGTAAAGCTTTGGGGGCATGAAATAGACTGAATTGTCAAACTTGTAGGAGTGTGATGGTTAGTAGTTGTGTTGGTGCTGTCATTGGCAGCGATTGCAGGGGTATGGGTTTGTGCAAGCAGCATTGGTTCGCGACGAGGGCCTGGCACTTATTTTGTTACAAATTAAGCACTGACTGAATTCACACAAGGCACTGTCTCTGTTAAACAACTTCACAAAAATATGTCTTGAAAAAAAATAACAAATGAAATGAAGTTAATGAATTACGTGATAGTGTAACATCCAATCATGGCTTGTTTGGTGTTATTATTATAAACTCTTCAGCACACTGAGGATCCCACTCTCTAAGAAAAGCATTGATCACCAGTTGCACAGCATACACCATTGCACTGTGAAGCTTTAGGACTGCTTCCCTTGTTCACAAAATTACGAAGCGTTGGCGGAAGTTTCCAATGATCCAGGAACTTGTACAAGACATTTCAGGATTTCCTGTGCTCCCTGGCCCTTCCTCTGCAGAGGTACCGCATTTAGAGCAAGGTGAGGAAACTGGAATTATTTTAAGAACATCATTTAATTCTCTTTTTTTGCTCACAACAACTTTCCACGAAAAGTCTTTGCATCCTCCATAACCACTGCGAAAATAGGGAATAGTGGTGCAGTTGCACCCACTTGCACCTAGATATTTTAGGTGAAAGACAGGAAATAAAAAAGAGTTGTAGGAATTGCGTTAAAACACTTGTGAAGATCCTCAAAGTTATGACTGTGTGTGTGTTTGTTTATTTCATTGAATTGCTTTGCCTTGACCATGCCAATGACATTACCAGGAAATAGCTGCTTCTGTGCATCTAGGACATACTTGCAACTCAAGAAGTGCTGTGTGCTTTGTGTAACATCTGTGCACAAGGAGATGGCACCCACACATGCAAAACCGACTTTGTGAACCTCCAATGAGGTTCTCCTGCAGTTTAATGCATGTCACACTTATACATGGAAAAAACTTTTGTGAAGCAAACCTATTTGAATAAGTATATAAATGCATTTGGAAAGAATGATATGATGTGCTAGCAATTTTAAAATGTTTTAAAAGACAGTCAAATCCCTCACACTAACAATTGGAAGATGACAACACCTCAAAGACAGAGAGAGAAAAAGGATATCTTAGTTTTCTGTTTACAGGCATTCCACAAGCATGAATATATGGAAGATATGCCACCAGAGGGTATAAATAGCATTAAAGAGTTTTTGAAGTAATTTTACTATCAGGGTACAAACGCAAAGTTCAAATTGTGTTCAAATTCTGAAAGAATCACAGAGTTAATACCACAGATTCCATTCACTACATTTACCCCGAATTAAAAACAACTCCCTTAGGTACATAGGGCCTGATTATGATGGCGGTGGGACCGCCATTGTCAGGCCGTCGGTGAGGATCCAACCGCCGCATTAGGATGCAGGTGGTCGGATCGCCACTGGCGGGGGGAAAGACCGACGGTCCGACAGGATCAAGGATCCCGTCAGTGCGGCTGTTGGACTCCTATTCCCTACAATGGGGCGGTGCCTGCTCAGGCACCTCCATAGGGATATGAATGTCCCTTTCCGCCGGCCATTTCATGGCGGTAACCTGGCATGAAAATGCAGGCGGAAAGTGACTTTGGGGGCCCCTAGCTGGACCCCTTCCCCTCTGGCCCTCCGCTATGGGTCCTGGGGGGCACCTATGGTGCCCTCCTAAACATCCCTGCACCATGTGGGAGACACCGCATAGTGCCTGCCACGTAGTGCAGGGATATTTTCATGGCCTAACGGCTAGGGCGTCCGACCTCGAATCTGGGGAACTGGGTTCGAGTCTTGGCAATGACGCTGAACATCCTGTGATTCTGGGCAAATCACTTAATCTCCCCGTGCCTAACAAAAAAATGAATGTGTGTCCTAATGTAACGTAACTGGTGCTATGTAAAGCGCTCTGATACCCGATTTGGGTCAAGTTCGCGCTATATAAAACTCTGCAAAAAAAAAATATATATATGTTTTTTTGTATTGCGGTGTGTGCTGCAGCCCACAGCACAAGCCGCAATACAAAATATACAGACTGCGACCGCCATGAAGGTGGTAGCATCGTAATGCGGCCAGCAAGACCTCCGACTCCTAGTCGGGCGGTCTTGCTTTTTTGTTGGTGTTGGGCGGACTTATGTCGTAATCAGGCCCATAGTTCCAAGACAAAGGTGTTGGTGATAGGTGCAATCAGCAAATGTACCAAGTTAGATTTCTCAGTATATAGGGCGCTTTTCTTTAAATGTATTCTGACGGTCACTTAAGACTTATCCTTGAGGGAGCGTTTCTAAATCAAGATGTTGGAAACATTTGCAGTGGAAGCCTCAGAAGTGAAAAAAAGGTGATCCCTGTGGGCCAATCCAGCAAATCAAACACAGGAATAACACATCAACATTCAAACTACACAATCCAATGTCTTATGAGTAAGTAGTCAACATTAGTAGTAAATAAGGAGTGTACACAGTTGTATGGGTTTTCTTCTACATGTTTGTAAATGTTGTTGTAAAACTCTGCAATTTTTGTGAACTTAGAAAAGTTTGCAAAGTTAAAAAACACATTAACTGGGATAAACCTTTCTCTAAGAATATCTTTCAGCTAGATAGAGATATGCAAATTCCTGTTCTGGGCACAGAGGTTGACTGGGACAGACAATTTTCAATTTCATTTTTTATTGTTATAAGTTAATAAAAACTATCACAATATTTTACAGATAATACAAAATAACATATCTGTTTTGAATAAAATACTTCATAGTTACTTTTCTAGTTTGTCAACTTCTTAAACGTTCACTTTGTTAGTTCAACAATGTGAAATAATAAAATCATTTAGCAACTCAGGTGTTATTAAGTTTTGTTCAAATAAATGATCAATAACTTTGAACTGAGTTGTTATAAAGTGTGATTGTGCGTGAAGGTGACAAGGTAAGTTTTATTTTGATTTGTGCAAAATACCAGCGTCCCAGATTTTAAAGAGTCATATAGCTGTCTTCTACTCGCAGTCATCTGGTTGTTATGTCATAGTTACTATAGTATAAACAAGCCTGTACTATATTGCCTCTCTGATGCCATACTGTAACCATTTAGTCCCACCAGGACAGCAAAGCACTTCACACCGGAAATACTACGAATAGTATTTCCTATGTGAAGTGCTTTGCTGTCCCAGTAGGTTTAGTTTCTGCTAATAAAACAACAAATAGATAAACTATAAAGAAACCTCACCTATCCCCATTATAAATGTCATGTTATTTCCCCATTCCTAACTTGCCAATTGTAGCAAAAATCTCAGAAAAATTGATTACGCAACACCTCCAAAATTACATTGACATCTACCATCTTCTATTCCCAATGAAGTGAGGCTTTAGACATGGGCATGGTACTGACGCAGTACTGCAAGGTTTCTGCGATGACTGACTCATTTGTCAACGAAGGAGCAACAGTGCTCCTGGTCAAGCTGGACCAGTCAACAGCTTTCCACATGGTAGAAGACAGCATTTTATTAAACTGCCTGTCCTCCTAATCAAAGGCTTTACCCGCCATCATCAGCTGATTTAACTCCTTCCTACAGGATTGGAATCAACAAGCCAAACTTGGACTTTTTCTCTCAAGAATGGGCAACAATAGCTGTGTGGTGCCTCGGAGATCCCTCCTCACCTGTTTTAAGTAACGTCCACCTTTGTCTGCTCTTGAAACCCTTCCGGACTTGTGGATCTAGGCTCACTCCTTTTCCGATGACACTGAGCCGTGTATCAAGTTGTCGAGAAATTCTGATACCACCACCCTACTGGGCCCCTACTAAATAAGATCAACACTATGAATGACTTCCAGTGCTCTCCAAAACAACACTTAAAAACTGAAATGATTACCTTGGGAGATAAAAGCGGAACACCTCCCCCTTCAGCATTCGCACAGTTTTTGGCACACTATCTATAGCCTGATGTTAGAGGTAAAACCCTGGGCTTCAAATTCAATGCAGGTATGCCACTGCCTCTAAAAATTAAATCAGTGGTCATGAGTTGCTTTCTGCAACTGAGATTAGATCTAATCTCCCCTCCTCTCGCTCTCAAATGGAGCAGTACTGATGGGAGCCTTAGTGAGCAAATGCCTGGAATACTACAATGTCCTATATGCAGGCACCATGGCATGTCTGATAGACCATTCACAACTAGTGCAGAATGCACATTCAGGGCAGTTATTGGACTTTCAAAAGCAAGATCTGGAGCCAGACAGCCAGAAGTGACTTCCACGACAAAACAGGGCAGCACAAATTAATTTGAAATAGGCTGTTTGGCCTTCAAATGCCTAAATCAATTTAGCCTGGCATATATCTCAGCCAAACGCAAGCAGGGTGTACCCGTCAGAGAACTCTACATCAAAAATCAGCATTTGATAGAGGCTTCAACATTTCGACTTGCCACAAGAAGGGCTGTTCCTTTTCAGTCCAAGACACTTGCTTCTGGAATTGTCTTCCAACTGACCTAGGCCAGCCCACCTAACTACTTGAGAAAAAGCTGAAGTACGGATAGTATGGTAACTGGTCCTTTTATGACCAGTAGGTCCTTTTATGACCAGTACCTAGAGACCATCTGCAGTGGTGTGCACCATTGCCAGTCAGTCATTTTGTGTCCCTAAATAATCTAACACTCATAAAAGAAAACCCAACGGCTCTAGATTATCAAGATGTTTTCAAGATGAACCTCTGAACTAGTTCAAGTAAAAAGTGTGATTTGTTTACAAAGTAGTCCCTACAGCTAAATGTCTGCCAAATATGAGGGTCTACATAACTTGTATGTGTGTGAGACTTGTGGGCGTGCCCAGGGGTCCGAGAGAAGGTTGGTCAGGGAAACCCCATGCATAAGTAATGAAAACACTTTATTGGCACTCATGATGTTTGCGCACTTTATAACCTAGAACGCGACACTTAAGCATTGGCAAAGCCCTCTCCTGGGGGTGTTGCTCTATGACAATCCAGATGCCCATCAAAACAAGAGTATGATAAGGCATGGCCCTATTTTGCGCATCAGCTCACACTGCTCTTAAGCACGCACTGTATGCTCATATTCTGTAGGGTTTCAGACTTTGCCTAATAAAGTAGCATATTACCCATTCCTCGTTGGCTGGCACGATAAAGCGTGGCCCAATCTTGCGCACTATGGCCTCCTGCACCAAACGTGACTCTGCACGTCCATTAACACCATATGCGATCAGCCTGACTCCCTTTGAGTTTTTACCTCGGTTTTAATGTTGTACTTGTAATGCCGACGTTGCTTTGTAATGATGTTAAGTAATTATACAGTAAACACTATTACTACAGAAGTAATGAAAACGCACCCAGTTGTAAGTTGGTGGGTATTCACAAACAAGTGCAAATGCATTTCACATACTCTCTGCATATGTAAATTACACTCGAAATATCCTGGTAAGGGGGTTGCTTAAAATATTAAAAAGCGCATAAAATGCATTAAAGTAGATTTAAAAAAAAGTCCCATGTGTGTTCTATTACTGTTTCTTCTGAATGTCATAACAACTTTTTGAGGATGAAAACTACGAAAATGGCCCAAAAGAGGGGTAATGTATACCCATGCGCCAGTGGAACTTGCGGCTGGTGGAAGATACACTTTTGTTTCATAAATATGATTTAATCTGTTTTGTTGAAGGGAACAATTCGAGTAAATAAGATGAGAGCACACGATTGTCACGCCTCTCTGTATGTGTAAAAGCACAGCGTTTAGCTGTGACTAGGGGCGTGCGACTCATCGCACATATAAAAATCCTAAGTTTGCTACTTAGGATACTCTATTTCCAGACATAGATGCCACTTTTTGTACATGTATGTTTGGCTCAAATTTTTGCTAAATTTGAGTGAATAATCCTCATTACATGAATCGCTGCCACAGGACAGTTCATGTCCAGTGATGGCTGCCTTGGAACGGGGGTGGTGGGGCGGCGGGGGGATGGATAAATAAAATTTTACAAATAAACCTAACTTCCCTTCGCCACAGCCACCACACGCCTCTTCTCCGTCCTCTTCTTCTGAACTGGCAGCACCGGAAGCAGACTCTCCCAGCCAATAATGACGCTGCATGAGCAGCGTTGTGATTGGTCTGAGCGGCATGTTTGGCCGCTCAGGCAGTGCCTGGGAGCCTGGTATGTTCTCCATCGGGCAGTGCAACACAGCCAGGTGGAGAACATGCTAAATTTGCATGAATGTTTGGCCTTCCCAAGAGGGCCGGCCAAACATTCATGCGCACTTAGGGAGTGCAATCCCAGTGGCGTTGCTAGACCGTGTGGCACATGATTCCCCCCCGCGACGGCCGCCCCGCACGGCCGAAGGTAGAGCGGGGGGAGGCCTCTGCCCCAAAACTCATGCCACCTGGGGCAGACCGCCCACCCCCACACCTCCCACCCGCTTCCTACACCACTTTGCAAACCACTCCTCACTTTGCTTAGCCCTGCCCAGCACAGAAAAATAAAATGATAATAACATCTTGTTATTATCATTTTATTTTCATTTTTGCACTGCTCAAATAGCAGTGGGGCAACACTTCTCCGCCTTAGCAGAGGAGCCGCCACTGTTCAAGTCTCTAAATCTGTGTGACTGCTGATTGGAAGGGTCAATCTTCAGAACAGTTACCCTTGTAGCCTATCAAGTGCATGTAGTTGAACTTTTGTCTTCCTTAAACCTCTGCCCCGATTCCCTGCCCCCTTAGCCCCATCCCCTCCCCCCACCCGGAACAAGGAGAAGAAACCTGATTGTGTGCCTGTCCCTACCCCTCCACTTCCCAGTTCCCTATCTCACCCTCTCTCTGGTAGTGTGCCAACACTGTGCTTGGATTTTAGAGGTGCCGAGGTGAGCATTATAGCAATCCACACACACCCTGAATAATAGAAAGTTGTCACTCTGCTGGCTTCAGTGAGGTCTTGCTTGTCTGTATGGGCCAGTGGGCTTCTGCAGTCCCTATGTTCTACTGCTTGCTGTCAGGCCCAGTTTTTGACTCTGGATCGTGCAGTACACCCACCGATCACAGCGATATAAGAAATGTGGCATTATCCGTTGGCCACACTTCATGACAGCATGACTTTCAATGCGCACTACAAGATAATTTAATGTCAATAAAAGTAGCCACTATGGAGGGAACAAAGGCAACTGTGTGGGAACAACATCAACAGTGAGGACCCTGGCTTTCAGTTTACCATTCTAAACTAATTTAGATGAAATGCTTTGTTAGCCATGGAATCTGTTCTGATGCTGCCATAAAATTTGCCAAGCAGTGCCCAAAAGTCCAGATATTGCACTGGTCCCTTGAATGAAAGGGTTATTTCTTTCAGTTTTATATAGCGCGAACTCAACCCGAAGATATCAGAGCGCTTTACATGAGCACCAGTTGCGTTACAGATGGGCACATTCATTTTTATGCATGGGGAGATTAAGTGGTTTGCCCAGAATCACAGGATGTTTGACCCTCCAGACTCACACCCGGCTCCCCAGCTTCAAGTTCGGCCGCTCTAGCCATTAAGCCACATCCCCAAAATTAACTGAGCTGAACCTACAGTCATACTTGCATACTTTTTTGTGAGGGCTGTAAGCCAAACATCAAGATGAAGGAGCGTTAAACTATTTTGCTGGTCTTTAATTGCACATCTTTCACTTTTGGGCACCACACTCCTTCCTTACAGTTGCTGCTAAAACAAGCCAGAGAAAGGATTTGAATTATCCTCTGCAAAGCAGTATTTTGACTCACTCACTCATAGCCCAAGTAAAATAATTCTGCCTTTGTGATGATGCTGGTTATCACCCTAAGCGTTTTTTTAAACAGCATTATAGATTGGGTTAGTGCTGTGCTAATCACCTGTCAAGCTAGGGTGACCATGGGCCTGATGCAATGGAGTACCCTGTCTGCTAAACTCACGATCCACCCCCCTACTTTAGTGCCAGGCGGTTCATCAATATTCCATTGCTGTAGACCAGTGATACTAAGAGTATGGCCCGGGAGCCACATGCGGCTCTCCTGACCTTTACATGTGGCCCCATGGTCAACAGCAGCACTGGGCTGCTGTTTACTTGGCTCAGCACTATGATTAAAAGGATGTTAGATAAGCAAGCACACCTTTATTTAAAGTATTTTCTTTTTCAGTGATAGTTTTCAAACATATTCAGAAACATTCATTCTCCCCCCCACCCTGAGAACAATGCCAATAATGAACTAAAAGCAAGTCAGTTGTTGTGTGCACTCTTTGGGTGGCCTGGGCGCCTATTATACAAGAACAACATTCTAGTTTATTAAATCAAACACAGGAGGTTTAGTAGAACACAGAAACTGAAGTCATGCATTTTGAGGTTCTCTTATATGTGATAATGAAAAAATGGAGGGAAAGTGAAATAAAACAATTGCCTAGGATCACACAATTTGGTAAAGTGGGGAAGTCGGGATTAATCACAGGTTTTCTGGTTTCACATTGTGCAGTTCAGCCACTAGACGTATTTGCTTCACTTACCCTATACCCACCATATAGCCACACCCTCTCCCCCCAAACGCCCCCTTCTTAACCACCTGTGTACTAGCATCAATGCGGCCCTCAGTCACATCACAAACCAAACTTTGTGGTCCCTGGGAAAATGTTTGTGAGTATCCATGCTGGAGGCCGTGTCCACTCCATCAAAGGAACACTTCTTCTAGTGGCCCAATGGGGCAGTGGCTGTCAGAGGAAGGACTTTACATCGTCCACCCTATTTAGGGTGGAAGGTGTAAAGGCTTTTTTCCTTCTCTGTCACCACCAGGAAAAACCATGTGGTAAGGGAGAGAAAAAACACAATAATGACCCCCACATCCTTGGAGAAAACTCCTAGGGTGTGGGATCGTTAGGTTTAAAACAAAAATATTTTAAAAAACAAACTACCACTTTGGGAATTTTTGAAAAACAAAAAAACTTTTGAAAAGTATGACAGCCAGCAGTCATGGCTGATGGCACGGCCCGTCAAACTTTTCCTACATTAACAGGAAATGCCTCAGTTGTCAGCAAAGCCAGCAGACAACTCTAAATTTGCCAGGCGGAGATAATGTTCTACCCCATCACAACAGAGTATCCTCCATCTGCCAAACTTTAAATCAGGCTCTCCTGTCCCAGATTTTCAATGTATGTCCCGGAAAATTTCAGTAAATTTAGCACATGTTCCTGCTTTTGAAGGGTCGACTGACAAAAAGGAGCCAATTTTAACCCTTAGCAGAAAGGAGTTTGCTTAACAAAGATGACACTGTGTAAATGTTTCATTTAATTACCACTAAGTGCCTCAAAGTCTCTGTTTTCATGCCGGCGAGCGCCGTCAATTAAGTCATTCCCAGGCCCTCGATAATGCAAAATTGTCAGCCTAATTCTATGTTTGTGAAAAGTCTAGGGTTTGGTTTCCAAAATATGTTTACCCTGTGTCCAGCTCTATTCCTATCTCAAAATCTCTGGACATTTTCTCGGAATCTATGGTATACTACTGACGAAAATAGTGTGAGGCGTAGGAGGTGGGAGAACAGGGTGCTGCAGCTTCTCGAAAATAACAATGCTAGAGTTCAGAAGGTAAATGAGCAATAAAGATACTTACCACACCCTTACCACTCTTCCGCCGAAAGGGCGTGGCTCATTGGCTACACTTGTTCTTTGTGTGACACTTGGATTTTTCACAATCCCTATGACTTCAGTGATGTAATACTGATAGCAGCGCCCCCTACTCTGAAAAATGGTTCCGGCACCACTGGCAAAATGTGGTGCATGGTGGGAAAAAACGTTATTAATTTTGTGAGGAGTCCCACTGATACCTATTGTGACAACTGGCTTCAGGTGTGATCTTTTGGTAGCATGATCACGGGTGACTGGTCGTTAATGTGCACCTGGAATTTCTGGCACAAACAGCACGTTTTTGTTTGCATTTATTCTGATACTCTTTGTGAGTTTACTTTCTACAAGCATGTAACTGTACAGGCGCCCGACTGTGTTATTCAGTGCCAGTATGTAGAAAAGTAAACAGAAAATAAAGCAGAATACAGAAAGGTGAGTTTTGCACATGTGCAGTGCCTCTTGTGAAAACCGTCGAGACAGCCCCGAGTATTTGAACTTGTCAGCACGCTGAACAGGTGATGTTTGTGAACAAACGGATGGCAAACACACTGAACACATTCACCGTGGGAAGGGCCTTTCCTGGAGTAAACAATGCAATTCAAAACAAATGTCAGGGAAAAACTGTGAAGTGTAAGGAGGGCCTATGTGCAAAGCTATCGAAAATGAATACAATTAGCTGCAATAAGGGAAAGTAAAAAAAGAAATCAATGTGGAAGAGAAACATGGAGAAAATCACAAGAAAGTTCTCATTATGCATATATAACATTTAAAAAAAATAGTTTCTTAAAAGCTAAAGCTGAAGGAAAAAACATCAAAAGTAAACTAGCATTGGCAAAGCCAACATGTATGGCCTTGTCAAACTGATGCGATTGCTCATTTCTTTTTCACAAACATGTGACATAAAACTAAAAAGAAGAAACAAAAAAGTCACCCCTATACCTGGTGACCATGTACTTATAATAAATCAATTAAATTACAACAACAACTTTGAATATAGTTTTATTAGAACAGTGATGTGCTTGCTAGCTGGTCAGGATTTAGAAGAGGTTTGGAAACTCTTTTTAGTTGTAATGTACATCACAGGAAAATATGGCTCTTGGTGGTATAAACAAAAATAAACTATTGACTTTGAATTACTGTGACCTAAAGACATGGATTAAACACACACAGAAGACTACAATAAATGAAAAATAGTAAGGGCTGTAAAAATGAAAGAAAAAACGCATTGGCAAAGTAAAGTTTTGGCCACCATGCATGGACCTGAAGTGTATGCCCTTTTAGGAAGATGCACACATGTGATCAGGAAAAATGCGTCACTCGCAGAGCGAGAGAGCCAGCCCTGAAGTGGGCTGATTCATTTCCCGGTGCTGTATGCTGTGGTGAACAGGGGAAAACCACCAATGGATGAAAAGGGCTGACCCAAAGCCACCCTATGTATATTTGTAATATTTATATTTTTGTAACATCATGATACTGGTGAGACAGTTAAATCTGCCTCAGGGCCAGACCTAAAAAGTCTAGAGAGCTCTTAAGAGATCTGCAGCAGTTCTAAGGCCCAACTTTTAAACTTAACAAAGAGGTGTCTGGGAAGAGTGACAAAATGCCAGTTACATCCCTTCTGTCTGTTTGTCATGTGACTCGCCACGTGCTTTACACCAAAGAACCCACCACTGCAACTAAGATTAAAGTCCAAATATACCAAAGACGTAAGGTGACAAAATGTACACTGTACATCGCAGGGTTAAGATACCCTACTGTTCCCCTGCATACTGTGCATAGTGTTATCCAGCCAGGCCCTGGTTAAGGAACGATTGCATTGATGCTAAAACAAAGACCAACTTGGAGACACAAATCATGTGAGAAATAAAAAGATGGGCCTACTGCAGAGAAATCATACCAGAACATACGATATGTATGTACTGGTATTTTTATAGTGCGAGCCAAGGTGGAAATGAATGGATGAATGAATGAGGTTTATATGACACGAAACGTTCCCTTGTAAGTGTGTCCCAGCACTAATCTACAGTCTTGGGTATTTTGACAAACAAGATTAGGAGGTGGAAAAGGGCGATCAATAATTATCAACGGGGCAGTGACCTTAATAAGATTGTGAACATCAATTACATGTTTACACCTTTCAATTTCACAATAACATTTTATTTCACATAATTATGATTGCATTCCATTCATGGCCACTGGTATTAAAGTTTGGGAGGACAAGCACTGACCTTTATCCTACAGGGTGTGGCCAAGTAGGGGACTTCTTTCACACTATCCCACGTAGCAGTTTAATTGCAAAATGCCACCCAATTTCAAACTCGAGCTCCAAATCCCGGCCAGTTCCAAAGTAGCATAGTGTTCCAAAACACCAACCAATTACAAAGTACTATCATTTTCCAACATACCTCCCGGTTCCAAATTACCAACCAATTAAATAATGCACATCTGCGGCAAAACCCTAGCCACTTCTAGTGTGTCAAACAATTTTGAACTACCAATCAATTGTTATGTTATGTTATGTTATGTTATATGAACTTATAACGCGCACAGATACTCCTAGGAGTGTCCCGGCGCGAACCTGAAGAGGGGTCAGAGTCAAAAGGCAGAGCTAGAAGAGAAAGGTTTTCAACTTTTTCCTACAAATCGCAGAATCTTGGATGCCATGCAAGGCCAATGGCAATGCATTCCATGCCAGAGCAGCTATCCGGGCAAAGGAGCTCCCACCAAGCCTTTGGCGGTTGAACCGAGGGGTCTGCGCCAAAAGTTGGGAGGAAGAACGCAGCTGTCTCACCGGAGTGAAAAAAGCGAACCTCTTCTGTAGGTAGATGGGTCCCAGACCATGGAGATCTCTGTGGGCAGTAGACAACATTTTAAATTTTATTCGAGCCTCCGCCGGGAGCCAGTGCAGAGATTGCAAATGAGAGCGCACACTGCACCTGCTGGAAAGACCCAGCAGGAGTCTGGCAGCCGAGTTTTGTATCACCTGCAGTTTGTTCAAGAGGTAACCCGGAATGCCAGCATACAGTGCGTTGGCGTAATCTAATTCCGCTATACACAACAAATAAAATATATCAAACAGTTCTAGAGCATTAATATCAAATTATTAGCCAGTTCTATAATGCCAACAAATACCAAAAGGTCAAACAAATGATTTAAAATGGCAACTTTCTCATTTCTTGCTGGTTACCTTATCTGCAGATAGACTGTTCACTGCGAGATAGTATAGGGAGTGTGTTCTCAACAGACACAGAAGGTCTCACTCAATTCCACTGCCACCCTGGGAAGCCTTAACATGCTCTGACATTCGAATGTGTGTGTGGCAGTGATCTTGAATGTCTCTGTAGCACTATTCCTCATCCGACCAATCACAACCCTTGCATGCTAAATGCTCTCATATGCAAGGATGCAATCTCGCTCTCCTGGGCGCATCATTGTGTAGCCCTTCCATCTTGTATTTCCATTGAAATCAATCTTCTAGCCTACAGCAGGTAACTCCAGACTCATCTATGCGCACAAGTATTTCTGGTTTTATGCCGTTGCTGTCTGGGTTAATGTTTCTGGCAGGTTTACCTAAAGGCTACTGCTAGCAATTTAGTGTGCAATGCTCCCTACATCAGCACTCATAACATTGTATAACCACACACGCGTGCCTGGGCAGAAAAACAGTTTGTGCTTTTGCTTTGAGCATGGTTTCCAAGGTTTTGCTTCATAATTCGAAAATAAAAACGTGTTTTAATCAAAAAGTTTAAAAAAAAAAAAACCTTACTGAAAAGTGTACAATAAGAGTTCACAAGGATGGACATACATCAGTGCTTGGTGAATATTGGATGAACGAATTCATGAACTAGCATGTTGCGTAAGTTGTCTTGATTTTATTTATTGTAATGTGTTATGCTTGTATTTATTCTTTTATGGCTATGTGCTGAAATAAAGATTTTACTGACTGACTGACATATCCCCACACAAAATATACCATTTTCAGTAGAGTTACATTATAGGCAGAGATGGCATAGTTCTCATACAATGTTTTAAGGAGGGTTCAGAAGGTTGGATTCATGCCACGCTCCTGCCTGTGCCAATCTTGCCATGCCAATCTAACTTCTCCAATTTAGTCAGTTTCCTTACACCCTCTCCTGCCCCCTCAATCAGCAGGCAGTGGCAGACATGGCTGATTTTGAGCTTTAACTTTTAGTGAACCACGTTATTTTCATGAGCATCTTGTGGACGTCTGTGAGAATCTCTAAGCCTATTTATTCATAATAAAATGCCTCCACGCAGGCAGCGCCAAGTTCCCCGATGACTGGGATATATAAGTTGCCCACGAAAATTTGAAGTAGTCTTACAATTAGCCAAGCAAATTAAACCTTCTCATGCTGTACAAAGGATGTGAAATGAGTTCTTCCAACCAGTAATATTTTTACAAAAATGGAGCCTATTACTGTATTTTTACTTCAATGTCTGCCTTTGTATCATATGCCCCATGTTGTAGAATAAGCAGTTTGTACACTCATGACTGATCACGGATTTTTGCCCTTCAAGAGAACTCTCAAAACTCATTTATACTGTTAAGGTTTCCGCTAGCTACCCTTTTTTTCACCATTTAAGTCAAGATGCAATTTTGGTGAACATAGCACAAGCACCCAGGGACAATATTGGTTCACATTGAGCTAGACCACTGGAAAATCTCCTGCCTTTTCTGTACCCAGGCTTCAGAACCAAACACCAAGAAACGTTCCTGCTAGACAAACGCTACTGCTTGCTTGCCCATAGCAGGGGCAATGCTTTGCTGAAATGACCATCCAGGTGGACATGTCCCAGGGCTTTGCAAATCTTTGGACTGACTTGCACTTTTGCACCAGTGATTTCCAATGAGTGTTAAGTCAGAGGCTTGTGGTGGGTGATGCCTTCGAAGTCCATGGAGAGGAGCATTTTTATGGAAGTGAGAGAGATTTGCGGGACTGGTGGTGCCGTTGAAGTCTATAGGACTCTTTTGGTGTGCTTTGAGAGTGAAAAAGAGTCCAAAGTACCCTTGACCGTCCTCTGTGTAAACAATCAATCAATCAGGGTTGGTAAAGCGCAACTATTCACCCGTGAGGGTCTCAAGGCACCGGGGTAGCTTGTCACTACACCCACTGTGTGACAATAGAGGGGACATCAGTTAGTGGTGCTCCAATGCCACAAGAGGAATTCTGTCCCTACACTAGTGCCAAAGGGAGGCACCTTCAGGGCGAGTGTCCCCTCGATGATGTCACTGCTGGAAAGAGGGTTGAGAACATAGGGGATTTAAAGAACCTCACTTTCAGGCAGTGTTCTTGTGTGACACCCAGAAATACCGAACACAGAAACAGTCTATGTGTCAGTTTTAAGGTCACTGTGCAGAATAACCATGGTTTAGCGGGCAGAATTTTGAACTGGAGAACCAAGTTCCACTCTCAGCCTCGCCTCACCAGACTGCAGTGCTTTAAATGGGCTGGTACTGTCCGGTACTGAGTACCGGCACTTTTTTATTTTGAGGAGAGTACACGTAGGGAAGCGAAATACTTTTATTTGGAGAGTACCGGCACTTCTCAGAAACAAGCAGGTACTCTGATATAGAGCACCTGCACTTCTATTTTTCCATTTCAGGCACTGACAGCCTGTAATTCTGGGAAAATCTCTCAATCATCCAGTACCTAAAAGTGTGTAATGGAAGCTGGTGCTCCTGTAAAGTGCTGTAATGTCCTTGGCCCAGGTCCGGTTCTACTATATTAACTCCAAACAATTAAATAAACAAAAAATCTTCAGAAGGGCTAGGGGTAGCAGTGCGATGTGTCTTGCACTGGTTCTGAGGGCTGGCTGCTCGAGGCAGGCACATCTTTCACAGAGTGGCCATAATTTTGCCAGATTTTCTCCGTGAGACGCCGCGTTTCTCTTTGCCTTCTCAGGCCGTCCTCCGCAAATGTGCTTCTGGGAGACCCCTTCACACACACACGCACACACCTCCAGCATGCGGCAACGGATATTCATCACACTAAATCTGCAATAAATAGCAATCAATTCTGACCCAGCAGCGTACACGAGCTGGGGTCACACGTAACGTCCGGGGTCACGGGCCCCGCAGCCGCCGCGCGCGCAATGATTTCCAGGTTAAACAGTATCGTCTGTGGCTCGTGCTGCTTTGAGCCCCTGCAGGCATGGCCTCCTTAGACCTGTTACCATGTTCGTGGGTTCTAGGCCTGTGCCCTTTTATCCTGCAGACACTTCTCACAAAGGACGTGTCGATAATATGCTCTGGCGAAGGCCTCAGATCAAGTGTTCCTTTCCTGCCAGTTCTGGACTTGAAGCGGTGTGGGCTAGTGGCTAAATGCTGATTAAGGGGGCCAGGTGACGTAAAATCTAACCCTGGCTTTCACGCTGTACTGCACTGCGTACTCCTGGGCAAATAGTTTATTTCCCACTGTCCCTGTTCAATTTCCTATCAATGCTGCAGCTCTTAGAAATTGGCCAATCACGTTTAAGCTTTGTCCCACAACTCCACAATCTAATATATTCACATTCATTTTACCTTACTGTAAACATCCGTGGTCTCTTTGGAGGAAAACTGGCCTGACAGGAGTCTGCGAGCAACTGGCTATATGTTCATGATTTACATCCCCACTGAACTTTTTTCCACTGTTTATGGTCGATTAATAGCCACATTGCACACATCCGTACAGGGTGCACTCTTTACTAAAGACTGCACGCTTTTCTTCTTTTAGCACTGCAGGGCTGTCGGGCATCTTAAAGAAATAAAACACGTCAAAACACTTTTTTCCTCTTTACTTGCGTGTGGTCACTCTTTTGCACAGTTCGTGTCAACAGGCTGCCATGTCCGCACTAATTGTTTCCATATTTTCAGACAAAACGATGATTGATCTCTGTTTATGTTGTAGCCGTGTGTACATTTCGGAGACCGGGCTCTGTTTTCGTGCTGGAAGTGGTTTAGAAAAAAATACACTGACCCGGATAGCTCGTTGGGCTAAACTTTCAGAACTAAAATTGAAGTCAATCCAATTAACTTCAGTGGCGACCTTGTGAGCAAAGGCCTAGTTACAATGTCTGGAAAAGTAGAAAAGGTCCAAATCTACACAACAATATGCGAATATATGCAATGCTATTTAAAAATGGTTACAGGACAAGGAGAAGAAAACCAACTCAAATGACTGTCAAAAATCCTATTTATGTTTCATGAGCCAATGCAAACCAAGTGGAAAAAACAAACAAACACTTGCTTTATTTATTTTTAATGTCCCCCAAAGTTTAGAAAGCAAGATAATTGAAACATGTAGAATAGATATCTACCCCACTTCTGCGTGTCTGCGTTCAACTACAATTTCTGAATCCTGTTGTCTTATCAGCTTTTCTGCTTCCTGATGCCGGGGTATTGGCACCTTTACTGAGGTCCACTTTGGAAGTGTGTACACCGACAGCACAGACGTACTTGCTGAGTTCAGTCGTAATGAAAGCCACTAGACATAATATTCTGCAGCAACAGCATTTTCCTCATAATTATGAATTCATCACGCCTATCACATAATCCATCGTTTGCCGCATTATTGCGGATTTCAACCAAAAATGTTTCTAACTCATATGCAAGTAAAGTAAAAAAATTAAAAAGATGCCACGTGTGGTGTGGGCAGTGGCTGATAGATCCTCTACAAGGGTCACTTGGTCACCTTTGAATTGCGAAATCCTGTATTCAGGTGTCAAACTGGTATTAATGAGCTGATACTTTTCCCAGATAGTATTAATGTGTGTTATAATGACAAAATGGTAAAAAGAATCCTGCAATGTAATTTGCAGTTTCTTGTTGAATAACTTGTTCAACCTTGCTACATAACTTGGTCCTCCCTTACCACATAAATCCAGTGGTCTTTGCTAAAGCGCACTGTGACTCGGTGATTTTAGCGACTTCCTGCAGAGACCCCAGCTGAGTTAGTATTAAAATGAATGAATGTCTCAGTCAGTGCCTGCAGTGTTGTCAGTGTGTGATAACACTTGCATGTGCAGCTCTACTGCTGTGGCAGGTGGCCCCAGCCATCCCTACTTCCTTTCTGATACTTCAGCTTGCTAAGTGGGTACTTTCGACAATTACAGATGTCTAAAAAACAGAATTGAAAAGGATCCAACATGTCTGCGAAAGTGGGAAACTAAAACGTCTGTCTGCGCCTTCCACAGGAAAATCTGCGCTGCGGATTTGCGCCAAACCTGCGAAAAGTTTTTAAATTTACTCAGGAGTTGAATGCCCCCTAATGTTTGCGCGTGCGTGTGACCTTCGTATTGACAGTTGGGCGGCTGCACTGCACACTATTTCACCACACTCAGAACAGCCTATAACAAGAAAAGCTGAATATTACCATGAACCATAATGTACAAGCGCAACAAATCACACTTTAATGTGCAATAATGACCACACCACGCTATTCTTGGAAATGGTGTCGTCAACACTGAGAAGTGAGTAGTGAAACTAGAAAGTAAATTTACTTCATAAAAGCGTCACGGTTTATCAGCAGCTCGAATGTTAATAAACCCCACACCACCACCAACACACGCACACGCACGAGCGCGCGCGCTTCCACCACAAGCGCGTGCACAGTGCTCACGCGGGAAGCCGGCCTCCCTAGCCTCACACACTGCTGCTGTTTGTCGGTCAGTGGCAAGGGAAGCGCGTGGTCACTAGAAGACAATGTGGGTGCATTGTGGTAATACCTTCAGTACGACAAAGGGCCGGACTCCTTAACGTTTTTTATTATACTTTTGGGAGCACAACGTGAATCACTGTTATAAAATACGGGAATAGTGGGTGTTGGATTACCTCCTCAAATTAGTAAACATTAAAACGGTCTCTTGTAGCGCAGGGTAGAGAAAAGAGGTTTTAATCCCTCATTCAGAAAAAACACAAGTGATGTTTATGTAAAATTGCTGGGGTATTGTTTTCCATGTACAGAACAGACTCGTCTGAAAAGATATTAGTGGAATTAACCGTCAACAGCGCTGCATCTCTGAAAAGCCTCTGCGCCCCCTGGTCACCAGCATCCTTTCAAGTGCACTCAGGTCAGAGGTCACGGTGCAGGACTGGAGAGGAAAAATGTTGGATTATGTCACAACGTGGCTCGTGGTGTTCTTGTCCTTTGTTGTATTGTGCTATGTTACATTTGTGTAAAGTGGAACTGATCCACGCGTGTCCTCCTGCCACTTGGGGACTAAAACTCTGTCATAACTTGGTGTCCTTCAATGCACGTCATGCTCCCACACCACTGTAACCGTGTCTTCAAAATGGCGGTGATGAGATAGAAGGCAAGGCCAGGGCCTCACCAAGGGTAAGGTGTGCGCACCCACTCCTGCTCTGCTCACTCTCTTTCACCGTACTCCACCTCCTTGGACTCCGGCGCCGCTTTGCCTGCAAGCGCATAATTTGGTTTTGTGCACAAGACACGAGCTCGGCTTAAAGACATACAGGGGAAGCTTGGGGCGCGATGGTGCAAGTGAAGCTGCACAAGGAGCGTGTAGGTAATCAGTGAGATACCTCAGAGGAATAAAGCATCTCTTGGCGAGATCTATGCGTAAGCAGAAGGTCACAGGTCAGAGTCCCAGAGCATCTACTCAATCTTTCATCCTTCTAGGGTCGATTAAATTAGTACCATCCAAGCAGGTAATAATTGGCACCTGCTATCAGCAACTAGAGACCGAAGCATACGCAGAATTAGCTACATACGTGTAGTAGCTGTTTATCACAGTGCCCCGCAAACAGAGACTTCGCGGCGCTGTAGAAACACGCAAGCATGGCGTCTGCTCAGCCCAAGGTCACTGTGGTATTCGAGGCTCCCCTAATTGGAAGCTCTGTGTAGCTGCTCCTGGCTGCTCTCGGTAAAGATGGACAGGTCAAAGCCTTGAGCCCGCATCTCTGGCAGCCAAGCACTGGCACGGGGGGCCTGTGCGCAGGGCAGATAACGGATTCCTGGCTCTGAAGATGCTCTGGGAGGCAGAGATGCCCCTCACACCAGCTCTCGGGTCTTGGGGGAGCTCACCTCTGTTTATCTCTCATCCGCAGAAGGCATCGCGCGGAGCAGCCGGCGCGGGTCTTCTGGGCGTAAACAAGGCATACACTGGCCGTCTTAGGGCAAAGGACGGAATAATAGCAAAGACAAGCCAGCACGGAAAAGCGGCAGATTGTATCAGTATTGCAAATGTCCCAGGTGCTGAGTGTGACATCTGATTTATGACAATTCATTCTCCGCTACACCAGTGTGATCCTGGGCAAGTCGCCTGCGTCTTGAGTCCCTTATCTGCAAAAAAGGGACAGCTGAGTAAAAGGCTGCGCACTGTGCTAAGCTCGATGTGAAACAGATGGGCATTTACAGACCATGTTCTGAACGATAAGAGTTCTTGGCCTGTGTTGAGAAAGGTCAGAACTCACCCCTGTCACCGGAAGACAAACTGCCCAGATGGTCTGCGCAATGCGTACAGCGAAAGAGAGAGGGCGGTTTTGTTCAAATACGGATGAAGTGAAAGAGCATTTACTATATACACGGCCCAGTAGTTTCACACACTCATATGGTTTGCAATCTCGCTAATAAACATTTACTAATGCTGTATGTATCATGTGCAGTACCTACAGATGCAAATACACAGTATGTCCGCTACTCTCTCCCTATGCCATCTTTGTACGCAATTATTCTCTGGTGTTGCAAGCTCGCACTTTTTAAAAGCGCCCTGAAACTCTATAGGATTTAATAGCGCTACAATAAGAGCTATAAAACTGAACAGTCACGAGGCTCCTACATCTTATCGTTGCAGCAAAACATGGTTTTAGCGCTATAAGCACTACGCGAACAGCTTGTAATATAAGGTATGAAAACATCACAGCAACAAAAGGCTGCACACGTGTGTGTGTCGTGGGGCGGTTTTCTTCAAGAGGGCATGACTACGTGAAGGCCCAGATTAAACGAGTACTGATCTATCAATGTGTTTTCCTGTAACATCTATAGCACCTCATTCAGTGTATGTTGGCGCTTCTACAGAACAGATGGTGCAACTTCAGTGAGCGGCCTGCCCTGACATGCCGACTCCACATCTAAGGGCGTACCATGCATGCCAACACCCCCATAGGAAGAAGAAGGGCACTCTTTACTTTTTTCACTTTCTCTACCCTGGAACGTCACTGGTGCAAGTCAAAGGGTACATTTCAGCTTTCGGCTCTACAGGTTACATTTTTTAGGGGTTATTCCCGAATTCTGGAATGCATAGGCATATATGTACTTTGGTAATAATACTGTTAATCGGATGAATAATCTTCCACCATGTATGGCTCGTGGCACCATGCCATGGCCTTGAGCACTGCCCGGCTGTGCCCGTCCCCATGCCCGGGCGCACAGAGTGCAGGGCTGACAACCCGGGCTCGGACACATCAGGGCATCGGTCCCCCAAAAACCGATCAGAATCAGGGCGCGCACGCGGGGTGCCAGTGCCAGCCCCCGCCTCACCTAAGCACCAGGGCTCCTCTGACGGTAGTCGAAGGTGAGAGCCATCGACAGTGACCACGTAATATCTTGCAGGACAGCCAGTGGGGCGAAGGGTGCGCGAGACAGCTGTGCGCCGGAGTGAGTATGCTGAAGGAGTGAGCTGAGTATTGTAGGGAAAGTCCTAGCTGGGTCGAAGGAGGGACTGCGGAGGTCAGCTGAGCACCGGAGCGAAGGGGTGACAGGGACACCCGAGTGAGGGTGTTGGAAGCCCGAGCTGATTACGGGGGTGTCCCAGGGGGTTGTGAGGAGCTGATTAAGGGGGTGTCCCAGGGGGTTGTGAGGGAGGCATTTGGGAAATAAGAGCACCGGAGTGATAGTCCGGAAGGACGAGTACACACTAAAGTGATGGATGGAAGCTTGCATTAATCTCAGCCACTGATAATCACTCAGACCCATCCCAGTCCATTATGCACACAATGCCACCTCAGTATGGACCCAGTCATATGCAAATCAGTCTTGACCCTTCTCCGGTGGGAACAG
The DNA here is from genome assembly GCA_963921515.1 of Calotriton arnoldi. NCBI lineage: Eukaryota > Metazoa > Chordata > Amphibia > Caudata > Salamandridae > Calotriton > Calotriton arnoldi. The sequence goes on from CAWUFW010009287.1 coordinate 241,504, forward strand.
CCCAGCCCGAACTGCCAGGGCCTCCCTGAACCAGAACACAAGCAGCCCAGGGTCACTTTTATGGCTTGTAGCCGGTACGTCTAGGTTCCAGTGACACAGAGCGCAGGGACCCAGGTCTGGGCATGCCCGTCCCACGTAGGGCGACGCGACACTCGAAAGTATACAAAAGAAGTATACAAGGAGGGTTGATGACATGGCGAGAGGAGAGGATCGCCCTGTACGGATCGTTTGAATCGTGAGGCGAGCAAACGAGTGAGGGTGTGTAGAGGGATGCGCTCAGGCAGCGGATACTTGGATGCAGGGAGGCAGCGCTGAGCCCGAGGCATCACCAAAGCGGCGCTCCTCTGCCGGCTGACCAAAGGGGACCACAACTGAATCTGCGACCCATCCTTCCCCGCCCCTGGCCAGCAGCCAGCGCCCGACCCCAAGAGCGGCAGGCAGCGGTTCATTTGGCGTCCCCCGAGCTGCGCAATTACGCAAATTCCAAACTATTAGATGAAGATCATTCGTAGAATCATAAAATAAGGGGGGCGGAGAGGGACAGGTCGGACCACACAGCTACGCTCTTAATATTCACAATGAGGAGCCGACTCCCAGCGGAGGGGCCACGTCTCCTCCGCCTCTTTACGGAGCCCGGAAAGGGTCCATCCCAGTGGAATCTGTCTGTACTGCTAGGTAACAGGGAAAATAATGTTGGGTCGAAGAGGGTCTCCTGCTGCCGCCACTTGTGCCAGCTGTCGGGGCTTCCGGCCCTAGCCTGGGCAGAGCGCGGCGGCATTGGGTCAAGCGGGTACCCATCCAGACCAGGCGCGCAGCTATACCTGACAGTGTGGGAAGGGGGTAAGAGAGTCCCGGCGCGTGGCGAAACACAAGCCACCTCAACCCCCAGTGGCTCGAATTGCCCTGTTGGTCCAATGGCACTCCGAACTGTGGGAGTGAGGGGGTTCTGGCCGGTTCAGAGGTGCACTCACTACCCGCGAAGGAAGTCGGAACGGGAAACCAAGAGTCAGGCGTGAGCGCTCTCCCTGCACAGGACCATCTCTTCCCAGTGTCAGTGCAGGTTGCACGGCGACATCGCTGTTCCACCTGCCCCATCTCAGTCAGGCACGAGTTGCCAAACGTAGCAGCATGAAGAGCCCAGAGCATCCATAGAAGCACCGAGCACCTGCATGCCACTGCCAACGGACCCGAGCCGGCTCACTAGGATGCGTGCATGATCTCAGCATCCAGGGCTCAGTGCACTGCGCGGGGTGCCCAGCAGTCGCGGTCGGTGGAGGAGTGCCGGCCGGGCGGTGACGTGGGGCGGGGAGGGGCAGGGTGGTAGCAGCATGGATTACGGACCTATACAGGTAGCAAACATTTAAATCAATAAAACGAATTCGTGCAGCGCACTGCATCGCATTTGGCGATGCAGTGCGCGCAACGAAATTCGTTTTATTGATTTAAATGTTTACTTACCTGTATAGGTCCGTAATCCATACTTTGCTACCCCCCACCCTGCCCCTCCCCCGCCCCACGTCACCGCCCGGCCGGCACTCCTCCACCGACCGCGACTGGTGCCCAGGTGTGCAAATCCACCCCCTCCCTCCCCACTCTCAGCCACATCCTCTTACCTTGACTTCCCTGGCTGGCTCGGGTCCGCACGGAGCCTCCCACCGCCAGCAGCAGGATCCAGATGGGGGCCGAACGGTAGCTGCCCCCGTGGCCCCACACCAGCACCACTCCGGCCGCGCTGCACATCTCCAGCGGCGGCTACCGGCAGCAGCAGCAGCCGCCGCTCCACGCTCCAACCTCCAGGCACCGGCAGCGCCTCCCGCAGACCCCCGCCGCCCCCCTCCGGTGGCACCCAGAGCCCTCCGCTTCTCCAGCGAGGGTGTCCGCTCGGGATGCGCGCTGCGCCACACAGCCGTCTCCAGCAGCCGTTCTCCGGGTCTGCGCTCCGGCGGCGGTGGATGCTCCACTCCCTGCTCCCTCCTGCAGTCCAGCTCCTCGCCCTACTCCCGCTGCTGCCTCCTCCCGGCCGCGGCTCCGCTCCCTGCCCACGGTGCTTCTTGCTCCCTGTCCGACGAGGGACGAAAGTAGCACGCACCGCACTTTCCCCAAGTCAGAGGCGGCCGCGGAGGCGGAGAGCAGCCTCCAGAGGGCGCTGAGTGCGAGAGGGCGGAGGAAACGGAGCTGTCAGGAGGACGCGTGAGAAGATGCACTGGGAAGGGCTCTGACAGCTGAGGGTGCGAGCGGTGGGGGCGTGCCGAGGAGCAGCTCCTCACAAGGGGCGGGGCAGAGCCCTTTCCACCTCACCAGTCACCACGTATGGGGTGGATGGAGAAGAGACTGTGCGTGGTGGGTTCCAGCAACACAACGGCCCACCCCCACCGGAATGCAGGGGCGAGAAGGGGGCACTGGCAGAGGTTGGACAGGAACGCAGCCACCTGCGCCCCTGACACCGGCACCATCATCCCCTCAGCCGACGCTATTGAAAGAGGTGCAGGAATCAGCGCATCGCAGCAAACGGCACGCGGTGCCCATGGAAGAAACAAACGTGACTCGGAGGCTGAGGGTGCACCACCCCGTTGACGCGCCCGTTACTCTCGTGTGTGAAGATGAAATGAGTTCATGCTCGCGGGAGGAGATGAAGCTACAAAGCGCCCTTTTAAATACTCACCACGTGGAACCCTAACCTCGGCCAAAACCGCGAGTCTCGGAGCGCACAGTAAAATCGTCCGCTTTGTTCCATTTTTAGACGTCTTGTTACTTTCATCAACTACGACGGTAACATACAGCTAAGGGCAGAATTCCGCACATTCAACTTCGCAAGAAAGACACAGCTGTAATGTCTCAGTTCTCGGTCTATTTTATGTAATCATGGCGCGTGCATGGTTTCTAATCAAGTTCGGGGAGCCAGCGTGTTTCACGTGCCCGGAAAACGTCCGCACACTCTCCCTTTCACGGAGAAGGAGCGAGCGTGAGATCTGTGCGCTTCCCTCACAGGCTGGGGCGATTAGCGCCAAAAGCATGTGGAGTCTGCACGCTGTGAGAGTGCTTGGCCCATTACTTGCAAGAGAAACAAAGCGTAGGGAATCCCTTCTCTCCCACGGAAAGGTGGGGAAGTACATAAACACAAAGGGGCAAACTTCTTTCTAGGGATAAATCCAACTATCTTCTAAATATAACTTGGAGAGTTAAATATTATTTTGAGATAAACAAATGCTCAATTTAATAGACTTAATCGGAATTAATTTTAATAAAGCCATAAAGGGTACCCTTTAGGCGTTTCCACATTTATGTGAATTTTGAACACATTGGACATATTTCAGCACTATCTCATTCTTAAAATATGTATGTATATATTATGTACAGAAGTCCTATCTTGTCTTTTTGATCAGAGAACACACATTCTTTCTTATACTTATTAGTTACTTAGGGAGAGTATGTTTTTGTGTCTCCAAACCCATTCCCAATCTTGGCATAGGCGGGGTCATGAATATACGCAGGGCGTATGAAATTATGTGGCACTGGAAGATTAAATTATGAGGCAGGGTTGACTAAAAATTGCTGCAAGAAAATGCAAATTATATGGCAATATGTGGCACATTCAGTAGCAGTACTGTTTCACTAATTTGCCATTTTGGCGTACTTTAATAATTTCTGGATCAAACGTTTCACCTCATTGTGTATCACATAAAGACCTTTACACACTAATCAGCAACTGAAAAGTGACCCATTCACTTTTACAAAGGGGTTTCCACTGTGCAGCTTTCAAAAAGGGATTTCCACTGTGCAGCATCGTGTGTGCTTTTTTGTGTAATTTTTAATCCGTTTGCACAAGAAACATTTATTGACGAAATTTGCAAATTATGCAGCAGACGATAAATTATGTGGCAAGTGTATTAAATCATTGTTTATGCAGAAAAATCAATAGAATCGCATAATTCCAGGTGCCCTAAGTATAAGTAAATATCATGCAGTCGTTGAAGAGGGCTGCCCACCGATTCCTGCTGGAGACTCATCTTGACCAGTTAGTTACATGGAGTCCTTACTGCATCTAGTTGCACAATATACATTTTTGCACACAGGCCAATGCTTAATTAAAAATACAAACTAAAACCAATACATTGTAGCACAATTCTTTCTTGATGCCAGCCACACTGCAAAGAATCTGTATTATTTAAAAAAAAAAAAAAGATTAACATACGTAATCACCACAATCAACACTATGGGATCCACAAGAAAATAAAATATACACCTTTACACTACAATAATCACATTCAGGTTGCACCGGCAATTAACAAACATTTTTACGTAGCAGATCCACAAATGTTTAAGAACCTCTGAGCCAGCAATTAAGTCTAGGGAAATCAATTATAATCAGTTAGCAGGAATTTTCACAGACAGTTCTGTGAACACTTTTCAGTGATCAAGTGTGGGTCGAAAACCGGGTGTTAAAACATGACAGAGCCTCAACGATGCACTGCATCAAACTAGCAACAATGCATTTAAAGCATTGAATAACAACATCTAAAAAAAATCAAGACAAATCAAATATTTTTTTGAAAAAAATACAACCTGAAAAGAACGTGTAAATGACTCTTGTGTGCCAAGCACAAGAAGCAACCACAAACCCAGAAGCAAAGGAGGTGGAGTCAAAAGAAAAAAAGGAATTAATTCCTATAATTTGTTGATGTTTTCACTGATGTGCTTAAAAAATGCCACTACCCGAATCACTAAAGGATCAGCCATTTAAAACCTTCAGAGGTCCAATCATTATCTGGTTGCACACGGCTTCTTAGGTCTTTGAGCAGGTACAATGTGATTGCGTCTAATTTCATCCGTGGGGTGGAACTTCATGGAACTTTATATCCAAGGTACAAGCACATTTTATTTTTTGTCCCTGGGAAAAACTTCATATATTCCCTTCCCCCCACAATATAGAACTAATTCAGCAAATGCCCTTGCTTCTACAATGCCAAGAGTCAATTAAGTTTGTGGTGTGTGCTGTATAAATAGTAAAAAACTAAAATAAAATGAAAATAACAAAAACTAATGCTTTTAGGTGGAGACCTCCCCCATCGCCCTCTACTGTACTTGACTGCACCATCATTGCCTCCAGTACCTTCTATACAATGGAATTCCTTAACTGGTAGCATAATCTATGTGTGGACACTCTGTGTCAGAGACAAACAACATCTTTCTGTTCTGTTCGTGGCATTCTATATTTAAATTAGACCTTGGTGAAATGTTAGTTACGCTGACCTTAAATTGGCATAATTTTTGCAATTTTGCTTAACAAAATCTAGGCAACCATGACTACTTCCTGTAATTTCATGGAGATATTTTAACGCAAGACGTACCATTTGGGTAATTTTTGAATTTGAGCGGCATTTCAGTTAGACTTTTTACCGTAGTGGACTGTTGAGACAAGTTTTGAGCGCAAAAATACAAATCTGAAAGTGAGCTGCAGTGTTTTGACGCAAGCAGCTTTTTCTTTAATGTGGGTGGTGATGAAACATTTCAGGTAGATTTGTTTACGTGAGCTGACTGTTCGGGTAATTTTTGAGCGCAAAATTTCAAATTCAAATAAGAACTACACTGTTTTGAACCAGAGCAACTTGCAAATCAACTCAAAATGACTTAACTTTTTTAGTGCAAGATGCATTTTCAGGCATGTAATTTCAATGTCATTTCAAGTAATTTTGCAGTAATTTCACGTAATTACACTACAGCAAATCAAGCGAGTTTCTCACCTCACTAATTTAGACCCCTCTACTTCCTCCAAAGAGAACTTCACTGTTGATCTATTGATGTTAAAATGGTAGTGAATAATGACAGTACACAATGTACCAAATACTGATAAGTGTAAGCCCCAGTTCTAGTCTTAATGATGCTACTGGAGTGGACTGCAGGGGATCCCATTTTAAATTGGAGCCTATTCAAAGGATTAAATCACTGAGCACTTTGTATACCTCTAGGAGGGCGGCACCACGTAGAAGCACCAGTCTGACTTCTTTTAGTTATCCTTAAAAAAAACACCCAGTGGTTCAGCCACATATTCACAAAATTTATTATTGAACCATACCAGATAACTTATGGTGCACTGATCCTGGGCTAAATATGTGATATGGTACCAGAATATCATCTGACAGAAAAATCATGTCGTGCATATAATTACAAAAATATTCCCCCATTGATGTTGTGTTAGTAAGAGAAAATCTACACCCAACGGATTGATATTTTTGTAAACAATATGTAGGACAAAATATTTCTGGTGAGACAATAACTTTCCTAACAATTTTCTGACATACAACCAATTGTGCTCTTAATTGTACACCCAGTAACCAATTGCTACCCAACATTATTCCCAAGGGTGAACCACATTTAAAGTATTTTTTCAGAAGCTTGTGTAGCCATCCTTTTATTCTCTACAACACCCTGGATTTTCATCCAAATACAACCATGTGAGGTAGATTGACCTCTTTGGGAGTAGATTCAGGGGACAGTCGAACCAATCCAGTCTGCTCCAAAAGATATGAAAGGTGCCACAAACCAAAAGAAAGTTTTAAATCAGGGCTATTTGGAACAAAGCTTTTTAAATGTGATCTCTTTTCCACCCAACCTCAAAGCTTCAAACAGATTACACGGATGAGAAAAACATCACTACATCTGTAGCAAACACTATGTTTAGATTTACTAAGCAAAATGTTGGATAGCTACTCTATAAAATTACTGTTAAAAGCTTGCAAAATAAAATGTGTCCCAATTGGAGCAGTGATTTGGCTCCAATGAGTTATCAATGGATGCCCTGGATGGACCTACTTTACAACGCTATCTTCACCTCCATAACTCTACCACAGTAGAGGCGATTAGGTCAGATCTAAAATTAATCTTCTTAATGCCTCTCATTGGTTCAGTTGAGACGATCAGAACACTTGTCCGGTATTCGTCAAGCCCAACCCCAAACATTTTTTTTTAAATATGACTTTCTGTATCCTTTTTAGGTCTCACCTGTAGACGGCTAAAAGCTAAAAGTTGTTGAAAACCTATTGTAAACAGTGCCAATCTCTACAGTGGGCTTTGAGTCAGCCTATTGCTTACCATTGTTTGGCTTTCTTGTACGGCTCATTTGATTGCTTCTTATTCAATGGCTTTCCTTTCTCTTCTTGTGTTTATCCCTCCACAGAGCATAGTTTCTGTACCATCCTTTTGATGACTTGTATCCTTCCAATGCTTAAATTCAGAGAATTACATTTTTTCATTTTCTTTGAGCACTCCATGGTAGTGCATGGGTTTTTGTGCTCTCTTTCTCTGTTGATAGCTGCTTCTCCACTCAAATTCCAGCCTCCCATGCTCTCCATGTTGGTCTGACCTCCCCAGCAAATCTGTGCTTTCCCACCAATCCCTGTCACTTTCCAATCCCTCCCTGTCCTGCTTGTTCTTTTTTTAATTAATACACTCCCCCACTTTTCCCCACTTCTCTCGCCACTTGCCAGCATTTACTCTTTCCCACTTCCTCCACTATAGTTTCACCTGTTGTCTTCTTCTTTTTCTTCTTCTTCTTCTTCTTCTTCTTCTTCTTCTTCTTCTTCTTCTTCTTCTTCTTCTTCTTCTTCTTCTTCTTCTTCTTCTTATTATTATTATTATTATTATTATTATTAATATTTTCTTTTTGCTGGCCTAGCCCCAATTTACTGCTGGGACTCTCCTTTCCAAACACAAATAATAAAAAACGTGCTTTGGCCCACTTTATAGTTTTTTAAATATTCTGTTCCATTAAACCAAAAACAAAAATGGCTGCAGCATTAACTGTATGTATGCACCTGCAAAGTGATACATGTGGCTGCCGTAGCTTCATAAGACATTCACGTGCATGCATGATAATGCATGTGGGTGAATGAATTATCCTTATTGGCTTTTTGCCAATGCTTGTTGTTAGTTTTTTTGTATTTTAAGGTGCCACTTTTATTCAAGGAGGTTCTTGTATACTTTACTTAGGGGCTTATTTATGAGCCCCTGGCGACAATTTTGCTCCACCGCCCGTCACTTTTCGCGACGCAGAGGCGGCGTAAATAATGCACCACGTTGCGCCATATTTACAGAGTGACGCATCTAGGCAGATGCGTCACTTTGTAAACCACTGCGCCACGTTATACCTGCGTCAGGTATAATGTATGCAGGATGGGCGTTCCTCCACAAGAAAGCCTCGTAGAGGTGGCACAGTGAAATCTATGAGATTTCACTGCGCCACTTCTAGAATGCCACTGCGTCAAAACCTTACGCCTGCCTCATAGCAGGTGTAAGGGTGACGCAGTCCAATAGGTATAGGCCTCCCTCATGCATTGCTGGAGTTGCGTCATGCTTACGACACAACTCCAGCAATGCCTGAGTTTTGCGCCGAGGTTTCCATTATGGCCAGTACTATGAAGGCGAACCTTGCCGCTCAGTGGTATTTTTGCAAAATAATAGAGCCCTTGCTGTAAAAAATCTGAAAAAATGTGATGGCATACAATTTTTTTCATAAAAACATGTCAAGACAATTTATGCATCTTTCCTAGGGCAACGGAGAGTATCAGCAGAAGACAGCATGAGTGAATAACTCTAGTATCAAGTGACCCAATAGAGATTTGATGATTTAATTGCTTAGATTTATGGATTTTTTTCTGAGTTCAGACACTTTTGTATTTTAACAATGATTGATTTTAGCTTTTGTAGCGTCTGGTGTTAATCAGTGTTGATTATTTTCCCAAGTGTGCCCTCTTCTGGACTAGAATATTGCATTTTCTGAAATTGTATACTAGATGGGCCTGTTTCGTATTTTTACAGGCATAGGAGTACGCAATAGTGTATTTTTCTTTTTATATTTTGAAAATTTGAACGTCTGGATGCACTTTGCTCTATCAAAATGCCCAGACAAATGTCTGACTTGAAAACATCTTTTGGACAACCTTTAAATGATGAAAACATTAAAAGGTTTGGGTAATGATTTTGAATCTACATAGTGTTGTAGACATATTGTGTGTGTGTGTGTGTATGTGTGTGTGTATGTGTTAGCCTCAAAGATGCTGTCTTGTGTTTTTGACTTCTCTAGTCAGTTAGCAGGCAAGTGTTAACACAATGCCATCCCATTCCAAATAAAGTAAAGTTGATATAACTTTGTTGAATATTTGACAAAAAGTAACACTAAAACACACTCACAAATATGCTTTTGTTCTAACAGGCTTTCCTCTGATCCTTAATAGTATATCCACAATGTGCATTATTATCTTTCGCAGCCTTCCTCGCAACGAAATAAACAATCAAACTTTACTCCAAAGGAAATTAAAATAGCTCTTCCTTCTCGAAAAGAAAAGTTGTAGGTTATATAAACTACAAATTGATGAACAGTCGGCAATGAACTGGAGTGTGAAGAGAAACAGCTGGTCCCGTCAACAGCCTAAACCAGGAGCCCAGGAGACAAAGAGGTTCTCAGAAATCCAGATGCGGAAGGCTCATCCTTAGCTCAGCCCTGCAAGCTTTTGTCATGGGACGCTATGGGCAGTCCATGCCTCGCCAGTTTCAAGTATATGGAGCTCTATAAATAAGAAAGCTGATGTTGAAAAGTAGAGCAGGTTCACTTATTATTTGCATTATATTCAGCAGTCATACAACTGGAGGACTTCTCAGTAGATTGTTCGACAGTTCCCCTCTTGCTGAGACTTTTCACACTCCAGTGGTGAGCCCTTGTTTGATGTTTGGAACACTTGGGGGCCTATTACAGTGTCGGTCATAAGGCCCCCGACCTCAGGTCATCTTCGGTTTCAATTCCGACCGGCTGATTTTTATTCAGCCGGTTGGAATTGAAACCGGCAGGTCATTCCATCTGGCGTCCGACGGGCGGTTAACGCCGTCCGGATTACGATGCACGGTTTTCGGCAGGGTTTCCATGCCCGCCTTTCGGACATGGAAATCCTGTCAGAAAGCGTGTTTGGGGGCCCCTAGCAAGGCCCCCTTTCCTTTGAGGCCTCTGGTTGTTTGCAGAGAGGGCACCTATGATGTCCCCCTGCTAATCCCTGTACCCCGTGGCAGGCACCTGCCATGGGGTGCAGAGATTAACACCACCTCACATTTCCCTATGGGAGCATGTACTACGGCCAGTTAACGGCTGTAATACATGCTCCCATAGGGAAATGTTGGAATGCGACCGCACCATGTGCAGTCGCATCATAATGAGGCAGTCAGGACTGCCTACCGGAGGTCGGTCGGTCCCGTTTCCGAGACGTTGTTGGGCGGATGCAAGTCCGCCTGACATCACAATAGGCCCCTTCATGGTCAACCCTTCATAACTTTTTTCCACAAAGGGTAACCAGGGCATATTTGTGTCCTTTTTACCCATATGTTGGGGATTCTAAAGTTACTCAGGGTTTGAGGTCTGTCCTGGAGACACCGAGAATATGGCTAAAAAATGGCCTTTTCTTTTTTTTTTAAAAAGAGGGAAAAATGCAGTTCAAGAAAAGGTTTTTCCCCCAAAAAATGGCATCAACCAAAGGTTTGTTGCGCTAAGATCATAAATTTCCCAGCTTTCAGCAACAGGTAGAGTTGCAAAAATTACCAATGTTTTTGCATTTTTAAAAGTTGTAGTCCGTTTTGCACATTTCTAGTGGTTTCAACCTACTTGCAGTTTGTGGTAGAAATAGGAAAAAGAAATAAGTGACAACGTCTTCATCTGTGTTTTTTTTTGGCCTGATGCATGATTCACAAAAGCAATATACTATTTCGTCCTTCAGACCCTTCTGGTTGCAGCTATATTTAGTGTTTTTTGGTTGTTCCAAAAACACATAATAACCAGAGTCAAAAACTGAGCTACAGCTTGTAATGATTTTTCACTGTGTACCAACCATTCAACACTTCATATGGTAAGATCTAATGAATAAGAAATGTGAATGAAGGAAACCTATAAAATTTCTGAAATGTACCCTAGTACAGGGTCCGACTGGCCTATTGGGCAATCTGGCACTGCCAGAGGGGCTTGTGTGATAAGTCAGTGTATAAACCATTTTTTGACTGTTTGTGGGTCTGTTTTATGGACTGGTAGGTCAGTTTTTACTGTCCATTTTTCTGATATTACTGCAAACATTGCCTACAACAATCACAAATGCATGCAGCCTCCTATATACCTATACAGCAGGTCTGATCTGCAAATGTGGGCCAATTGTTTAGCTATCTGATCTCTAATGGTTATTTAGGTGCCCTTGCCTATATTCTGTCTCCTTCAGACCCTGGGTCCAAAATCTGAGTTTAGGAATATTGGTTATTTGTACAACTCTGAATGTGGAGTTACCCATACTATTATGCGATTCAGAGGGCATTTTGCAATGTATATTCTTCCTTGCACTCTGCCTTACATTTGAAAGCCACAAATGGAGATACATTCAATTGATAATAGCAAATGCTCAATTATTCACATTGTTCCCACACTTCTCCCTATAAAACGGGACCCCAGTTATGTGGGTGGGCCTAGTGCCTGTGACAGAAAGTCACAAAATACAACATAGAGAAATCAAATTTTCATAATGAAATATGACCCATTTGCCGATGTGGGTAGCTGGGTAAATTGGGCCTGAGCACAGCCGCCAACCATGGAAGTCTACTACACCTAGACCTTTCTGAAAAATAGATACCCAGGTGAGCTCAGGATGGTGTGTCTTGCATGAACTCCATTAATTTCTTTTTTTATTCAGAATGCGCTGCAAACCCTAAACTTTGGTTAAAATTACTAATTTTCCTCATATTTCTGTGAGGGAAAGCTCCAGCATCTGTGGAAATCCACAAAGTTCCTACCACTCCGTTTTCCCACATCTCCTGATAAAAATGGCACCCTACCTGTGTGGATGGGCTTATCGCCCATGATAGTAAAAGCTTCAAAATGTTTTGGTGATGTGGTAGCCTAGACTTTTGGCCTGGGCTCAACCACCTCCTAGGGAAATCTATCAAACCCAGATATTTCAGAAAAATAGACTCCCAGAGAGTACAGGGTGGTGTGACATGTGCGAGCACGGAAATCATATAAAAAGTTCCACAAGTAACATCACCTTCGAACTTACTTAGCGAACCTGGAATTTCCACGCCTTCCTAAGTCGATGAATCGTTGCCACCGTATTAGAATGGAGCATCACACAAAATAGTCATCATTATTTGCATTTGATATTCAGTCAATAGAGAGGTTTGGTGAAGTTTCTAAAGTTTGTTTTCTCTTTAACAGATTATTCAGTATTTTTGCTCTTTTTATTCAGATCAGTCAAAAGATCTAATTACAGAAATGATCAAAAATAAGTTAGAACAAGCATATAAAATAACAGTGTGTTTCATTCAGAATGTAGTCCTTATTCTAAACTAAAGGACCTATCCTATCCTAGCGAGAACCCGTAAAGATCTCCCTTTGGAAAAGAGATAGTAAATTCTGGAGCAAAGTCAGATAACTAAGAAAGGTAGAACTCCCCATAAAGGGTAGTTCCAGGGACTCAGACGAGTTCTCCAAACAGCTGCAGTAGAAACCATTAAGACAGAAGGAAAGAACCACAGCAGTAGCTATGATTGACATAGGGATAGAAAGTCTCCTCACTTAGAGCAAGCATAATCAAAGAAAATCACCGTTCGTAATAGCTTATGGTAATTCGAGCAAGCACCATAAAGTGCTAAGGGGCATGGCAGGGTAGGAGTGCATGTAATGCCTTTACTCTCTAGCTAGGATCACTTACTATATAGAAAAGCCACTAAACATGTTGCAAAAACAGGCAAATATATCATCAACGTCCAATGGAGGAAGATCTACCGATGGTCCGTCGTCTTCATGCTTGACTGCCAGGATAAACGCCCATGTTGATTCGAAGTCACTCAGATGTGGCCACAGCTTTTTACAAAAAGATACATCTATGAAGGTTCTCATGAGAACCTTTTTGCAAGCCTACTCTATTAGCTGCTTAGCGTCCCATCATGTAACATTGAGCTGTTCTATGAAATGAAATATTTATATCTAGTATGTACTAGTTAGATCACAAAATGTAAGCTGCAGCAAGTATTTTCTTTAATTAATACGCTTGTTCATTATGAATATGTGGCAGAGGAAACAATCTAAATACAGTGAAATCATATGGTATGATAAAATAGAGAAATACAATTTTCAGGAAACAGCACATTTCATAAAGAGGTCTGGTTCTACAATTTCGATTATAACATTAATTCATCTTTTGCAAAAGCATTTATATTCTTAAAGGGATGGAAAAGAATAAAAGAATAGTGAGGCTTAGCAGTGTGGGAACGTTAGAAATGTGAGCTTTCTGCAGAAATAAGCAGCCTTTTCACTTTTGCAAGTTTAATAAAGACACATTTTCCTATAGTCTATTTTATGACGCAGTTTTATGTTACAGTTAAGGCACATCTCTATATTAATAGGTGGTCAATTTTTCGTAAAGGCTTTCAGCTTCCTCACTTGCATGCATCCCACTACATTTTTGTATACAGAATGCACTGCAAACCTCAAGCTTTGGCTAAAATCACTTATTTTCTTCACTTTTTTGTGAGGGAAAGTTATGGAATCTTCCAGAATCCACAATATTCCTTTCAGGCAATGTTTCCACTCTCCTGATAAAAAAGGTACCCCACTTGTGTGGTTGGGCCGAACCTAAATTACAAGAAAGGCCCCAAAATGTAACATGGAGACATTGCATTTTGCCATCAAAATCAACCCATTTGGCGATGTGGGTTACAGGTTGGAGGGGGGTGAAATCCTACTCTAGCAGGAACCACAATCTTTGTCAAATTAAAGTCACAAGAACACCCCAAATTAACCTGTGCTCAACCCTCTGGTAGTTTTGGCACAGAACAGCCATGCTTAACATAGAGGCAATATAAAGTATTTATGCAGCACTTCAAACAGTAATAAAGTGAAAATACAACACAAGGAAAATCCCACACCTATTTAGAAAAATTGAGTAAATTCTAATAAATAAATCAAGACCAAAATGACAAAAATCCAGTCAGTACAGCGAGAAATATGCAGGTGTAAAGATCTCAGTAAAACTAGCGCCAAAAAGCACAAAGTCCCAACTGTAGATATCTGGTCATGTTAAACCAGGACAAAGTCACAAGTTTAGCTTGACTGAGACGGAGCCCAGGCCAGCTGCAGAGACCCAGTAAGGTCAGCGCAACAAGAGTACCTTAAATCCTGGTTGCAGAGTGTTGCAAGGTCCGGCATCAAGGAGGCATCATGCAGCTGAGGCGATGTGTCGGTCCCGGGGAGCTGCGAAGCTGTGATGTGAGATCCTGCGTCGTCATTAAGGATCCTGTTGATGAGGGATTGAGATATGAAGTCTGGCACAGAGGATGTGTTGCACACCTGAGGCGATGTGTTGAATCTGAGAAGCTGTGAAGATGTAGTGTGAGAACCTGCTTCATCATCGAGGCTGTTGCCAACAAGAGATTTGTGATGCGAGGGTCTGTGTCAGGGAGACATCACACAACAGCAGTTCCGATGTGGTCTTCGATGTTGATGCAGAGTCCTTGCACTGGGAGAAGCTTTGCAGCAGAGGCAATGCTTTAGTTCTGGTCGGGTTTGCGCAGTGAAGCAGAGGAGATGCGTCAGTTCTGCTTGAGCCACAGATGGACTGGCAGAGAACCTTCATGCCCACTTCCAAGAGTCCAGGGCTGGGGTGGCACCACTTGGCAGGGTAGGACATACAGATGGCCAAGTGCTGGGTTCAAGGTGGTTGGAGCTTTCGGTCTCTGAGGCTCTAGTCAGGAGTCCAGCCAACTAGTCATTGGAGTCACTCTAGGGTCTTGGGTTCAACAGATGCAGGTCCAGTCTTTTTCACCCAGGCAAGAGGGCAGCAGGCAGCATATCAGCAGAGTAAAGCAGCAGTCCTTCAGAGCGGCAGTCCAGCAGAGTGGCAGTCCTTTCAGCAGCACAGCAGTCCTTCTTCCTGGCAGGGTCCACAGGTCCACAAGTGTACTGAAGAGTTGGTGTCTGAGGTCCAATATTTATACCAGGTACCTCATTTGAAGTGGGAGAATCTTCTAGAGGTTTCCCTTTGAAGTGCACAGGTTACTTGCCTCCTATGCCCTGGCTCCAGACTAACTGCACAGGGTATGCAGCCCTTTGTGTAGAGGCAGGACAAAGCCTATTCAAGGGTAAGAAGATCTGTGCCCAGCTCCACCCCTCATCCTGCAAGTCATGGCCCATCCAGGCACACCTAAGCTCTCTATTGTGTGAGGCTGTCTAGGAAGAATACGCAAAACCCAACTGTCAGCTAAGCCCAGTCATGTGACCCAGAGACAGGCTGCAGGCACTGAATGGCTGGGGTAGGAAAATGCCAACTTTCTAAAAGTATAATACAAAATGTATGAACCCAACGCGGCCATCAATACACATCAACTTTTCATAACACCACATCCACTTGAATCCAATGTGTTTGAGAATTTATCTCATGTTTTATTTTATGCTCTCGTTTTTATAAAAAATATGTTCATTTTGTCTCAATCTCTTCGTCTGCAGTACACAATACATTAACGATATGTACCACATATATTACAATTAACAAAAAAACATACTACGTAGATATAAATGCATATTGAAAAAGAAAAGAAAAATTATAGTAGATAAAACATCTTTTTCACATAACAATTCAAAACAACTTTTTGGGCAAAATCCAAAGTCTCATAAGATTCGTGAGAATGTGCAATGTACAAATGGTTTTTCAACTTACTACACCTAATGTATTTCCCCTCTGGGGATGAAGGTGCATCTTTATGGTTCCTTCTCTATTTCTACCTGTTCAATCCCACACTAGGATGCTTTTTAGGGAAAGGACGGGGGAGAGGTCGAGGGAGACGATGGTTCAACCCTCAACAGGGGACAGGAGAAATCAGGACGAGACAACAGGTTTACCGATGGGGCAACGGCAATTAATCCCCATTTACAACTTGTCTAAAAGACAACTAGATGACAAACAAAGTCTCCTAATTAAAGGTATGTCATTTGTACCAACAGAGAAACCTGATTTTACACAAACATGACTAGAGATGATGCAATTCTTTTGAAAAGTAAGATTGAAGATCAAGAGCTGAAAATCTCATGAGCCGCATTAAAGCCATTAAATACTCTGTGCAAGTCTGCTCAAAGTACATTATCAGTAAACGGAGCATACAACAATAAAACATTTTTACTGTGTCTGGGTTTTAAAGCTGTTGGGTCTTGTTGCAGAGGGGAGGAATTTGCATTTTGGCATACAAATCAAATTTGTGTTTTATTTAAGTTTCAGATCAGGTCAGAAATTGCAATTTCTTGGGGACAATGTGCTCATTTTTTGGTCCAATTTTGGTGAACACTAAGGGCCTAATTACGAGCCTGCAGGTTCTCGGACCGCCAGACTCATGGTGGGGCGGCAGTCTTCCAACCGCCACTATACGACCTTGGCGGTCGTGCCACCCTGGGACCGTTGACTGTGCAAGGGTACCACTCTTCCCTGGTGGCACAGCAGTCTAAAGGCTTTAATATGCTTAGCAGGACCGCCACGGTCCCGCCACAAATATTACGACTTTCCTCACCACCACTGATTTCATGGAGGTCTTTCCTCCATGAAAACATTGGCGGTGATTAAAGAAATGGGACCGTACAGGGCCCCCTTGTGCCTCACTCCATGTGGATGCACACGGGGGGCACAACATGTGCCCCCCTGTGTGCATGCACCCCCAGTTCCAGCACGAAATGTAGATTCACAGTCCATGCCGTGCTGGAACTTCCTTTGACGTTCCATTGAGGTGCCTATTTTATAGGCATCGTTGTGGGAACGCCAAAGGAACTGCCCGTCAGTGACTAAAAAGTCATAATAGGGTGGGCGGTTCTCATGGGTGTTTGGCAGTGCGGCGAAAGGGCTGTGCCGCCGCCACAACGCCAAATTCGTAATCGGGCCCTAACAGTGACCTTTATTGTTAATCCAATTATTTCATTACAATTCTATAGATGCAGCTCTGTAGTTGTGAAGCAATCTCCAAAGTCAATAAACTGAATCAGGCAAGTAAGTCATCTGAGCCACACGGTCAAACACGACATCTTTACATTTTTTAAGTTCTGGGCTTGAGGATTATTATGTTAAGTAATTCAGCATCAATGCCAGGAGCTAAGATCAATATTGGACAGTGTTGTTACTGCAATCTCTTTACATTATCTAATGTCATTATTGTACCAACTATTAGTCTGTAAACCAATTGGCACTAAAGAACACAATGTAAAAAAAATGCCAGTCTCCACACTGAGCGAAGCATGATTCCCGGAGTGGTGATGCAATGATTCCAAACCTCTCCTTTCAGAACCCTGCTTCCCGCTTAAGATCCATCAGGGATTGTAACTCTGCCTTCCACCCACTACAGATCTCTGTTACCCTTTCGCTAGATTTGATATGTACAAATGTTTGCATACATAGTGGTTAATATGTGCTGATGTTTGCTTTTGGAATCCACCTTCACGTATTTCATGGGACCTGACAGTTTGCCACATCCTGCACTGTCCTGGTTTCTGCCTCAGCAGAAAAGACAACAGAGTAGTTCTTCTTTTCTTTCCAAACAGCAAAAATTATAAGAAGGACAGTGATTTTTTGCCATTTCATTATATTGGCAACCCTTATTCCCACTTGGCTGACTGTTCAGCTGATGAGAGGGCTGTTGACAGATGTAGTTGGAGGTGCCAGGCAGTAGTTCTGAAGGGGATTAATGACATAATATAGATAAAAACAATACTGATTCCCAAAGATATTGGAAAAAAAGATATTGTTTACAAAAATATCACCCTCCTATACTTAAATAACATCAGCAAAAATATCGAGGACCAAAAAATTACACTGAAAAATATTTATTTGTACTAATATTTAAACCACAAATATCGTAAACAAAATATATTGTTAACTATAAATAAATAAATAAATAAAAAGGCAAAAATATCAAAACACACAATATAGACTACACTGATATCCCAAAAGAATAAAGCCAAATATTACAAAAAAACATAATAACTCTATTATACTTTAAACAACAAATAAAATTAAACTCATAGGCACTGCAGTGGGAATACCAAAGAACAGCCCTCCATACAGGAGAAAACTCCTAATCTGGCGGGTGGTTCTGATGGAGCAAGGATTCGAGAAAAGTGAAACTTGCTCGATTAAATCCTCCATTAACTTTCACTAATCATTAAATTAGTAAATAAGACAAAACTAACATACACCAGAAACAGATACACGGGGAGAAAAGCTTACGCACTACTTGGATAAATGAGAAATAAAATGCAGCACGAATAAAACCCGCTTTAACTTGCAAAAATGCTTTCCGCATGTGCAAACTTGAATTACGCATAAGTAACGTGACTAACTCGCTTTGAGAGGGAAAACCTCACGCATGCGCAAGAAAGTCCAGAATGCAGTCTTGAGGTACCGCATGCCCGGCATATGCTTGCTTGTTTTAAAAGAAAGCTGCTGTTATTAACGCTTTTGCCCAAGAGTAATAATAATTACATGGGATAGAGTAGAAGTGGGTGGTGAACAGTGAGAATTACATGTTTGAGAAAATAACATCTGTTTATGATTATTTTATTAATAGTGTACATTTGGGCCTGCTAATCCATGACTGAAAAAGAAAATGGCGAAAGCTGCGCATGTTCAATGAGTCCATGAAATGACCCGGTGACCGAGAGAGAGCTGAATGACTGCCAAGATCCAAGGACAGAAGGGATGGGAAAAGAAGAAGATGTAGCGCTCATCTATGAAGCCTGTATTAAATGAATTATGGCATTTGCAACAAAATATGCATGTGAAAACAAATTATATGAATGAGTAGAAGGGGCATAGTTAGCAAACAATAGGTTTTACTAATAAAAATGAATACGTCAGCCTGGTATGATGAAGACACCCCTAACCCCGTCCAATCATATTCCGTAGTTTAGAAAATTTGCAACACTTGAGGGTGGGACATGAAGAAATAAAGACTATAACTAGAGTGGCTTGAATTAAGTAGATTAACGCTGCTGATGGAGAGATGATTCGATGGAACTGTGAGAGAACTACTGCTGCTGGGAGCTGAGCAGAGAGAGAGAGAGAGACGAGAGCAGACTTGGAAGACCAAACTACTGCCTGATTAGATTGGAAGATTGCGGAAGAATATCGAGGAGGGAGAGAGTGTAAGAGAGGGAATCGCCCTGGTGCGTCGGGTTGTAGAGAAGTCTAGTAAGTATCAGATCTGTCCTGATCCTATCCTATAATCTTTGTCTCCTGATCCTAAGTCAGGGGACCCCCACCAGTCCTTTGGCCAGAGGGGTGGTTTTCCAGCCATCTTTATTAGGTAAATGTCATTCTATCCAAAGATTTGCATATTTCTTTGCAAATGTATTATTATGTGCCTTTTGTCTCTACATCTATCCACTCTTGTGCGTTTGATTTTGTTGAATGAGCTTGTGTAATTGGATGTATTATGCTATATGATTGATCTCTCTCCCACTTAAAAAAAGATGGAGTTTGCAATGTGTACTTGTAATTGATGAGCGTTCAACTTAATGACTGAAATTTTAGATAAACTTATTATTATTATTATTATTATTATTATTCAGAGTCTGTGGTTATTTCATTAAGAATTTTAGTTAAGAAGTTGTTAATATCACCATCAACTAACTCAACTAATGGTCCATCGACCAAAGGAAGAGTGTTGATTCGTGAAGATTAGTTAGACATTGAAATGATACTGTAATTGATTTGTGGTTACAGGAAAATAACTAATCTGAACTTAAGTGAATTATAAAAACTTGACCCTTCCATGCAGTTTTTGTGTAAAAATATCCAACCTTGGCCTCTTCGCGCTGGATCAGTTTTTCTGGTAGCAGAGTTATGGTTATTATTGATTAGTTTGGTGATTATTGATTATTGACTATATGTTCTTAACATGAAAAGTTAGTGTCCTGTTCTATGTTGTCTGGAAGTACAGGTACAGAGATACCTGGGAATCCCGGGAATTGAATTTTTAAGAGTGTGGTAAGGAAATCACACTGCAGAAGGTTACTCGTCTGTTGTCATAATAGCTAAAAGCTACGGAGTCTGTAGGTGTTATATTAGGGACTATATCTTTAAAAGCAGAGAGTGAGTGATAGCGAAGGGTCCACCCGTGAAACTTTGGCCTTACCCGAAGGAGGAGTATCCCTAGAGGAGTAATAGGTCCTCCCCGAGCTTAAGTGAAGGGTAAACAGTGGTTTTTACTCGCAGAGTAAGGAAGTACTTTCTCTTTGAAGCAAGTGAATAAACTATCTTTGAATTAGCGGAGCAGACAGAGTAGCGCTGTTTTTACGTTGTTACTAACAGAAAATTTATTAAGAAAGTTTAGAAAATACATTGTTGTATTACCTTGTGAAGGGAGGGTCAGTAGCAAGAGTCATACTGATGTCACAGAGAGCTGCGCTGGTATTGGTTGAGACAGCGGGCGTGAAACAAGTGCCGATTGTGTAGGGAGGGTCAGTAGTAGGAGTAATATTGAAGTCATGAAAGCTGCGCTGGCATTGGTCAGACAAGTGGGTGTGTGGAAAGCTCTGATTGGTTGGCAGACAAGAGCCGCGCAGGTATTGGTTGTGGAAGAAAATACGTAGTGAGCCCTGATTGGACTGTTGGTGTGAGTCGCGCTGGTATAGGACGAGTGTTGGGAAACAGGATACGGAAGAATACGGAAGAGTTTCTAGTTTTAACTTGCTGAAAATACTTAGTTACAGGGGTTGGAAGAATGAAGCTGATTAATAAAAGCAAAAATTTCTTTAAAAAGGATAAGCGTGGGTCGGAGGGGAAGGAAGATGGCGGACTAGTGCCGCCTCGTCTCGCTGCACCACGAAGCTCCTGGCCGGCTTCCCCGGTAGTTTTCATCGCCACAATCTGCAGAAGGCGGCTCATGAGTCGTGAGTCGCCTACATACCTAAATGGGTGATGCGCTTGAGGACACTTCGCTGCTCTGCCCCGCGCTGTGGTTGACTCAGCAAGAGTAGATGCTCGGACCCGGGTGGAATCTTCGGCGGCTTTGGCTGACATCGCAGCGGGTCTGTTGGCTGTCCGGCCCCTGCAGCTCCTACAGATCGGGGCTCTGTTGGTCGAGCCTTCCCGTTGTGGAGCCGGCGCTGATGAGAGGAATGGCGCCGCCGAAGAACACTCTGAAAGCGGCTCGCGCTACAAGGACTTCGGGCTTGCAAGCTCCCCAGCTGGGCGAAGAGGGTCTGGCTGCGGCGAACATGAAGAATGGTGCTAGAGGTGCCTTAACACGAGTTGGCAGATTCGCACTTCGGCTTCTGGAAGCAGGTGAAGCTGCTGAATTGATCTCGGAGGTTGAGCTTGTAGTTCAAACATCTGATGCAATTGCAATTGAAGCCATACTATGCAGTACTGATAAGAAAGGCATACAGCAGGCGGCCGCTAAGCACAGTTTGCTTTAAGAGGATTCTGCTGGGTTAGCAGAAGTGGAGAATGAATCGGATGATGCGGTCGAGCCACCCTGGGTGTTGGACGGTGGGGAGATCTTGGAGTTGGGGGAGACCCCGGTCACTCAGGAGGACTTAACTTCAGAAGAGGCAGATGTGGCTGCAGGGGGTGATAAGGATAAGGGGTTGGACGCCAATGGCGAGAGCCCAAGTAGTATTTCCTAGAACTTTAATGCGTCTAGCCCTGAGGTGGACGGGAATAGATCCGAAAGCATGTTAAGCGGCCAAGGCAGTACTCCTACGCACCCCGATCAGGGCACTAAATTAAAAAATAAGAACTTAACTACACCTGATACCATGCCTGAGGTTATGGCTACAGGGAAGAACCGACGGGACCTGCAGAAGACTCCTAATACCTCTATTGGGAACAAAAATAAAATCAATAGCAAAAAGGAACTTAAAGTAGCTAAATCTCGCAAGAGATCGATGGATTTGCAAGGGTCTAGCTGGTATAACAGCTCTGGAGCTCGCCGGGGAGGTGGCATGGAGAGTAGCGCACTAAGAAAATGGGTTCAAGCAAAGGGAGAGGTTAAGTCACTGATTTCCCGTTTATCGGGCACCGGCCCCGGCTTGAAAAGTGGGCAATGTGTGGAGAACACGGTAAATAATGAAAACAATGAAAAAACTGGAGAACAAGTGATACACCTAACTAACTCTGTAGACTACTCTAATGAGAACTGCTCAGAAAGTACGCCCGGCCCCAACATGGAGCTAGGGGATAAGACCAAGGCAATTACTAGACATGGCGCATGGGACAGATGATCAGCTATCCTCTAAGGAGCCGTCTCTCGCGGTAATACTGCAGGCTTTACAAGAACAACGACGGGAAGCTCTCGACCACCATGCGCAGATTAGAGCGGACTACCTTAGTATTCAGCTATCATTAGATGAGGTGATGGGCACAGTGGCCGGAATTACAAGAGACATGTTTGAGCTACAAACCAGGGTTGCAGAGACAGAAGAAACGGTTACTACTATAGCGAAGACTGTGCAGTCTCATGATTTACAGCTCCTGGCCTGTCAAGCCAAAATTGAAGACTTAGAAAACCGGCAAAGGCGAAATAATCTAAGATTATTTGGGGTTCCGGAGGGTAAGGAGGGTGCAGACCCCCGAGCATTTGTTGTTCAACTTCTCCAAAAGGCCTTCCCGGATCTGTCTGATTGGGACTGGGACTGTCAGGTTCAAAGAGCACACAGGCTGCCCATAACAGCGCAGAGACTTAATCCTCGGTATCCTCGACCTATCTTGATTTTTTTGGGGAACTTTTTGTTAAGACAGGCATTGTCTTTTAAGGCTCGACCTAATTCTCCAGTAGGGGTTGATTCCTTCTCTGTTTTTTTTAGATCTGATCTGAGTCGAGCTACAATGGAGAAAAGATGGAAAATGAGACAACTCATCGATCCGATTAAAGCTGTAGGGGCTCAAGTATTTCTGCAGGAGCCTGCTAGATTGAAAGTCATCAAAGATGGGCAGTCACAATTTTTTGTTACGGATTTGGAGGCTAAGCAAGCACTAAGTAAATGGCAAACGGCATGAACATTTGGCAGGACTTGATTGATCAAATAAGAAGTGATATAGCCGACAATGCTGTATATTTTGTATATTTTGTATATTGGCAAGGGGGGCAGGGAGGTGCGGACTAGAAGGTTATAGAGATCGGGTCTGGGTGGCCTCTGTGGCGGCTATGGGCTTATTTAGTTCATATTTTTCTTTTTCTGTTGAGTAAGCTATTTGGCTCACCCCCTTTTGTTTTTTTTTGTGTTTGTTTGCGGCTGCGGGGGGCTAGCTGGGGCCGGCTTTGTGGTGCGCTGAGACGTTAGCTGCCATATCCAGCGGCAGCTTGATGGGGAGGGTGTTTCCTTCTTTAGGAAACTGGGAGGGGGTGGGAGGGTTGCTTTTGAGGGGGTTGCGGATGGGCACACCTGGGGGGGTGTGGGGTACAAAAAAAGAAAAAGTCAAAAAGAATGTCCACAGCTCTTTGTATTGGTGGTGGGAATTTGGGGACTATTACTTTTTTGTTTTGAGGATTGGCGATTATATCAATGGGTATAGCAATGATTAGGTGCCTGTCTTGGAATGTGTCTGGATTGAATAGAGGATCTAAAAGACAATTAGTATGGGAAGAGCTTAGGGCATATAAACCTCATATAGTACTTTTAACGGAAACGCATTTAGCGTACAAAGATCGTGGCCTTCTCAATCAACTGGGCTTTCAGAATATAATATGCACTTCACAAAATGTGTCAATCAGGGGTACTGCTATCCTGATTTCTAAAACACTGGACTGCCAAATCCACAAGGTATTAGCAGATCAAAGAGGGAGGTGGGCCATAGCTCAAATTGAGATCAATAGTCTGAAATATGTGTTTTGTGTATTATATAGCCCTAACATTGACGATCCGACATTATTTGATGATATTTGCTTAGAATTAGTGGGATGGCAGGGGGCGCTCATTGTAATGGGAGATTTTAATTGTGTTATCAACTATGGTATGGATTCTACTAGCCGGCCATAGTATTTTGCTGGGGTCAGACATGGAGATCTGTCCTAGGATTACATCCGACCACAGCCCCATAATATTATCTTTTCTGGCCAACCCTATTCCTAAAATAGCCCGTTCCTTTTCTTTTCCACGCTATCTGGTTACGGATTCTGAATACTTGGCTTTTATCTCTAAAAAAATATCAGAATATCTTACAGACAATATAGGGTCTGCCTCTCCATGTGTGGTATGGGATGCTATGAAAGCGTATATTCGGGGAGTCGCTCAACAGTTTGTTTGGCAACAAAATAGAGAACGTGAGAAACTAACTAAAGAAGCCTATCAAAGGCTTACCATTAGCGAGCTTCAACACGCTGAGGCTGTCCGACTGGGAAAGGCAGATCAAGATTCTCTGTATGTTTCTCTTGTGGAGCATAGAGCAGCGATAAATAGGGTGTTAAAAGAGAAGGTAGCGGCTTGCTTTACTAAGCATAAGACACTGCAATACGAGTATGGTGATAGAATGGGGAAGGTCTTAGCACATCAGCTTCTGGACAGCCGCCTTAAAACAAAGATTAAAGCTATTAAGGGCGAGGGTGGATCTTTATATAGATGCCCCCAGGAGATTGCAGATCAATTTTCCATCTTCTACCAGCAACTATATTCTCCTGATCCAACACAAGACTTGACTGGTATGCAGAGCTATTTGCAAGCGAGTAACCTTCCGACTCTGACAGAAGAAGATTCTTCTTTATTAGAGCAGGAGATCACAGTGGAGGAAATTATGGAAGCAATCGGGGGCTTCCGCTAGAAGGCGGC
This sequence comes from Calotriton arnoldi, assembly GCA_963921515.1. Classification (NCBI taxonomy): domain Eukaryota; kingdom Metazoa; phylum Chordata; class Amphibia; order Caudata; family Salamandridae; genus Calotriton; species Calotriton arnoldi. Next base: position 266,318 of record CAWUFW010009287.1, read on the forward strand.
TGGAGAGGATGCTATCCCGGCTGAGTTTTACAAGTGCTGCAAAAGTCTGCTGGCTCCGGTGTTTAGAGAAGTAATTGCTCAAGTGGGGGTTACTGGTCGTGTCCCAAATTCATGGAATATGGCCAATATAATATTTTTTTAAAAAAAAGATAAAGCTCCAGAGGAACAGGCATCCTACCGCCCTATTTCTTTAATAAATGCAGATGCTAAGGTGTTTGCGAAGATACTGGCCACCTGGTTAGCTCCAATGATGGCCAGCCTGGTTTCTCCCCAGCAGCATGGGTTTATTCATGGGAGAGATACCACTGCCCATGTCAACACGGCAGTGGCGGCTTTTGATGCTGCGGGGAAGTTAAAAATCAATCTGGGCATGGTTTTATTGGATGCGGAAAAAGCATTTGACCGGGTGGCTTGGGAATATCTCTGGGCAACACTTACTGCATTTGGGGTCAAGGAAAAATTCCGGAAACTGGTTCAGGCTATGTATTACAACCCTATGGCTAGACTACGATACTCTAATATCCAAACAACTCCTTTTTCCATTTGTTGTGGCACAAGACAGGGCTGACCCCTTTCTCCCCTTCTTTTTGCTCTTTATATAGAGCCATTCATTCGGGCACTGCTGGTTAACAATATGATCTGCCCACTGAACATCGGGCAGCGCTCCCTGAAACTCACTGCATATGCAGACGATATTGCTATTTTTTCTGAGGAACCAAAAGAGGCTATAGAGAGCATTAATAAGGAGGCTAAGAGGTTTGGCCTTTTCTCAGGCTATAAATTGAATAGCAATAAGACCCAAGTCCTTCTTAACTTCCAGCCGGAACTTCCGGTTGAAGGGACATGCCCAACTGCTACCTATTTGGGGGTACGCATTTCGCCTCAAGTCGAACTTATCCACTCATTAAACTATGATTTTCTATTAGCTGCTATTACTAAGCAATTGAAGTTATGGCACAAGCTTCCAATAAGTATCTTGGGCAGATGCAACATCATTAAGATGAAGATACCTACCAAGTTTTTGTATTTATTTAGGTCGATCCCGTTATGAATTCCTAACTCGTTTTTGAGTAAACTGGATGGGGTTTTGAGTAGCTTCATTTGGGGCTATAAAAAATCAAGACGAGCTATCGGACTAATGAAGCTTCCATATAATCAGGGTGGTTTAGAAGTTCCTGATTTCAAACTTTATTTTTGGGCCGCTTTTGTTGGCCGCTTGCGCAGCCTCCTGAATCCAGAGCAAACGGATTTTTGGCATTGGCTGGTCCTCGGTTCGGAGAGCCAGATGTTTCTATACCGAATCAACGATCCAAATTATTTTAAACGCGTACGGTTCAAGACCATTAGAGACTGTGTATATATATTTGGCAGGGCATTAAAACCAGATCTTCTTTATCTCTTATACATAACAAACTTCCTCTATGGGGTAATCCAATGTTGCCCGGAATATTTCAGGATGCTATGGCCCGTCAATGGGCTAATTATGGTGTGTACTGTCTTGGGCAATTGTACAATTGCAATGGCTTTAAGTCATTTGAGAATCTTCAGCTAATGTTTAATATTCCTCAACGGTTGTTTTTTAAATATATTCAGGTTAGAGATTATTTTGTTAGACACTTAGCTACTCGGAGTGTTTCGGGTTCAGAGATGTGGGAGTGTTTGTATGCTCAGAACCGGCGGGCTATCATTAGTAAGTCGTATCAATCTCTCTGCCAGTTTAGAGCAGAGGGGTGTGAGAAGTTAGCGTCCAGATGGAGTGAGATCTTAGGGGTAAATATTGTTATAAAAGATGTGAAGATAGCTTTTGACACTATTGCCCGCTCAGTACATTCTGTAAATTTACGACTGCAGCAATTCTGGACACTTTGTATACTTTATTATACCCCGGAGAGGATTGTCAGATGGTCTCAAGGGGGGGCTGGACAGGGAGGGGTCTACGGAGGGACGCGCTGTAATTGTCCCAAATGTGGGTTATATGCAGCTGATATTACCCACATGTTTGCAACGTGTCCTGCAGCAATCAAACTCAGACTTGGAGCGGAATATATATTCACGACAGCTGAAAAGATGCTAGGGCATAAGGAGGATAGTGGTCGGTATTGGTCTATAACAGCAATCATGTTAGTTGCTGCCCGGCTGGCGATCGCTAGAGCTTGGATTTCTCCCAAACCCCCCACTGTGATGGAATGGTGGTTAATTGTTAAAGAAACGGGGGAAAGGGAGAAGGCTTTAGCTAAAGCAAGGGGTATCCATGCCCTGCAAAAATACAGATCCATATGGGGCTGCTTAGAAGAATCTAAGTCTAATTTTGTTGGGGACTGCTGATTTTGTTTCTTTGTGGTCCTTTTGATATTTGTTTGGTTATAACCATTCCTAAATGTATGTTTATATTCTATCGACTATTATATTTATACTTTGTTGTTAATACCTCAGTATAATTCCCACCTTCTATGTTCTATGGTATTGTGTTTTCTTTTTTTGATGGTACTTCTTTTTGACAATAAAAAATGTAAAAAAAAAAGGATAAGCGTGTAGTAACCAGAGAAGGGATTCTTATGCCACCTCCAAATACGCCTGCTTCTTTTATGATGTTGGAACGAGGATATCATACTTGTGTTTGGTTGGAAAATTGGGTGGAATATACGAAAGGTGATGGTGTTCTAGCTTTTCCTGAAAATGGTACGTTTAATGTAAGGATTCTTCAGAATTTGAGAAATCGGATGAATTCATTAGAACCTAGCCCTAGGTTAACGCAGTATGAAGCTTTGGAGGAATGGGAAGTTGAGGCATTTGAACAAGAGAAATTTAGAGGAGGTAGAAGAATAAATAGAGGATTTTTTCCAAGATATCCATTTGATACTCGAGGAGATGAGATGAAAAGATGGAGAAGAGCTGTAGTAACGGAAGGGTTGTATCCAGTATTGATGGCTGAGGATCAAGTAGGGAGTAAATGTAAAAAAAAATTGAAATACACAGGTATGGCAGGAACAGAATGTGATGAAACTGATGATGAGTTATTAGAGGACATTTTAGTTAAAAGACCTCCACCTTATCAAGAAAATGCTGGAGAGGCAACTCCAAGTGCACCAATGATGAGAACTCCTTTAGTTCCACAAGTCTTATATGATCCAACAGTTACCCGAGTGTTACAGGAAAAGGAAAGAGACGCATTGAATAGAACAAAAGAAGAGATAATTCAGAAAATAAATCAGTTAGGCTTAAATGCTGAAGCTTCACAGTACCAGTAACGATAGGTCCGGTTATTCCATTATATGGGGATAAACGAGACACCCCGAGATTACAAACAGTGACAGTCCCACAAAATAATTGTCAGAAAAGAGGTAGTAATGTCAGAAGATCTAACCAGTGAGAGTGATTCAAATATCTCGTTACTAGATCTCCCTAATATTGAAACAGTGACTGAAACCCAGAAAAGAGGTTCACCAGTGAATAAGAGGAGAAAAGAACTGATGGACACTCCAGTAGCAGGAAATTCTAAAGGATTTTCGCCAGAAGATCTAGAGGAGTGGGCGAAAGGATTAGACAAAAAGAAACCTCAAACACCAAGTATAGATGTGGCTAAGTTGAAAGTGGATTTGGAAGAAATGATCATTGCTACAATAAGCCTGGAGAGATTAAGTACATACAGAGATGATGAATTGTTGTTTTTATGTAAAAGTATAACATGGAGAGCAAAGAATCTGCATGAGAAAATAGTAGAAGTTGCTTCAGAATTTGGAAAGGATGTAGAAAAATCGAAATTATTGCAGAAACCATATAGGGCAGAATTTACTGAAAAGGATTTAGAAAGTTTGAATGCGTCAGGAAGGAGATTACAGATCAAAGAATTAATGAATATTTTGAAGAAATGGGGAGATGCAGACAGATGGAGAGGTAGATGGACAAGGAAAAGGGATGAGGAAGCTACAAAGGAAGCATCCGCATTTCCATTCAGAGAAACAGAACAGGTTGAAAGAGTGTGTCCAATAAGAGAAGTTCCTGGTGGTGGATATGTTCATGTTCCATGGCCTAGACAGGATATTTTGTCTTTTACAAATGATTTTCCCAGATTAAGGGAGGAGCCAGCTGAATGGTACAAGCAGGTAGAGAGGTTTGTGAAAGTATTAGAAGTATTATTAAATGATTTGGATGGTCTGTTTGATATAGTGGTACCAACTGATTTGTGGACAGAATGTAAGATTACGGTTGATTGGCCAACTGAAGAGTATCCAAGAGATGCAAAGACAGGTGCACCTTCAGAAGATGTGATGAAAAAGTATCAGCAAGTGATTACTTTCTTGAAAGGGAAAATTCCCCCAAAGGAAACAGATTGTGTTAAAATAGATAGAACAACTCAAGAACCAAAAGAGTCAGTGCATGCGTATTACGAAAGGTTGTTACAAGTATTTAAACAGTATAGTGGATTTGAAAATATTGGTGATATGGGTCATTTTGTGTACAGATTTGTGTATGGATTGAGATCAGAAATTAGTCAGATGATTCAACAGCATATGCTTTGCTGGCAGAGTAAGCCCATTGATGACATCTTGAAGTATGCGAAGTATTGCAGTGATGATAATGACACAAAACATAAGAAATTGAAAGAAAAGATGATGTGGGCACAAGTGAAGTTGGCAGAACACCAAGAGGCAAGTACTGGTTCTCAAAATGATAACCAGTCGAATGACCAGAATCAGAATAGTCAAGGATTGAATGGGAGTAAAGGAAAAGGCCGAATGAGTAGAGAGGAAGCAATAAAGAAGTATCCTTGTCATGCATGCGGAAAGCATGGACATTGGAAGAATGAGTGTAGAAACGTTCAACAGAATAATGGGGTAAATCAAAATTTAAATCCACAGATGCAGAATGAGGTGGTTGTGAACCAGCAGCAACAGCAACAGGTAGTTACTCCACAGTTACAGGTGCCACAAGCCCCTATGCCCAACTGTATGAACGCTCAAGTGCAGAGATACAGTGTGAACATCGGATTTCGTGGAGAGAGTGGTAAGAATACACAAACGGTTCAACAATATTGGATGTAAAGTAATGAGTGTGATTCAGATGTTTCTCAATGACGGTGCCTGAGGGGGGAGGAAGAATGCGTGCTTGGCGCATCCTTGGCGGTAGATCAGGCAGGTCCATTTGTTGATGGAAAAGTGGAAGGTAATGACATCACTTTCCTAGTGGATACTGGTGCTACCCGTTCTACAGTGAGAGCAGCAGAAATTCCAAACCTACCCTTCTCGAGAGAAACTATCCAAGTTGTAGGAGTCTCAAATAAGCAAATAAAAACCACAGTTACTAAACCAATAGAAGTGAATATCGGAAATTTCAAAGACATGCATCGGTTTGTGGTGTGTGATTCAAGTCCAGTTAACTTGTTAGGGAGGGATTTGTTGTGTAAAATGAACTGTACCATCTATTGTACACCTGATGGTATTGCTTTTCAAACACCTGTTGAAGATATCGCTTTCAAGATGATGCTAGCAAAACAAGGAACAGAAGTGGATGAGATGTTTTCACTTCTGACTGAAAGGAGTCTGCCTGATGAATTGAGAGACACAGTGAGATCAGATGTGTGGGATTTTTCAGGAAAGAAAATTGGTCTGATGGCAAATGTAGACCGAATTAAAATAATGGTGAAAGCAGGTGCGATTTATCCAAACACACGACAGTACAAAATGAATCCAGAAGTAAAAGCAGGAGTTGCTCCAGTAATTGATCAAATGATTGAACAAGGTATTTTGAAAGAAATAATGGGTAGTCCTTGTAATTCGCCAATCATGGGACTTTAAAAGCCTAGTGGCAAATATAGGATAGTGCAGGATTTAAGGAAAATCAATAAGATAGTAGTACCCTGTTGTCCAGTATAATCAAACCCAGCAGTAATACTTTATCAGATACCTTGGGATGCATATTGGTATACAGTGATTGATTTGTGCCAAGTATTCTTTTCGATTCCTTTGCATGTAGATGGCCAATATCTCTTTGCATTCCGGTTCGAGGACCATGTTTTTGCATGGTGCCGAGTTCCTCAAGGGTACACAGAGAGTCCCTCGATTTTCAATCAAATCTTGAAAAAGTATTTGGAAACATTGGTTATGCCAGGAAATTCGGTTTTGGTTCAGTACATTGATGACCTACTGGTGGCATCAAAGACAAGAGAGGCCTGTGTCATAGACACAATTGCTTTACTGAATTATTTGGCTGAAGGTGGACACAAAGTGTCGCCAGAAAAATTACAGTTTTGCCAACAAGAAGTCCAATATTTGGGACACAAGATAGAAAAGGGAGTTAGAAAAGTGACACCAGAGAGAATAAAAGTCATTGGACAGATGAATCTGCCTAAAACTAAGAAAGAAGTACGAATGTTTTTGGGAGTGATTGGAGTCGTCAGTGGATCAGTGGATTTTCATTGCTTGCAAAACCTCTAATAAAATTGACACGAAAAGATGTGTTAGACCTGATTGAATGGGATGATGAAAGCGAGGATGCATTCATAAAACTGAAGGAATGTTTGTGTCAAGCACCAGCATTAGGAATGCCTGACTATACGAAAGAATTTGCTTTGTTCTGCTGTGAGAGGGAAGGATGTGCACTTTCAGTGTTAACCCAAAGACGCGACGTCCAGTGGCATATTTTTCTGTCACTCTGGATTCTGTGGCCTCAGCATTGCCTGGCTGCTTAAAAGCAGTAGCTGCTACTTGTGTGAGTCTGGAGCAGAGTGAGGCTATTGTAATGGGACATCCCTTGAAGGTATATGTGCCACATTCTGTCGAGATTCTTTTAACAAGGACTCGAACTCAGCACTTGACTCCTAGTCGGCTGACTAAGTACTAAAGAGTGATCTTAGGTGCTGAAAATGTAAGCGTGATAAGATGCACCACAGTAAACCCAGCAACCTTGTTGCCGGACTCATTCTGTGAAGAAGTAAAAGAAGAAGTTGATCATGATTGTTTGGATCTAACAGAAATGTGTACAAAGTCCAGGCCGGACATCCTTGATGTCCCATTGGGAGAATCAGATTATGTATTATTTGTTGATGGGTCATGCTTGCGAAAACAAGACGGAGAACTAAGTGCTGCCTATGCTGTATGTACTATATCTGCTATTATAGAAGGATCCTGTTTAAAAGAGTTAAGTCTGCACAAATAGCCTAATTGGTAGCTTTAACAGAAGCCTGCAAAATTGGGCAAAATTGAGAGTAACATATTCACGGATAGTCAATATGGTTTTGGGGTTGTGCATGACTTCGGCCAATTATGGATGCAAAGGGGATTTCTGACTTCTTCAGGTTCTCCTATCAGAAACAGTAAAAATGTCAAAGAACTGTTGGAAGCATACAATTGCCAAAAGAAATTGCAGTAGTTAAGTGTGCCGCACATAAGTCAGGAAATGATTATGTGACACAAGGCAACAAATATGCTGACCAAGTTGCACAATTTTGTGCTCGAAATACGTCTTTGAACAGAGGGTTGGAAAAAGAAACTACCAATTGCCAACTAATGTTTTTCTCTTCTTTTGAAACATGGGATGAAGTTAGACAGTTACAGGATGAGGCAGATGTAAAAGAAATGGAATTCTGGATCAACACAGGTTGCACAAGAAGAACCGATGATGAGGTATGGGTGTGTCCAGATGGAAGACCAATAATGCCAGACAGTATGTTGACAGTATGTTATCACAAATGGCAAGAGTATATCATGGAGCTACACACATTGGGTGGGATGCCATGATTAGACATTTTAGGCAGACATGGTACAATCCCAAGTTTAGGCTCATTGCAGAGAGTCTCTGCTAGCGTTGTTTGACATGTCAACAGCAGAACCCAGGTAGAAAAACATTTGTCAGTTGGGGAAAAATAGGAAAGGCAGAGGGACCATTTACAAGACTGCAGCTTGATTTTATAGAGTTGCTGCCGTGCAACGGTCTGAAGTATGTCCTTGTCATTGTGTGCCTGTTTTCTCGTTGGGTGGAAGCTTATCCAACAAGAAGGAATGACAGTCTCACAGTTGCCAAACTACTCCTGAGAGAACTCATCCCCAGGTTCGGATTTCCAGTCACTTTGGAATCAGATAGAGGACCTCATTTTAACAATGAGATAATTCGATTAATTTGTACAGCTTTCAAAATTGAGCAGAAACTACATTGTGCCTATCGACCAGAAGCATCTGGATTGGTTGAGCAGCTAAATGGTACAATAAAATCCAGGTTAGGGAAGGTGTGTGCATCCACTTCACTGAAATGGCCTGATGCTTTGCCCCTTGTATTAATGAGTCTTAGAAGCATTCCTGACAGAAGGACAGGCTTAGGTCCTCATGAAATCATTATGGGAAGAGCAATGAGACAAGCATTTGTACCCGGAAACAAACTGATGACTATAACTGATGATCTAATATTGGACTATTGTAAAGGACTAGCTAATCTGGTACGTTCTGTGTCTCACCAGATTGGAGAAGATGCAACCACAGCCGAATCAAGCTCATGATTTGTGTCCAGGAGACTGGGTTATGATAAAGAAGCACACAAGAAAATCGTGTTTAGAACCCAGGTGGAAAGGACCACTTCAAATTATATTGATCACAACAACAGCAGTGAAGTGTTTTGGCTTGCCAAACTGGATCCATGCCAGTCATACCAAAAGAGTCCCAAGTCCTCCTGAACGACAAGAGCAGCAACTGGTAGAACAAAGAAAAGAACCAGAAGCTGAAAGTTGTGAAATCGAAGAAATCAGAGAAACAGAATCTGAAGAGCGTATCGATGATGAACAACCAAGTACAAGTCAAGTAGGGTGGGCACTAGATACTGGGTCTCAGGAGACTGCTGTAGAGTCTGAGGAAGAGCAAGATATTTAAAGACCAGAATGAATTGAAACAGAAAATCCAGATCAAGCTCAATCAGAAGAAGAAAGTGAGAGACTGACAGGTTCAGAACAAATTCAGTCAACAGAAGAATCTGCTGCAGGAAACTCAGATCAAGCTCAATTAGAATTAGAAAAAGAAGAACTAAAAGATTAAGAAGAAATCCAATCGACAGAAAGACAAAAATTAGAAAGCCCAGAACAAGCTCAAGTAAAATAAAATAAAAGAACGTTAGAAATTGGCGAAGAAGGTGAAAAGGCAGTGCAAACAAAGAGAATCAGAAAGGGTGATCATTGGCCAAGTGGAGTAAAAGGACTGAGATATGTTTTGAAAAGGAAAACAGGGAAAGAATTAGAACAAGTAAACGAAATATCAAGTCAAACTGAAGAAGAACATCCAAGAAGAAAATCTTTATGAAAATCAACAAGAGTGAGAGCTCCAAATAGAAAATATAAGGCTCCTGAATGGACATACATCATCCTCGAGGACTTTGAGAATCTTGATCTAAACGAAGGACAAGAAAATGTCACTAATGAAAGAAGTGACGAAAGCAAATTGAGACCACATTAAGAAAAGACTGTGACACAGAAGGTGGAAAATTTTGCAAACAACTAAAGAAGAGAATAAGAGAACCAGATGAAGAAAAGAAATTAAAGACAAAGGGGAAAGTAAAAGACGAAAAGCTATTGAAGTGTGGGTTCACACAAAAATTATTATATATATTCTAGTTTTAAATTGAACTTAAAATTTAGAAGAAAATTTAGAGATTCATAAATTTTTGAAAATTAAAATGGCAGAAACAGAAGTGACTGAACATCCGAAATCTAGTTTAAAATGAAGATGTGTTAAATGTTGTTTGTGCAGTATTTTGATCCTAATGTTAATGTGGTTATTACTAACAGTTGTGATACCTGTTCTAATGGTAAATAACGACAGAAATAATACTAATACAAGTGATCAAATGAATGCAGGTACTAAAAGAACAACTACCACTAATTTAGAGCAAATAGATGAGACCCTGTATCAACATGGTAGATCAAATAGTGATTCATCATTAAGTGTGTTTACTAAACTTCTTTATGAATATGTAGATACAATGGACGTGAGTAATTGTTATGTTTGCATGAAATTACCTTCGTCTGTCTCGGAGGGGGTGACTGATCACCATCTTCCTTTAACATATGGTGTGTCATGTAGTGTTGTGTCCAGTCTGTTCTATAAAACAGGCAAATTGCAGTATTATTATTCTAACATGGATTTAGTATTCCCAGAAATTCCTATTATAAGAAACTTAAACTCAGTGCTTAGTGCTAAAGATGCAGAATTTATGGGCGAGTTTTTCCTAACAACAAACCCAATAGACATAACATATGCGCATTAGAACAATTTAACCTGTATGTTGCGAGATGAAGAAAAAGATTTTCTAAATTAGGTAGAGGAAAGAAGACAGGATTTTCAAAAGAAGGCTGTTGAACAGAAGTCACATGTACCTCCATGGGCTAATAAGGAAGGGGACTATAAGAAAGGCGAGACTCATGCTGCAATGTCCCTAGATTTGTCAAAGTTGGGAAAATTCTATCTACATAGACTAAAAACAGACTATAACAACATTTTCATTGGTTCTAGTGAATGTGAGCACACCTTCCTAATCATGGGGGGATGGGGACTAAAAGGTGGAACTGATCCCGTCTTTCCGGGAATATATTACGTGTGTGGTAAGAATGCCTATTATAGGTTGCCAACACAATGGTATGGTAGTTGTTATCTTGGGATAGTATTTCCAAAAGTGTACCACATTACTAAGAACAATGAAATGAATGTAATAAGTCAAGGGCTAAAACTGAGAAAAAGAACAAGTTTTTCAGAAATACTAGGTGATATATTTGGTGCACTGATACCGTCAGTTGGAGTCATACTGAATTCACATAAGATACATAAATTGTCAACAGTAGTTGATCGTCTATTGACAGATACTGCTGGGGGATTCTTAATGATTAATACCGAAATGGTTGCAATTAGATCTATGGTTTTGCAAAATCGACTTGCTCTTGATATATTATTGGCAAAAGAGGGTGGAGTCTGTGGCATGTTGAAAGTCCAACATTGCTGTACACATATCCCAGATAAAAGTAAAGGTATTGAGGGATATATTAAGAATATTACAAAGATTCATGACGATTTGACCCAACTGGAGGTTGACGGTGTTTGGGAAAGACTTAGGGGCCGATTCCGATCTCGGTCGGAGGCGCACCCAATACCATTCGGTCGGGAAAAAAGCCATGCGAAAGCCTGTTTTCCGACCGATCCGTACAGCACACCGAACGAGCAAGTACGATGCGCACAACAGCAAAAATCCGGCCGAGCCGTACTCACCCAAACCAGGTCCTGTTCTCCGACCGAGGCGAATCCGAAACGCCGAATCGAGTCGCACGGAAGGAAAAATGCAGCCCCGTCCGGCCGGACAAGTACGATGCGCTTCCCGTACGCGCCGAACCCGTCGCTACGCACGGCACGTTAAAGCATCCGGGAGAGGCGCACATAAGCTCCGATTCGCGCCACAACACGATCCACGGCTACGAGACGAACACGGCACCGACGAGGACGACGCGAAGCGACGAGGACGAGGCGAAGCGACGAGGACGACGCGAAGCAACGAGAAGGACGAACGACACGAACCAACCATGAATCCCTTCGTCCCGATCATACCAATATTCTACATCTACTACCGGAACAGGCACGGACGCGTACGGCGCAGAAGGTAAGCCAGACACCAACCACAAAACACATACAACACGTACACGACACATCACACACATACACGGGGATGCTGAATATACTTACACCAGCAACAGCAGCACCATAGGGGCGGGATGCCCATCACCAATGCCACATATGCACACAGGGGCCTGAATGCGCACCACCACCCCTACCCAGGGGGCAGGATGCCTACCACTACTACCACCCTTAGCCAGGGGGGCTGGATGCCTACCACTACTACCACCCTCACCCAGGGGGCTGGATGCCTACCACTACTACCACCCTCACCCAGGGGGGCTGGATGCCTACCACCACTACCACCCTCACCCAGGGGGGCTGGATGCCTACCACTACTACCACCCTCACCCAGGGGGCTGGATGCCTACCACTACTACCACCCTCACCCAGGGGGCTGGATGCCTACCACCACCCTTAGCCCGGGGGCTGGATGCCTACCACTACTACTACCCTCACCCAGGGGGGCTGGATGCCTACCACCACTACCACCCTCACCCAGGGGGCTGGATGCCTACCACTACAACCACCCTCACCCAGGGGGCTGGATGCCTACCACTACTACCACCCTCACCCAGGGGGGCTGGATGCCTACCACCACCCTTAGCCCGGGGGCTGGATGCCTACCACTACTACCACCCTCACCCAGGGGGGCTGGATGCCTACCACTACTACCACCCTTAGCCAGGGGGGCTGGATGCCTACCACTACTACCACCCACACCCAGGGGGCTGGATGCCTACCACTACTACCACCCTTAGCCAGGGGGCTGGATGCCTACCACTACTACCACCCACACCCAGGGGGCTGGATGCCTACCACTACTACCACCCTTAGCCAGGGGGTCTGGATGCCTACCACTACTACCACCCTTAGCCAGGGGGGCTGGATGCCTACCACTACTACCACCCTTAGCCAGGGGGGCTGGATGCCTACCACTACTACCACCCTTAGCCAGGGGGGGCTGGATGCCTACCACTACTACCACCCTTAGCCAGGGGGGGCTGGATGCCTACCACTACTACCACCCCCACTCATAAGATATACAATGCATGACACAACAAGCACACCACAACCTAGGGAATGCAAGATAAAGACATCCCCCCACCACCATGACAAGCGTGTGTAGGCTGTGTCAAATGCCTACAACACCGAACATGACTTTGAACATACAATGTGACCCCCTAGCACATGTGCCACACATATATGTGTGTGGCACCCACAATGCAAGCAGCCCATGACCATTGTGGCAATGGGGCCTAAACCCCCATCATCACAGTGACCAAAAGGCAAGTGTGGGGTCCATAGCCGAAGCACATTCTGACCATTGTGGCAATGGGGTCTAAACCCCCATCATCACAGTGACCAAAAGGCAAGTGTGGGGTCCATAGCTGAAGCACATTTTGACCATTGTGGCAATGGGGTCTAAACCCCCATCATCACAGTGACCAAAAGGCAAGTGTGGGGTCCATAGCCGAAGCACATTCTGACCATTGTGGCAATGGGGTCTAAACCCCCATCATCACAGTGACCAAAAGGCAAGTGTGGGGTCCATAGCTGCAGCACATTTTGACCATTGTGGCAATGGGGTCTAAACCCCCATCATCACAGTGACCAAAAGGCAAGTGTGGGGTCCATAGCTGCAGCACATTTTGATCATTGTGGCAATGGGGTCTAAACCCCCATCATCACAGTGACCAAAAGGCAAGTGTGGGGTCCATAGCTGAAGCACATTCTGACCATTGTGGCAATGGGGTCTAAACCCCCATCATCACAGTGACCAAAAGGCAAGTGTGGGGTCCATAGCTGAAGCACATTCTGACCATTGTGGCAATGGGGTCTAAACCCCCATCATCACAGTGACCAAAAGGCAAGTGTGGGGTCCATAGCTGAAGCACATTTTGACCATTGTGGCAATGGGGTCTAAACCCCCATCATCACAGTGACCAAAAGGCAAGTGTGGGGTCCATAGCCGAAGCACATTTTGACCATTGTGGCAATGGGGTCTACACCCTCATCATCACAGTGACCAAAAGGTAATTGTTGACAAAGAAAGAGCTGCAACTGCCAAACTGCATGGATCATTCCTGGTCACAGAACCAAAAACTCATCTGTGCCAAAGTAGTGTATGTGTCCCATTGCAACATAAATTGGGGGAGCCAAATACTGCAGTGCAAATGAAACATTCCTTTGGCCATGTGCAGACAAACAACACCCATGTGTGCTGAGACCGTCAACAGTCATCAATGACACAATGACAGAAGTGACCATCAGAATGCAGAACCACATATTTGCACCAATGGGCACACAAATGCAGATATCCTGTGGAGACAGCAGATGTGAGGTGAACAGATACCATACCATGGCAGCAATGGGACACACAAACCATGATCACTGTGCTGACCGATGACCTAGGAGTCCCAGGGACAGCAGGGGAAACACACCAAACAACATACAGCCAATGGCACACCCAAGATATGCCAATGCAGTGGTGCAGATGCACAAACACAAACAGGCAGACCAACACTGTCATCATACACAGCAGGTGAGGGGTGGGGGTGCCAGTGTCCCCAGGCAACCACACAACACATGAGGAGAGCTGAATACCAATCATACAGATGTGCATACACTGCCACACTAAGGTAACTCATGGATCCAAATCCCCTATGTGGGCAAGCAGGCATTGTCAGATGAGAGGGAGCACAAAACACACATGTCACACAGGCACGTAGGAACAACAACTGACACAGCAAGACACAGACGCACCACCCCCAGGGCCCCCACAATGTGGTGACCCTGGGCTGAATAAAAATCCCACTGTGATGACAAAGCTAAATGTCGTTCACACTGTGAACCACAGTCAGGTGTCCTGAGCAACAAACTACCATCACACCTACACAAGCACAAATCAATCAGCATGGCCAGTAAGCCAAGGCCAACATGGAGGCAGGGGACTAGCTGGGCAACAACTCCCATCTGCACACACTCAAGACCACACCCCTCGACCTCTAACAATGTGCAGCAGTGAAGTACACATGCACTGGTGACATTGCACATGCACCCATGACTATTCCAGGGTGGTGGGTGGGAACCAAGGTGCAGAAACACATCACACATGGCCACTCAACAAGACTCCTGAATGTCTGACACACTGCACACTACGCTGTACATGGACATGACGGCGATACCACACCAACCAATGGGATCCCAGCCACAGTCACACACCAATGAAGAAGCCAAGGTCACCCACAAAGAACACACATAGACAACAACCAACATTGCAGCCCGGACCCTGAGGAGTGCCAGCAGTCACACACACAACATGTCACAATCACTGAAAGACAACACGAACTGAAAATCACATGACAGGGGCAAACAACAAGTGCCAAGGGGAAACCTGACTGTGACCCATCTGCGTCTGCACACAAACTCAGCCCTGACAGCAAACACACCTATGGGTGACACCCTGATGACCAGTAATGTGCCATGCACCCACATCACAGAGAACACAGGGAGAAGACTTTGGGGGAACATAGCTCAAGTCAGCAAGCATCACAAACAGGTACAACACTAGGGATCACAGCATGCACAGATAAATGGAAGTGAACACACAGACATGCACATACAACACACACCTTGGGCGCAGGCAATGTCACACGTGTACACACTGCCATGAGGGGACTCCACTCCTGTGTGAGGAAAGCTGTGCCATATGTTGCCTCAGTAGGGCCCCATCATGTCAGCTGAGCACTTGGTCACACAATCAACAATTAGCACCAAATGAGGGCTCCCATCACATCAGCCTGGTCATGGATGTGCCAACGGAATCATCAGCACAGATCCAACACACTTGTATAGCAATGTTGCACTGACTACACGGATGAGTCCTTCCCCATTGATGCCCAAACCTGCATGTCCACTGGAGATGGCAACACGGTCAGGGAAGTAGACAAATGCAACGATGGCAGGCACAACAGATGTGCAGGGGTGGAAGCCACAGATATGAAATTGCTAATGTAAGTAGGAAACCCATTGCCAAATACTGAACACATGACACCCTCAGATGCTGCTATTGATGATATGGATACACCACATGATAGGACACATTCCCCCTGGACCACATGGGTTCCTGCACAGTAACACTTCATAATCATGAGACCAGATATCACCATCACTGCAGCAAGGGCATGGTTAGCAGCACCAACAACATGTACATCTGAAGCATGAGCACTAGAGAAAAGAAAGTTGCTTTATTCAGCATATGTGTTGATTGAAAACGACGTCCAGAAAAAATAGAGCAAAGGCCAATGGCCAGTCCATTGTCAAAGTTCAAACAGGGTGACACTGGCAGATGTCACCCTACGCATGCCTGCACAAAACCAGGGACAATCCACTAGGAGGGGCAACCGGGGGGCAGGCCAGGCACCGCAGGGACAGGATCAGGGCTCACCAGGGGGAGTCAGGGAAGGGGTGGTGGGTGCTGGCGAGCCACTGACAACTGCAGTGGAGGTGTCTGACATGGTGTGTGCCGGCACAACTGGGGGGCATGACTCAGATGTCGTGGGTGCCGGCACAACTGCAGTGGACCCTGCAGATGGAGTGGACAGGTCCGCCACTGCAGTGCCCAAGTCAGACAGGGCGGTAGTGGACTCCACTGCAGTGCCTACCTCCAGGGGAGGAGAATGGGGAACAGGCAAGGTGGGTTGGACAGAGGGGAGGACACCCTCACCACATCAGTGGCACAGACAAGCGCAGCGGGGGTGTGGTGCTGGGAGAGCAAGTGGCAGGGGAGAAGGCCTGATCCTCTTGGGGATGGTATATCTGTGGGTGGGGGAACCTGGGGCAGGGTGTGGTGGGGGCACCTGTGCAGTGGGGGCCTGAGGGATGGAGGACGGAGACCTTGTGCCTGAGCTGCAGGGCGGTGGCGGGGTCTTGCTCTTAGGACTCCGGGGGGACTTGCGGGTGGGGGCCTCAGTCCGTCTGCGCCTGGGGGAGGGTGTCCGGGGGCGAGGGGCACTCTGCTCCGTGTGGGTGGGCTTCCTCTTCCCCGGGATGCTGGAGCAGCTTCATCGGTGGGGAAGAGGCCGAGGTCACAGAGGAAGAGCTGCTGTGACTTTGGGGTTGCAGGTGAGGCAAGGGAGGGTGCTTTGGAGGGAGAGGGAACTGAGGACTGCGCAGTGCATGTGGATGCGTGTGTGTGTTCCAGGGCCCCATCCCCTGTGAGTCTGGCTTCAGTCCCCTGAATGTGCGTGCGTGTGCGTTTTGTCATTGGCGTGTGTGTCAGTGTGCTGGATGTGTGTGTGCTGGTGTGTGCCTGTGCCGGTGTGTGTGTGCTTGGGACGGGTAAGGTGCTGGGGAGTGTGGATGGAGCAGAGGCAGGAGGGGTGAGGGACCGTTTGAGGAGGGACACTGCTGCCGTCAGGGAGGAGTCCATGGACCTATTGCCCCTCTGTAGGTCAGACATGCCCGATGAGATGCCCTCCATGAACGACACCAGCTGAGTCAACAGCGCGGTGTGCGCATGGAGGACACTCAGCATGGCTGTCTGCCCTACATGGAGCTGGCGAAGGAGGTACACAGACTCCTCACTCAGGGCAGCAGGGGACACAGGGGCAGGGGTGCGGTGCCTGGCCCAAAGGAAACACGCTCCCGGACATGGGAGCCTCCACGGACCTGGGGAATGGGAGCCGATGGGAGGGCGGTGGTGGTGCTGGTGGTGGCGGGGACAGCAACACTAGCTGGGGTGTGGTGGCTGCTGACACCCGCCTCCACAAGGGAGTCATCCTCCGAGTTGCTCTGGTCCTCAGCTGAGGTGGATGCTGCTGAGGACTCCTCGGTGTGGCTCCCCTCGCCCTCCGTGCCACTGGGTCCCTCCGACCACTCCTCGGCTGCTGACCCAGTCTGGCTCTCTGGCTCCTCCTGGTCCGTGGAGCTGTCCCCTTCCGTGGCCGTGGATGTATCTGCAAACAATGGGGATACAGACAGACATCAGTCACCTGCACATAACGCACACACCACTGTGAGCACAGCACATCACAGAGCAAGCCCTGGCATCATCAGTTGTACAT
The DNA here is from genome assembly GCA_963921515.1 of Calotriton arnoldi. NCBI lineage: Eukaryota > Metazoa > Chordata > Amphibia > Caudata > Salamandridae > Calotriton > Calotriton arnoldi. The sequence goes on from CAWUFW010009287.1 coordinate 284,019, forward strand.
TGCTAAAAGTGCCCTAATTGAACAGGAGAAGTCAATTGTCAGTCCGATGCCAAGCATGGCACTCACATCCCACATGGCCTTGCACCCATCTGTCTGGTGTCTGTTGGATTGCAACACCCCAGTGTTGACACATGCACCAAGTACACAGTAGTTGGACAGTGCAGAGGACACAGTGTGGCATGTGGACATGCACACATCACAGCTCTTGCCACTGAGTCAGTACAGGTTTCCGGATGAAAGGGATGCCCAGAGTCAAATAGGAAATGCATGTGATGCATACCAGCGACAGACACCATGATGCACCCATGTCCTGATAGCCAGCGCCACTATGGTGTGCATGTAGCACATGTCACTCCCCTGCAGGCTCACCAATCAGTAGACACATGCCATGGCGGAGGCATGACTGCAAAGTCATACATCACTGTCTCAGTGATGTATGACTTTGCAGCCAGACAACAACACTCTGCACTGTGTCACAATAGTAGGTCATGGGGAATGCAAGTCCTGGAGCTGCACAAGTGCACATGTACATCCCCCCACAACACATCCTCTTAACCCTCATCTGTCCAGGTCATACCTATTGGACATATGGTAGACCTGTGACACTACCCTCTGAACCTGAGCCCCTCACACTCTGCTGTGCATGGGGAACAGCTGCCTGAACTTCACATTCACATGCCCCAGTCTGCATGGGCAGCTGATCAGACACCTATGTGTCACACAAGTATCGTCTCCTATGGTCACATCTCCAGTGGCATGCTGAGCCCCTACCAAGAAACTCCACAGCAGTCCTGGCGACTAATCCACAGCACACTGACACAGAGGCAGACACCTGAGGGGTCAAATCACTGCGCACAATGTGTCAGCTGATACACGGGAGTGGGAGTACAGAGTGTATTGTATGGCCTGGAGTAGGCATGACTGTCCAGCCCCACATGAATGAGGGATGAGCCCTGGACTGTAGGCAGCTGGCTAAGTATGTGTGACACACGTCATATACATACTCCTGGGGCCCAAACATTGTTCCCACCCGCAGCATGGGTGTGTGCCAGATACCCCAGCCACATGTGGTGGATCAGCTCAGCAATTGGACCACAGATCAAAGTAACACGCTGAATACATGTCAGAATACAGGCATTGTGTAAGCAATGGACCCACCCATGATGCCCACCACAGAGTCAGGGAAACAGATGCTGTCTCCCACCTTGAGTCAAGCAAACTGCAAGGACACAGTCCTAAGTGACAGAATTCCCTGCATGTAAGGGCCACACCTGGGTATCAGATGAGGAGTGGGCAGTGCACAATAGAGGGACATGGCTCCTGGACAACATGACCGCTGTACTGTGGCAGTTTAACCAGGCCCGAGGAGGGCACATAGCATGTTAGACAGAGTACACAGTGCAGTCTTTGACTCACCCCTCCTTGCTGCTCTCTGGCCTTCAGCTGCCCATCCAGGTCTGGAAAGACCACCGCCAGGATCCTGAGCATGTGGGGGTCAGGGTCCGTGTTCCGCCCCTCCTGCGAGGAGGCGGCAGCTTCAGCTGGACCCGTGCAATCCTCCGGGTCCAGCCCCGAAGGTCCTGCCACCTCTTTTGGCAGTTGCGGATCCGGCGCTTGTAGACCCCCACGGACCGGACAGCCCGGACGATGTCCTTCCATATCTCCTGCTTCCGATGGGCAGAAGCCTGTCAGGATGACAAAGTGATAAGGCCATTACTACACATGCAACATATCCGTGCATGACACAGTTGCATATACATGTCGCAATCACAGGGGCACATGGTGTACACAGGCAGTGCACGGCTGCCCATGGACAGTTTTCCAGAAGTCACTACATGGTATCATTGCATGGGGAGTAAAACCCTGTTCAGAAGCACTGTCACTGCACCATACCTGTCCAGTGCAAGTCACTACACACTATGGGGGGTGACAACTACTCAGTGAGCCTGCTAGCCAGTGGCGTGCAGACTCTCAGCCTTGCTAGTCAGACAAAATGCACATTCAGAAAGGCAGTGCACAGGACACTCACCTGCTCCCCTGGTGTCCCATACAGCTTGCTGTACTGTGGAAGTAGGCTGTCCAGCAGGGCCTGGTTCTCCTCAAGGCTGAAGGCTGGGGCTCTCTCCACAGTACGTGCCATTGCAGGGTCCAGAGGGGCAGAGACAGCAGCAGTGCAGTGGCAGATGTCGTCCTGGAGCATGTAGTGCAGGCAAGTGGGCTCTCAGGGGAACAGCCAGCAATATATATGTGCTGGAGAGGCAGATCCTGTCCCTTGTGTCCAAAGTGATAGGTCCAAGTCGTTTGCATCTTCTGAATCTGGCCAATCCATGGAATAGCAGCACCAAAACACGCCCACAGCATCCTTCAAATCTTCAACTTCATGACATACATGATTTTGCAACATTGTTGTGGGTGACCAACTGAATTCCCAGCAACCGACTCGTTCGAAATTCGAAAACGCGTCCGTTGCCAGGCAAGCCCATTGTCAATGGGTGCGCACCGATCGGTCCATTGCGGTTCAACGCGCACAGGGGTACAACGCGTACCCGCACACATTGAAGGCAATGGGCCGGCCGGAGGCACCGATCGGTCCATTGCGGTACAACGCGCACAGGGGTACAACGCGTACCCGCACACATTGAAGGCAATGGGCCGGCCGGAGGCACCGATCGGTCCATTGCGGTACAACGCGCACAGGGGTACAACGCGTACCCGCACACATTGAAGGCAATGGGCCGGCCGGAGGCACCGATCGGTCCATTGCGGTTCAACGCGCACAGGGGTACAACGCGTACCCGCACACATTGAAGGCAATGGGCCGGCCGGAGGCACCGATCGGTCCATTGCGGTTCAACGCTGCACAGGGGTACAACGCGTACCCGCACACATTGAAGGCAATGGGCCGGCCGGAGGCACCGATCGGTCCATTGCGGTACAGCGCGCACAGGGGTACAACGCGTACCCGCACACATTGAAGGCAATGGGCCGGCCGGAGGCACCGATCGGTCCATTGCGGTTCAACGCGCACAGGGGTACAACGCGTACCCGCACACATTGAAGGCAATGGGCCGGCCGGAGGCACCGATCGGTCCATTGCGGTTACAACGCGCACAGGGGTACAACGCGTACCCGCACACATTGAAGGCAATGGGCCGGCCGGAGGCACCGATCGGTCCATTGCGGTACAACGCGCACAGGGGTACAACGCGTACCCGCACACATTGAAGGCAATGGGCCGGCCGGAGGCACCGATCGGTCCATTGCGGTTCAACGCGCACAGGGGTACAACGCTGTACCCGCACACATTGAAGGCAATGGGCCGGCCGGAGGCACCGATCGGTCCATTGCGGTTCAACGCGCACAGGGGTACAACGCGTACCCGCACACATTGAAGGCAATGGGCCGGCCGGAGGCACCGATCGGTCCATTGCGGTACAACGCGCACAGGGGTACAACGCGTACCCGCACACATTGAAGGCAATGGGCCGGCCGGAGGCACCGATCGGTCCATTGCGGTTCAACGCGCACAGGGGTACAACGCGTACCCGCACACATTGAAGGCAATGGGCCGGCCGGAGGCACCGATCGGTCCATTGCGGTACAACGCGCACAGGGGTACAACGCATACCCGCACACATTGAAGGCAATGGGCCGGCCGGAGGCACCGATCGGTCCATTGCGGTTCAACGCGCACAGGGGTACAACGCGTACCCGCACACATTGAAGGCAATGGGCCGGCCGGAGGCACCGATCGGTCCATTGCGGTTCAACGCGCACAGGGGTACAACGCGTACCCGCACACATTGAAGGCAATGGGCCGGCCGGAGGCACCGATCGGTCCATTGCGGTTCAACGCGCACAGGGGTACAACGCGTACCCGCACACATTGAAGGCAATGGGCCGGCCGGAGGCACCGATCGGTCCATTGCGGTACAACGCGCACAGGGGTACAACGCGTACCCGCACACATTGAAGGCAATGGGCCGGCCGGAGGCACCGATCGGTCCATTGCGGTTCAACGCGCACAGGGGTACAACGCGTACCCGCACACATTGAAGGCAATGGGCCGGCCGGAGGCACCGATCGGTCCATTGCGGTACAACGCATCACTGTACATGTGACTGGCATAGGTCAGCATGCCTGTCTCAGATGGACATATGCCAGCCACAGATAGCTCCCAGGGAGTGAGGGGCACACCTACATCACGACAGCCTGTCCAAACCTTATCATAAGGCATGTAAGGCTGCATTTCCTATTGTGTGTATGTTGGTGTACATGTTGTCCTGTGGGTGTCACCTGTGGGCAGCCACCCCCAGGCTGTGCACGTGTTCATGGGGACAGGATCCTGGGTGTTACGTGTACGTGACCACTGTGATGTGCAACTGTTCATATCTGTGCATGTGTCATGGTCACATTTCACAGTGGTGTTTGTGTATGTCATGTCACATACCCCGTGAGTCCCATGTGGGACGGTATGTTTGAGCCAGGGTGTCCCAGTGGCACAATAGTGATGGCCCTCCACAGTCTTTGTGCATGTAGTGTTTACAATGTCTCTGATTTCATGTGCACAATGGGAGACAGTCTCCACATCCACGTTGTGTGTGCATGGACTCTGATGTTGTGCGTGTGTGTCACAGACGTCCATGTCTGTCCTGCCATGGCAAGTGTGGCCACTACCTGTGGGGGTCATGTTTGTTTTGCTGTGGTGTACACATGATACTCCAGGTGATGCCAGTGTCCATGTGGCATTACAGGGTCCCTGGGAATGTACCTGTCGTTGAGCTGTGGTGCCTGGGGCACATCTGTCCTCACATGTCACTGTGGGGGGTGACTGTGACACGGCATCATGATATCCAATGGGCCAACCTGGGACAAATTGATGCCACCTGTAGGACCGTGTTGACAGATGTTGCCATGTATGTACCATACATGTCCTTCCGGTACTGCACACTTCATGTAGTTGTGCCTCATGATGATGTATGTTGGGATCTTGAGTGTGTTCAATGCCGCATATGTGGGGTGACTGACGATCTTGCTTACTTCTCCTCTGCACTGCAGGGCTCCTGCTGTCCATCGGCCATTCCCAGACCTGGCAACGATGGTGGAACGGGACAGCATCCGACGGTACCGCTTCACCAGGCAGCTGATTGAGGATTTGGCAGTGCAGTTGTCCCCACATTTGCAGCCTGGCCGGCCGTATCCTACAGCGCTGACCCCCAAGGTGAAGGTGATGGCAGCCCTACACTTCTTTGCCACCGGTACCTTCCAACATACTGTGGCGTCTGCTGGTGGGATGTCACAGACCATGTTCAGCCGTGTGCTCCGCGATGTTTTGGCGGCAATGTTGCTCTTCCTGAACCGGTACATCTATTTCCCTAGACTGCGACGACTCACTGACGTGAAGAGTGACTTTTATGCCCTGGGGAGGATGCCGCATGTCATTGGCTCCATTGATGGGACACATGTGGCTTTGGTACCACCACAGGCCCAGGAGCAGGCCTACAGGAACCGCAAGCACTACCACTCGGTCAATGCACTGGTGGTGTGTCTTGCAGACATGACCATCACACACGTGTGTGCCCGTTTCCCTGGTTCAGCACACGATGCCTTTGTGATGAGGAGTAGTCGCATCCCCAGGATGATGGCACAGATGCAGAACCAGCGTGCCTGGCTTGTCGGTGTGTACTGACTTTGTGCCATTGTGTGTGATCTGATCTGTAGTATTCCGCCCACTTTTCCAAGTCAGCTGATGTGCACTTGTCTGTCCGTAGGTGACTCGGGATACCCCAACATGCCGTGGTTGCTGACACCCCTCAGGAACCCTGTGACACCTGCCCAGATGCGCTACAATGAGGCACATGGTCGGACCAGGAGAGTGATTGAGCGGACCTTTGGTCTCCTGAAGAGCCGCTTCCGCTGCCTGGACAAGACCGGAGGGTCCCTCCCATATGCCCCTGCGAAAGTGTGCAAGATTATCATCGTCTGCTGCATGCTACACAACCTGGCAGTGCGGAAGGAGTTGCCTCTCATCCAGGATGACGATGACCAACATCCGCCACCTGTGGAGGATCCTGGCCTGGACCAAGATGCCAGTGACGATGATGATGATGATGGTGATGGTGATGTCCGCACACAGCTCATCACCAACTTCTTTAGCTGAATGTGAGTATCCTGAGGTGTCATGTGAATGATGTGAGTTGGCATGATGTGTGGGTGGGGCTCTGGCGCTGTTGGAGTGTGTCCATGGGCTACTTGACTGGATGTGTGTTGCGATGTGTGGTTACAGGTGGGCTGTACTCCCCAACAGTGTTGACATGCTAACTTGGTTCTGGGTGGGTATCTTGTAACATGTATTGTGCATGAGTTTTGCTGTTCTGTCCTGTACTGCATTGCTTTTGACTGTGTGTCATTTCTGTCCTTCACAGGGTACTTTCAGATTCGTTTGGTCAACTGTGTCCACCGACGACGTGATTGCACATCCAGGCTGGTAGCTGTTGTGTCCCTACAGGTGATGTGCGCCACACCCATGGACTTCCTTCCGTCTACAGTTGTTGACTGCGTGCCCGCTACCAGGTGGGGTTACCTTGCATCTGTAGTGGTTACGGCATGTTGCTACTGTGTAATAAACCTGTGCTTCACTTAGTGATGTGCGTTGTCTGTGGTCACACATTTGACTGCCATTTGCTTACTGCACCTGTGGGCTACTTGACTACAACTGGGAATGGGTGTGGTGTCTGTGCATTGCACCGTCTTCCCTGGCAACATCAGTGTAGGCAATGAGTCAGATGGCCTAGGTGTGTATGTGTTGTGTAGCCCTGGTGGTGTGTCTCCCTCATATGTGTCACGTTGCCTTTACTCACATGCCTGTGTTGTCCTTGCTGTTGCAGTTCGCATACACAGTGTAATTTTGCAGTTCATCATCCCCATAACAGCACCCACGTTGGAATCACGACAGAGGCAAGTATGGTGTATTAGTGTGTTTATTGTGATACATTTGTGTAAATAGTGCATAGGATGTGTTGTGCTGTACATGAATCTTGCAATCCCAAGTTCCTAGGTGAATTGAAAGTCCGGGTAGACAGGATCCCCAGTATCGGGGCCACAGTTGTCTGACACATTGGTCCAACTTGTACTCCCCATGCAATGTGTGGGAGTAGTGTTGCCGTCAACAGGGTGAACAGTCTGTGCACAAAGGCGAACATCCAGAACAGGTTCAGGCTTCCTGGGAGTTGCGCTTGGCCATCGGCCTCTCACTTTCCCCTCCTCGGACGACCCCTCTTCTTGGGGGGGGCCCTCAAGTGCAGGCTGCTGCGGTGCAGGGGACTCTCCGCCAGAGTCCTCCTCCCTCCCTGTGGCAGTTGCAGTTTGTTCGGTACCAGATGTTGTTGGCACACAGGGAGGTGTGGACTGGTTGCTGTTCATCTGGCGGAGGCATTGTAAAATGTCCCTGTGCACCGCCGTCATCTCATGCAGTACATCCCACTTGGACTCCACGCGGGACATGTGTGAGTCCACACGGGACATGTGTGACTCCACGTGGGACATGTGGGAGTCCAAGCGGGCATGATGGGCAGCCTGCTGCTGTTTGATGTCTCTGAGGAGCCCCACTACCTGGCTGAGCTCTCCGGTGCTGGACTGGTACGCATCAGCTATGCGTACCAGTTGTGGGTCGTCATGCACACCAGCAACGTCTGCAAGCAGCGACCTCTGTCTCCCACCCCTCCCACCACCCCTGCTGACATGTGCAGTGTGTGCAGTTGCACGCACAGATAACCCTGGTCCACCTTGGGGGTTGGTGGTGGTGGTGGTGTCCATGGCCCCAGGTTGGTCCAGGGTCACTGCGCTGGTGTTGCTCCTTATTCTGTCCATGTCGGCAGGGATGGTATTCGTGGTGACAGTCGTTGTAGGGGTGGGTGCAGGGAGTGCAGCTGGTGGTCCTGCTGGTGCTGCAGCTGGTGGTCCTGCTGGTGCTGCATGTTGACTTGCACCGGATGTGCCAGGTTGTTCATCGTCCGAGGAGGACAGAGGCTGTACGACGCCAGTGAGCTCGGCATCCTCTTGAGCCTGGGACTGGGACTCCTCAGCGTCTGCTGCTGTGTCCCCATCATCACCTGTTTTTGGGAGACACAAACAATGTATGTCATGTTTCTGCAGGCATCAGTGGTTGACACACATGACAGTTGTGACTGTGCCTCTGGGTGCGGGCCTGTACATTGCATTGTCCTAAGTCGTCACAGTCAGGGGTTGATATTGGTGTGGCACATTGTCCTGCATTATTTGGGCATTTCTATGTATTTTCTGGGGTGTGAACATGGTCTGCATTGCTTGTGTTTGGTTGACAGCCAGACCTCCTTCCCACCCAGCCAGCCAGTCAGTTATCCCACCATGGAACGTGCTTGCGTTGCAGGGAGTGTAAGTTGTCTCTCAGGATGTCAGTCAGTGGTGTCCTGCTGTTTGTTGGTGCACAGTTGGCAGCAGGGCCTTGTGCTCCCCACAGCAGTAGCCAGTGTCAGCCATCTTGTGAGTCCTTCTCCACTCCCTGTGATGTGAGCATGGTTCAGGGTGGTGTTGATGGGACAGTTGTGGGGGTGAGCTATGTCTGTGACTACGACTCCCATCATGCCATTGCCTCCACCCCACTTGCCAGCATTCCCATACTTACTTGCTTTTGTGTGGAGTTCAGTGGGTGTGGGTGTGAGGGCAATGGCAAGATGGCTGACAGTGGTGTCCTGCTGTTGGTTGGTGTGCAGTACCCAGCATGCCCTTGTGCTCCCCACGACACAGCAACAGTGTCAGACATCTTTTATGGGCCTTTCCACTCTCTGTGGGATGTGCATGCGTGAGTGTGAGCTTGCTGGGCCATGTGGTGGGGGATGTAGGGCTGTGAGTACGACTCCCATCATGCTATTGCCTCCTCCCCCTTCCCAGCATGCCCATGCTTCCTTCCTTTTGACTCTGCTTCCCTGTGGGTTGGGCTGGCTGTGCTGACAGGATGGCTGGGAGTGTTGTCCTGGCAGTTGTTTGGCTAAGAGTCCCAAGAGTGTCCATGTGCTTCACACAACATAACCCAGGGTGGTGGTGCTTTGTGGGATCTTGTGTTAGGATGGAGGGCATTGCATTCTACCAGGTGGGTACTGTGGAGTTTGTGTTGGGGGGGTGTGAGGGGAGGTGCTGGTGACTATAGTCAGTGCTGCAAGTCCCCCTTCCCACCCAGCCAGCCAGATATCCCACCATGGAACGTGCTTGCATTGCAGGGAGTGGAAGTTGTCTCTCAGGATGTCAGTCAGTGGTGTCCTGCTGTTTGTTGGTGCACAGTTGGCAGCAGGGCCTTGTGCTCCCCACAGCAGTAGCCTGTGTCAGCCATCTTGTGAGTCCTTCTCCACTCCCTGTGATGTGAGCATGGTTCAGGGTGGTGTTGATGGGCCAGTTGTGAGGCTGAGCAATGTCTGTGACTACGACTCCCATCATGCTATTGCCTCCACCCCCTTCCCAGCATGCCCATGCTTCCTTCCTTTTGACTCTGCTTCCCTGTGGGGTGGGCTGGCTGTGCTGACAGGATGGCTGGGAGTGTTGTCCTGGCAGTTGTTTGGCTAAGAGTCCCAAGAGTGTCCATGTGCTTCACACAACATAACCCTGGGTGGTGGTGCTTTGTGGGATCTTGTGTTAGGATGGAGGGCATTGCATTCTACCAGGTGGGTACTGTGGAGTTTGTGTTGGGGGGTGTGAGGGGAGGTGCTGGTGACTATAGTCAGTGCTGCAAGTCCCCCTTCCCACCCAGCCAGCCAGATATCCCACCATGGAACGTGCTTGCATTGCAGGGAGTGGAAGTTGTCTCTCAGGATGTCAGTCAGTGGTGTCCTGCTGTTTGTTGGTGCACAGTTGGCAGCAGGGCCTTGTGCTCCCCACAGCAGTAGCCAGTGTCAGCCATCTTGTGAGTCCTTCTCCACTCCCTGTGATGTGAGCATGGTTCAGGGTGGTGTTGATGGGCCAGTTGTGAGGCTGAGCAATGTCTGTGACTACGACTCCCATCATGCTATTGCCTCCACCCCCTTCCCAGCATGCCCATGCTTCCTTCCTTTTGACTCTGCTTCCCTGTGGGGTGGGCTGGCTGTGCTGACAGGATGGCTGGGAGTGTTGTCCTGGCAGTTGTTTGGCTAAGAGTCCCAAGAGTGTCCCTGTGCTTCACACAACATAACCCAGGGTGGTGGTGCTTTGTGGGATCTTGTGTTAGGATGGAGGGCATTGCATTCTACCAGGTGGGTACTGTGGAGTTTGTGTTGGGGGGGTGTGAGGGGAGGTGCTGGTGACTATAGTCAGTGCTGCAAGTCCCCCTTCCCACCCAGCCAGCCAGATATCCCACCATGGAACGTGCTTGCATTGCAGGGAGTGGAAGTTGTCTCTCAGGATGTCAGTCAGTGGTGTCCTGCTGTTTGTTGGTGCACAGTTGGCAGCAGGGCCTTGTGCTCCCCACAGCAGTAGCCAGTGTCAGCCATCTTGTGAGTCCTTCTCCACTCCCTGTGATGTGAGCATGGTTCAGGGTGGTGTTGATGGGCCAGTTGTGAGGCTGAGCAATGTCTGTGAGTACGACTCCCATCATGCTATTGCCTCCACCCCCCTTCCCAGCATGCCCATGCTTCCTTCCTTTTGACTCTGCTTCCCTGTGGGGTGGGCTGGCTGTGCTGACAGGATGGCTGGGAGTGTTGTCCTGGCAGTTGTTTGGCTAAGAGTCCCAAGAGTGTCCCTGTGCTTCACACAACATAACCCAGGGTGGTGGTGCTTTGTGGGATCTTGTGTTAGGATGGAGGGCATTGCATTCTACCAGGTGGGTACTGTGGAGTTTGTGTTGGGGAGGGTGTGAGGGGAGGTGCTGGTGACTATAGTCAGTGCTGCAAGTCCCCCTTCCCACCCAGCCAGCCAGATATCCCACCATGGAACGTGCTTGCATTGCAGGGAGTGGAAGTTGTCTCTCAGGATGTCAGTCAGTGGTGTCCTGCTGTTTGTTGGTGCACAATTGGCAGCAGGGCCTTGTGCTCCCCACAGCAGTAGCCTGTGTCAGCCATCTTGTGAGTCCTTCTCCACTCCCTGTGATGTGAGCATGGTTCAGGGTGGTGTTGATGGGCCAGTTGTGAGGCTGAGCAATGTCTGTGACTACGACTCCCATCATGCTATTGCCTCCACCCCCTTCCCAGCATGCCCATGCTTCCTTCCTTTTGACTCTGCTTCCCTGTGGGGTGGGCTGGCTGTGCTGACAGGATGGCTGGGAGTGTTGTCCTGGCAGTTGTTTGGCTAAGAGTCCCAAGAGTGTCCCTGTGCTTCACACAACATAACCCAGGGTGGTGGTGCTTTGTGGGATCTTGTGTTAGGATGGAGGGCATTGCATTCTACCAGGTGGGTACTGTGGAGTTTGTGTTGGGGGGGTGTGAGGGGAGGTGCTGGTGACTATAGTCAGTGCTGCAAGTCCCCCTTCCCACTCAGCCAGCCAGATATCCCACCATGGAACGTGCTTGCATTGCAGGGAGTGGAAGTTGTCTCTCAGGATGTCAGTCAGTGGTGTCCTGCTGTTTGTTGGTGCACAGTTGGCAGCAGGGCCTTGTGCTCCCCACAGCAGTAGCCAGTGTCAGCCATCTTGTGAGTCCTTCTCCACTCTCTGTGATGTGCGCATGGTTCATGGTGGTGTTGATGGGACAGTTTTGGGGCGGGCAATATGTGTGACTGCGACTCCCATGATGCTATTGGCTACACTGACTTGGCCAGCATACACAGAATTCCTTCCTTTGAGTGGTCTTCACTGTGTGTTGGTGTTGTTGTGGTGGCTACATGTGTGGATGTGTTTGTTAGTTCTATTTGTGCCACTGCCTAGCTGTAGTTGTGGTTGTGTTTGTACATGTGTTGGCACAGTTGGATGTGACTTTTTTGATGGCATGTGTTGTGTTTCTCTGACTGACATACACATTTTGGGATGATTCTGTTCTGGTTGCTGTGTGATTGCTATGAGTGCATGGTTTGACTCTCCCCTTGACAGTGATGTGTGTGTGTTTTGTGGCAGTATATTGTGTACATTTGTTGTGTACTCACCAGGCTCTGGGATGTCCTCTAGTCCATATATGCTCACTGGCGGTAGGATGGCCCGCACCTTCTCCTCCCAGGGCCTGAGGTATATTGGCTTGGCAGGAGGGCCACTGCCGGTGTGTTGGCTGTTGATGTAGTCTTGCTTCAGCAGTTTCCGTACCCTCCTGCGCACGTCATACCACCTGTTCTGGATGTCGGTCTTTGTGCGCCGACATGGTGATTGGGCGTTCACCCTGTTGATGATCCTCTCCCACATCTTGGTTTTCTGCGACATGGGGGTCTGTTGGACCAATGTGCCAAACAGCTGTGGCTCTACCCTGAGGATCTCGTCTACCAGGACTTCCAATTCACAATCTAGGAACTTGTGATTCTTCTTGGGGGGCATGGTGATGGGTGGTGATGGTGAGTGATGTGTGTGTTGGTGTGCAGGTGAGGGTGTGTGAGTGTGTGTTTTGCTGGGTGTATGTGAGGTAGGTATTTGTTGGTGTGCTGCTGGTGTGTGGCTTGTGTGAGGGATGAGCTGTGGGTGTGTGGTTGCTTTCTCTTGGGTGCTGGCAGTGGAATGGCATTTGCAAAGGCTCATGGTAGTGATTTGTGTCCTTTATATAGGTGGAGTTGTGGGTGTGTCTTTGTTCTCTGTCCCCACCCCCCCAGTATTTATTGGCTTGGTAATTGCTTGTTTGGCCTTTTTTTGGGTGATTTTTCCTTTGTGTTGTTTGTGTATGTTGGAAACGTTCTTGTGACCGAGTCGGACCCTGCATTGGTCTCGTACGGTGTTTTCCGTTTCGTTCACGCTGTGTTTGTGCAGTTTTCTATGCTGCGTACGCGTCGGTCGCGGTGTTTTGTGTTGCTTCGGCTCGGTTTTGTATGCGTGTCGGTCGTACGGCCTGTCCTCCGTCCGACTCGCTCGTGGTTTTCGCGCCTTGCATCGTACTTTGCGGTTTGGAGTTGGCGTGTACGTTTCGGTCGGATTTGTTCCGGGTGCGTGTCGGTCGGTTGGATTCGCGTGTTTTTCCGGCCGGATTGCTATTTTCCGTGCGGCTCGGTCGGTCGACTTGGTTTCGTTACGTGTCGGTCGGATTTTTCGCGCCTTGCATCGTACTTGGCGTGTCGGGCGCCACGGGTACGTGTCGGTCGGTATTTTTTCCGGATCCGAGTCGGTCGGTGCTTTTTCCGGCCCGAATCGGAATCGACCCCTTAGTAAAAGTATTTCCACTATAGGTAGTTGGTTTTCCACTTTAGGGAGTAGTTTATTAAGGAAAATCCTAATACCAGTAATTTCCATAACAATAGTAGCTCTGATGATGATAATGACATATAGATGTTGCAAGAATAAAACAAAAGCAAGAATGGTAGCTGAAATAAAGAATACAAGAATGGGAAGAAAGAGAAACAGGGAAGAAATCAAATTAGAGGAAATTAAAGGAAGTCTATATGATAAAATGAAAGGAGTAGGCATGAAAAGGAAAATGGAAGAGTTAGATGAAAGAAAGGAAGATACTAAAAATTAAATGAATAAAAGTTGGCACTTGGTAATGATGGGTATTTTTATGATGGTTCAAAAATGCCATCAAAGGGGGGATTGATGGAGCAAGGATTCGAGAAAAGTGAAACTTGCTCGATTAAATCCTCCATTAACCTTCACTAATAATTAAATTAGTAAATAAGACAAAACTAACATACACCAGAAACAGATACACGGGGAGAAAAGCTTACGCACGCTTCAATAAATGAGAAATAAAATGCAGCACAAATAAAACCCGCTTTAACTTGCAAAAACGCTTTGCGCATGTGCAAACTTGAATTACGCATAAGTTACGTGACTAACTCGCTTTGAGAGGGAAAACCTCACGCATGCGCAAGAAAGTCCAGAACGCAGTCTTGAGGTACCGCATGCCCGGCATATGCTTGCTTGATTTAAAAGAAAGCTGCTGTTATTAGCAGCTTTGCCCAAGAGTAATAATAATTACATGGGATAGAGTAGAAGTGGGTGGTGAACAGTGAGAATTACATGTTTGAGAAAATAACATCTGTTTATGATTCTTTTATTAATAGTGTACATTTGGGCCTGCTAATCCATGACTGAAAAAGAAAATGGCAAAAGCTGCGCATGTTCAATGAGTCCATGAAATGACCCGGTGACCGAGAGAGAGCTGAATGACTGCCAATATCCAAGGACAGAAGGGATAGGAAAAGAAGATGTAGCGCTCATCTATGAAGCCTGTATTAAATGAATTATGGCATTTGCAACAAAATATGCATGTGAAAACAAATTATATGAATGAGTAGAAGGGGCAGAGTTAGCAAACAATAGGTTTTACTAATAAAAATGAATACGTCAGCCTGGTATGATGAAAACACCCCTAACCCCGTCCAATCATATTCCGTAGTTTAGAAAATTTGCAACACTTGAGGGTGGGACATGAAGAAATAAAGACTATAACTAGAGTGGCTTGAATTAAGTAGATTAACGCTGCTGATGGAGAGATGATTCGATGGAACTGTGAGAGAACTAATGCTGCTGGGAGCTGAGCAGAGAGAGAGAGAGAGAGAGACGAGAGCAGACTTGGAAGACCCAAACTACTGACTGAATAGATTGGAAGATTGCGGAAAAAAATCAAGGAGGGAGAGAGTGTAAGAGAGGGAATCGCCCTGGTGCGTCGGGTTGTAGAGAAGTCTAGTAAGTATCAGATCTGTCCTGATCCTATCCAATAATCTTTGTCTCCTGATCCTAAGTCAGGGGACCCCCACCAGTCCTTTGGCCAGAGGGGTGGTTTTCCAGTCATCTTTATTAGGTAAATGTCATTCTATCAAAAATTTGCATATTTCTTTGCAAATGTATTATTATGTGCCTTTTGTCTCTATATCTATCCACTCTTGTGCGTTTGATTTTGTTGAATGAGCTTGTGTAATTGAATGTATTATGCTATATGATTGTTCTCTCTCCCACTTAAAAAAAGATGGAGTTTGCACTTTGTACTTGTAATTGATGAGCGTTCAACTTAATGACTGAAAGTTTAGATAAACTTATTATTATTATTATTATTATTCAGAGTCTGTGGTTATTTCATTAAGAATTTTAGTTAAGAAGTTGTTAATATCACCATCAACTAACTCAACTAATGGTCCATCGACCAGAGGAAGAGTGTTGATTCGTGAAGATTAGTTAGACATTGAAATGATACTGTAATTGATTTGTGGTTACAGGAAAATAACGAATCTGAACTTAAGTGAATTATAAAAACTTGACCCTTCCAGCGGAAATTGGCCAAGGGAATGCAAATGATCGTATTTGGATAAAATGTATATGGGCCCATTGAAAAATTCAGTTTTTGTGTAAAAATATCCAACCTTGGCCTCTTCGCGCTGGATCAGTTTTTCTGGTAGCAGAGTTATGGTTATTATTGATTAATTTGGTGATTATTGATTATTGACTATATGTTCTTAACATGAAAAGTTAGTGTCCTGTTCTATGTTGTCTGGAAGTACAAGTACAGAGATACCTGGGAATCCCGGGAATTGAATTTTGAAGAGTGTGGTAAAGAAATCCCACTGCAGAAGGTTACTCGTCTGTTGTCATGATACCTAAAAGCTACGGAGGGGTGTAGGTGTTATATTAGGGACTATATCGTATAAAAGCAGAGAGTGAGTGATAGCGAAGGGTCCACCTGTGAAACTTTGGCCTTACCTGAAGGAGGAGTATCCCTAGAGGAGTAATAGGTCCTCCCCGAGCTTAAGTGAAGGGTAAACAGTGGTTTTTGCTTGCAGAGTAAGGAAGTACTTTCTCTTTGAAGCAAGTGAATAAACTATCTTTGAATTAGCGGAGCAGACAGAGTAGCGCTGTTTTTACGTTGTTACTAACAGAAAATTTATTAAGAAAGTTTAGAAAATACATTGTCGTATTACCTTGTGAAGGGAGGGTCAGTAGCAGGAGTCATACTGACGTCACAGAGAGCTGCGCTGGTATTGGTTGAGACAGCGGGCGTGTAACAAGTGCCGATTGTAAAGGGAGGGTCAGTAGTAGGAGTAATATTGATGTCGTAAAAGCCGCACTGGCATTGGTCAGACAAGTGGGTGTGTGGAAAGCTCTGATTGGTTGGCAGACAAGAGCTGCGCAGATATTGTTTGTGGAAGAAAATACGTAGTGAGCCCTGATTGGACTGTTGGTGTGAGTCGCGCTGGTATAGGACGAGTGTTGGGAAACAGGATACGTAAGAATACGGAAGAGTTTCTAGTTTTAACTTGCTGAAAATACTTAGTTACAGGGGTTGGCAGAATGAAGCAGATTTATAAAATCAAAAATTTCTTTAAAAAGGATAAGCGTGTAGTAACCAGAGAAGGGATTCTTATGCCACCTCCAAATGCGCCTGCTTCTTTTATGTTGTTGGAACGAGGATATCATACTTGTGTTTAGTTGGAAAATTGGGTGGAATATACGAAAGGTGATGGTGTTCTAGCTTTTCCTGAAAACGGTACGTTTAATGTAAGGATTCTTCAGAATTTGAGAAATCGGATGAATTCATTAGAACCTAGCCCTAGGTTAACGCAGTATGAAGCTTTGGAGGAATGGGAAGTTGAGGCATTTGAAGGAGAGAAATACAGAGGAGGTAGAAGAATAAATAGAGGATTTTTTCCAAGATATCCATTTGATACTCGAGGAGATGAGATGAAAAGATGGAGAAGAGCTGTAGTAACGGAAGAGTTGTATCCAGTATTGATGGCTGAGGATCAAGTAGGGAGTAAATGTAAAAAAACATTGAAATACACAGGTATGGTAGGAACAGAATGTGATGAAACTGATGATGAGTTATTAGAGGACATTTTAGTTAAAAGACCTCCACCTTATCAAGAAAATGCTGGAGAGGCAACTCCAAGTGCACCAATGATGAGAACTCCTTTAGTTCCACAATCGTATATGATCCAACAGTTACCCGAGTGTTACAGGAAAAGGAAAGAAACGCATTGAATAGAACAAAAGAAGAGATAATTCAGAAAATAAATCAGTTAGGCTTAAATGCTGAAGCCTTCACAGTACCAGTAACGATAGGTCCGGTTATTCCATTATATGGGGATAAACGAGACATCCCGAGATTACAAACAGTGACAGTCCCACAAAATAATGTCAGAAAAGAGGTAGTAATGTCAGAAGATCTAACCAGTGAGAGTGATTCAAATATCTTGTTACTAGATCTCCCTATTATTGAAACTGTGATTGAAACCCCGAAAAGAGGTTCACCAGTGAATAAGAGGAGAAAAGAACTGATGGACACTCCATTAGCAGGAAATTCGAAAGGATTTTTCGCCAGAAGATCTAGAGGAGTGGGCGAAAGGATTAGACAAAAAGAAACCTCAAACACCAAGTATAGATGTGGCTAAGTTGAAAGTGGATTTGGAAGAAATGATCATTGGTACAATAAGCCCGGAGAGATTAAGTACATACAGAGATGATGAATTGTTGTTTTTATGTAAAAGTATAACATGGAGAGTAAAGAATCTGCATGAGAAAATAGTAGAAGTTGCTTCAGAATTTGGAAAGGATGTAGAAAAATCGAAATTATTGCAGAAACCATATAGGGCAGAATTAACTGAAAAGGATTTAAAAAGTTTGAATGCGTCAGGAAGGATATTACAGATCAAAGAATTAATGAATATTTTGAAGAAATGGGGAGATGCAGACAGATGGAGAGGTAGATGGACAAGGAAAAGGGATGAGGCAGCTACAAAGGAAGCATGCGCATTCCCATTAAGAGAAACAGAACAGGTTGAAAGACTGTGTCCAATGAGAGAAGTTCCTGGTGGTGGATATGTTCAAGTTCCATGGTCTAGGCAGGATATTTTGTCTTTTACAAATGATTTTCCCAGATTAAGGGAGGAGCCAGTTGAATGGTACAAGCAGGTAGAGAGGTTTGTGAAAGTTTCAAAAGTATTATTAAAGGATTTGGATGGTCTCTTTGATATAGCGGTACCAACTGATTTGTGGACAGAATGTAAGATTACGGTTGATTGGCCAACTGAAGAGTATCCAAGAGATGCAAAGACAGGTGCACCTTCAGAAGATGTGATGAAAAAGTATCAGCAAGTGATTACTTTCTTGAAAGGGAAAATTCCCCAAAGGAAACAGATTGGGTTAAAATAGATAGAACAACTCAAGAACCAAAAGAGTCAGTGCATGCGTATTACGAAAGGTTGTTACAAGTATTTAAACAGTATAGTGGATTTGAAAATATTGGTGATAAGGATATGGGACATTTTGTGAACAGATTTGTGTATGGATTCAGATCAGAAATTAGTCAGATGATTCAACAGCATATGCTTTGCTGGCTGAGTAAGCCCATTGATGACATCTTGAAGTACATGAAGTATTGCAGTGATGATATTGACGCAAAACATAAGAAATTGAAAGAACAGATGATGTGGGCACAAGTGAAGTTGGCAGAACACCAAGAGGCAAGTACTGGTTCTCAAAATGATAACCAGTCAAATGACCAGAATCAGAATAGTCAAGGATCGAATGGGAGTAAAGGAAAAGGCAGAATGAGTAGAGAGGAAGCGAAAAAGAAGTATCCTTGTCATGCATGCGGAAAGCATGGATATTGGAAGAATGAGTGTAGAAACATTCGACAGAATAATGGAGTAAATCAAAATTTAGATCCACAGATGCAGAATGAGGTGGTTGTGAACCAGCAGCAACAGCAACAGGTAGTTACTCCACTGTTGCAGGTGCCACAAGCCCCTATGCCCAACTGTATGAATGCTCAAGTGCAGAGATACAGTGTGAACACCGGATTTCGTGGAGAGAGTGGTAAGAATATGTCTAAAAAGAATTCCCTTTGGGAAACCACAAAAGCGTACCAGAACAGTCACTCAAACACCTATTCACACAGGAACTGTATTAGGAGCCAAAAAGTCAAATATATGAATGGTTTATTCATAAAACAAATGCAACAGATAAAAACTAATTCACAAAAAGAATTAAAAAACACAGGTTAAAATACAATTTCATCAAGAATTATTCCACAAAAAGCAGCAAAAAACAATGTTCACACAAAGCACTACCACTATAGGGCTGGCATTAATAATCCATTACATTTTTTTCCCCAAAAATTGCAACAACAACACCAATAATGTGCATCAGGTTTATAAACAACAAGACCAGGAAGCGACGCGTTTCGGTGGTATCAGCAGGTCCAAACCACCTTCTTCAAGCTTTACATTAAAACGTGATCCAGCACTGTTAAAATCTATGTATAAAGAATATAATATATCATTGCATGTATACATATAAAATCAAACATATCACAAAAACATTAATTTAATTCACATGAACACATTAATCCTTTAAAAATTTTATGCATTAAAATTTCATGAAAAAAACACACATACACAAGACCATCGGCTCAATAACATGATTCCTAAAAAACTCCACATAAACACTTATATTTAACAATATATCCACTTGACCAATAGGGGATCCCATATATATCAGGCTATAAAAATAGCTCTGACTAGTATATGTATATTAATGGGAGACCCTACCACTCTTTCCACACTCAACTGCAATAAATATAACCAAATCACTCACTTACATTCAAACAACCCAAATAGATTCATACACCCACCATGATATCAACGTGCGGTTGTATGCGGGGAAAAGGATCCTCCCAGTCTGTAATGGCCGATAGGTCCCAGACTGCACTAGGTATAAACTCCTATTATTAAATAAGGAACAATTAGAACTCATATTTTTTTCGGGAATATTATAAACACTACTTGTGTCCTCATATTCTTTCAAAAACACTGCCACGTACCTCAATTATCTGAACATGCGGCCTGTCACAATGTAATAAAAAAGTTCCATTCACTCGTAATCGGCCAAAGGTAATGCCCTATGGTGCAACATCAAAAACAATAATTATTAATCCTAAAATTCTAAAACGTAATAATGTAAAAAACGCTAGAGGAAATTATTTTAATTTATATTATTACCTTATCGTTGTTCAAATAAATTTCCTCTCAGAGCCAGGAGTTAAATCAATTTCCTGTTTAATCAGTACTCTTTAGTTCCAAACTTTCTGTTTATTTAGGGCTTTAACACCTATAAGAAAACCATAGTCTCAATACTGTGTTTCACTCTTTTATAACAACAGATTAAACGAAACTTTGAACCCTCACAGGGCAACCTGTACCCCGCTCCTATCTGGCGGCTTCTCTTAGTGTTTGCATCATAACAATGCTGTGGCTTACTGATATTATACATAATAAGCCCACTTTCATATAATTAGTGCAGGCATATGGCAACCAAACAAATTTGTACAAGGCACCCATATCGAGCCTGTAAATATAAATACCGCCCTCTAAGTTCAAAGATAAGTGTAACTTAGAGCATTCACACGCCATGAATATGTCAAAACTTGCTAACTGTCAACGAACGGCGGTTAAAGGTTAAACTAATTTCCTGAAGACTACCGCACATATTCCTCGCATCGATTCTAGCTCCACTTACCGGGATGTAAGGTCTCCGTGTCTATTAACAAACCGCCCGTCCTTGTAGGTAATGCATAAAATCCCTACCTACAGTCTTATACTCTTCTTAATTGATCATTCGCGCCAAAACATCGCCAGCACTGAAGAGGAAAAATGGACTACCGAGCTTTCCCCGTACTAACGAGTAACAAAGGACTACCCGGAATGGATTAGACACGCCATCTTTGAATGGGAGAGGGATGGAGGAAGGATATCCCAATCTCTCGTAATATATGGCCATATAAATAATTACAGTTTGTCAATGGGGTAAAACGCCACATATGTCTCATATATTGTTTCATAATTTCATTAACTAATATGAAACAATTATGGTAAATTCCTTTCATACCCAGTCTAAGAATTATATGTAATAAAAGGCATTAATTTAAAACAAACTGCTAAAATGAACATACAGAAAATCCATGTGATTATATACATATATACATCTATATATATGTATACAGATATATATACACATCACCTACCCTATCTGGAACAAATAAAGGCCATAGTTTATTTAGCTCAAAATTAGTTATATGCGGAAAAATAAAACTCATACTGCTGTAAGAATAACAACAAACAAAAATTCTTCCTATGCATTCAAAATAATCAATAAAAAATCACATAATAATTATTGTAGTCAACTCAATTTTCCACCTTCTAATACACGCTATCCTAAACGATCCTCACTATGATTTCTATCTGTATATATACAGAATAACCCATGCTATTGTCGTTAATTACAAAGGGAAAATTAAAATCACCACATCTTTTACAATAAAATCTAGACAAATAATTGTGTTATAGCCAATCTATTCAACCAATCTAATTCACAAGAACCATAACATTAATGATACTATTGCTCCTATTGAGAAGAAATTACCAGATCAATTAATTAATCTTTCCCATTCTTCCCTAGTGTTCAAACCCTGTCTTATAGTGTTCAGTATTGAAATATACCACTGTTCTCTCATTTTCCATTTTTTCTCCATATCACCACCTCTCTTATTCATGGTGACTTTTTCCAGAATGAACCACATAAACTCTGTCTCTTTGTGGCCACGATCAATAAAATGGGACACTAGCGAAGCATTACATTTCTTGGTTTTAATCGATGACTTATGTTCAGCTAGCCTTACCCTCAATTCTCGACCAGTCTCGCCTACATAGGCCAGGCCACAGGGACAGCGCAAAAAATATATTACATTCTTGCTACGGCAATTGTTAACACTAGATACTCTTACGGTTCTACCATTATGTGTCAGTTCTTTCACTACCAAACATTGATCACACATCTGACAATTACCACAGCGTGTGTTTCCTTTTGCAACCGTATTGTCTAACGTCCTTTGTTTGTTTTTAGGTTCTTCTCTATACGTGTGAACTAATTGATTACGTAAATTAGTATTTTTCTTAAAAGCAAATAGAGGCTTTTCCAATTTAACTTCTTCCTGATCATTTAAAATATTCCAATGTTTATTTACCACATTTTTTATTTTATTACTCAAATTGTTAAATTGGCTGACAAACACTACTCTTGACATCTCCCGTTCCTTTTTGGTTTTGTTCAGCATCGCATCACGATCATAAAATCTAGCCCTTTTAAATGAATGCGATATGAGTTTTTTAGGATACTCTCTGTCCTTTAGTTTAATCTTCAATACTTCTGAATGTTCATAAAAATCATTAAGATCTGTACAGTTTCTCCTAAGCCGGAGAAACTGGCTGAACGGGATATTATCCTTCTGTGACTTTGGGTGGAAACTGGAGTAGTGGAGTAAGGTATTTTTTGCCATAGGCTTAGTAAATAATTCCACCTCCAGTTTACCACCCATTGCTTTTATTGTAATGTCCAGATAATCCACCCTATCCTTACTGAAGTGTGCTGAAAATTTTAGATTCTCATCCCCTAGATTTAACCAGATGAGAAACTCTGACAGAAGCTCAGTGGGCCCATCCCAAATAAAAACACATCGTCAATAAAACGATGCCATTCCAGCACATTCTCATAAAATGGTGCAAGTTCATTGTAAATGTGACGTTCTTCAAAATCACCCACATAAAGACAGGCCAGACTGGGGGCACAGGTGGCCCCCATGCTGGTCCCTTTCCTTTGACGGTACAATTGGTCCTTAAAAAGAAAAATATTATTAAAAAGAACCAAATTGGTACACTGGACAATAAATTCTTTATTGGCTCCCTCAATATTAGAACTTTCCAAAATCCTATCGATAACATCAACAGTAGCTCGCTGGGGTATATTAGTGTAGAGAGACTCAATGTCCAGAGTGACTAGACACTGAGGGGCCGATTCCGATCTCGGCCGGTAGGGCTCCGAATCAGATTCGGCTTAACCAGATCCGATTCGGAGCCCTATTTCCCGACCGATTCGTACACGCGTCCGGGCGAGCGAGTACGATGCAAAATCGCCGACCGACTTGTCCGGGCGTCCCGACCGCTCCGACCGACTCGTTCCCGGGTCTAACCGCACCGACCGACTCGCTCGGACTCGACTCGCACCGCGCAATGGAGACGTTCCCCGGCCGGGTAAGTACGATGCGCGCCGCGAGCAGTCCGACCGAGCCGCGCACTCCGGCTCCAAAGAGCAGTCGGAGCCGTACTTTGGGGGTCCGTGTCGGACCCCCCTGTACGCAAAGCCACGCGAGTCGCACACAGGGGGGACCCATGGGTCCCCCCTACCCGTGCATGTACGGCGCGACCCGCATCGGCGCGAACACACTGTAGGGGGCGCCCTTGTTCGCGTCGTGCCCATTGAGTCAATGGGAGCCCGTGAACGCGTCGTATAACTGGCTCCCATTGACTTCAATGGGAGTCCGACCGAATCGAGTCCGATTGCATATGTGCGCATCGTACTCGTTCGGTCGGGCTGCACAGGTCCGATTTGGTTGGAAATCTCTTTGGGTCCGGCTCGGTCAGAGAGATTTCCGGCCCGAATCGGAATCGGCCCCTGAGTCTCTCCCACAAATGGCTTATTTTCAACCAAGCCAATAATATGGGATGAATCCCTCACATAAGATTTGAGATTACTCACTAAAGGCTTAAGAAAGAAATCTATATACTTACTGAATGGTTCGAGATGCGAACTCAAACAACTCACAATGGGTCTCATTGGGGGATCAAGGCTATTTTTATGGATTTTAGGCAAACCATATAAAGCTGGAATCTTCGGATTCTGGTTGTTTAAAAATCTGAATTCTTCATCACTAATCAAATTTAGCTCTTTGGCCTCCCTAAGAGGGCAGCACATTTCCTATTAAGGAGCACAAGTTCACAATCATTTACTTTTTCATAGTGCTCTGGGATATTTAATAATTTGAATATCCTATTATCACAACTATCAAATATTACCACCCCACCCCCCTTATCGGCAGGTTTGATGGTGATAGTAATATCCTCCTTCAATGTGCTAATCGCTATTCTTTGCTCTTTGTTGAGATTATTTTATTGGTAACAATCTCTATTAATGATATCTTGAATCCCTATTTCTACTACCTTTTCAAAAACATCTATGTTACCACCAACCTGAGCAATAGATGGAGTAAACGTTGATTTCGGTTTAAGACCCGTTATATTGTTTGAATCTCTCAGTGGTCTATTCTCAAAGAACCTTTTCAATCTAATCTTCCTAAAAAACATTCTAAGGTCTTTCTCTAATTGAAACTTATTAATCCTAGTAGTAGGAACAAAACTGAAACCTCTACCTAAAACCTCAGTTTCTTGATTACTGAGAGTTCTTCCAGATAGATTGATCACAGGAATTTGATCTAAAACCAGTATTTCTGGCTTCTGGTCCGTATGTATTCTTGAGGAGGTTGGCTGCGTGCTTGTTGATTTCCATTGAACCGTCCTCTCCTGTTTTTTTGTTGCTCTAAAAAAAAAACATATTCTTCACCATGCCCTCTTCCATGGTGTTCTTCTCTACTACCTTGTTCGTCCTCACTGCTTGATCCTGAGGTCTCAGAGAACGTGACTCCCTTCCTCCCTCCTCTAACATATCTCGATCTTTTAAAGGGGTTGCTATCCCATCCCTGATCATTTTTTTGGTCATAGTAATTTTCCTTCAAAAAGGGGCAAGCCAGCTCGTTGCTGAATCTATTGATGTCCTTTCTTAATTTGTTGGTTTTTTTATTTACTAAATAATCCCTATAGCCTTCCACATCTCTATTAATCTCCTCAAGTTTTAATTTTGCGTCCTCTACAGCTGTTTGTCCCCTTAATTCAGCTTCCAATTTTTCTATTGCTTCTTTTTCTATAATTATAATTTCATATGCAGTCTCAATTATTAACAGCATCCAATCTCGACTGCAACGATTGGAGATCTGGGACCAAGTTTCAAGAAATTTCTTATGTTCCACAAACACACCAGGTTCATTGCGAATTTGTAATCCAATGGGGATCACTCCAGATTTAACATATTCTATTAAAAAGTCTGCATGGGCCTCTGTCCTAATCAATTTCTTTTTAAGATTTACTAAAGTGCCCCATTTCTCACTTTTGTTGGTGATAACCGTAAATTTATTTCCTTTTCTGGTATTAATGATCTTATTGTACTGGTCATCGTTGAAACCAAACGTTTTAAACTGATCCATCTGTTAACCTAACTATGATGGATATCGCGTAAAATACGTCCCAAAAAAACTCTCCAGTCACAAGGACCGTGCTACAAAGCTCCAGAAAGATAAAGAGTGGTCCTACTTTCCAAAGGGACAGGACACCAATTGACAATTTCTCTAAAAAGAATTCCCTTTGGGAAACCACAAAAGCGTACCAGAACAGTCACTCAAACACCTATTCACACAGGAACTGTATTAGGAGCCAAAAAGTCAAATATATGAATGGTTTATTCATAAAACAAATGCAATAGATAAAAACTAATTCACAAAAAGAATTAAAAAACACAGGTTAAAATACAATTTCATCAAGAATTATTCCACAAAAAGCAGCAAAAAACAATGTTCACACAAAGCACTACCACTATAGGGCTGGCATTAATAATCCATTACATTTTTTTTCCCAAAAATTGCAACAATAACACCAATAATGTGCATCAGGTTTATAAACAACAAGACCAGGAAGTGACGCGTTTCGGTGGTATCAGCAGGTCCAAACCACCTTCTTCAAGCTTTACATTAAAACGTGATCCAGCACTGTTAAAATCTATGTAAGAATACACAAACGGTTCAACAATATTGGATGCACAGTAATGAGTGTGATTCGGATGTTTCTCAATGACGGTGCCTGAGGGGGGAGGAAGAATGCGTGCTTGGCGCATCCTTGGCGGTAGATCAGTCAGGTCCATTTGTTGATGGAAAAGTGGAAGGTAATGACATCACTTTCCTAGTGGATACTGGTGCTACCCGTTCTACTGTGAGAGCAGCAGAAATTCCAAACCTACCCCTCTCGGGAGAAACTATCCAAGTTGTAGGAGTCTCATATAAGCAAATAAAAACCCCTGCTACTAAACCAATAGAAGTAAATATCGGAAATTTCAAAGACATGCATCGGTTTGTGTTGTGTAATTCAAGTCCAGTTAACTTGTTAGGGAGGGATTTGTTGTGTAAAATGAACTGTACCATCTATTGTACACTTGATGGTATTGCTTTTCAAGCACCTGATGAAGATATCGTTTTCAAGATGATGCTAGCAAAACAAGGAACAGAAGTGGATGAGATGTTTTCACTTCTGACTGAAAGCAGTCTCCCTGATGAGTTGAGAGACACAGTGAGATCAGATGTGTGGGATTTTTCAGGAAAGAAAATTGGTCTGATGGCAAATGTAGACCCAATTAAAATAATGGTGAAAGCAGGTGTGATTTATCCAAACACACGACAGTACAAAATGAGTCCAGAAGTAAAAGCAGGAGTTGCTCCAGTAATTGATCAAATGATTGAACAAGGTATTTTGAAAGAAATAATGGGTAATCCTTGTAATTCGCCAATCATGCGACTTAAAAAGCCTAGTGGCAAATATAGGACAGTGCAGGATTTAAGGAAAATCAATAAGATAGTAGTACCCTGTTGTCCAGTAGTACCAAACCCAGCAGTAATACTTTATCAGATACCTTGGGATGCATATTGGTATACAGTGATTGATTTGTGCCAAGCATTCTTTTCGATTCCTTTGCATGTAGATAGCCAATATCTCTTTGCGTTCCGGTTCGAGGACCGTTTTTTGGCATGGTGCCGAGTTCCTCAAGGGTACACAGAGAGTCCCTCGATTTTCAATCAAATCTTGAAAAAGTATTTGGAAACATTGGTTATGCCAGGTAATTCGGTTTTGGTTCAGTACATTGATGACCTACTGGTGGCATCAAAGACAAGAGAGGCCTGTGTCATAGACACAATTGCTTTACTGAACCATTTGGCTGAAGGTGGACACAAAGTGTCGCCAGAAAAATTACAGTTTTGCCAACAAGAAGTCCAATATTTGGGACACAAGATACAAAAGGGAGATAGAAAAGTGACACCAGAGAGAATAAAAGTAATTCGACAGATAAATCTGCCTAAAACTAAGAAAGAAGTTCGAATGTTTTTGGGAGTGATTGGATACTGTCGTCAGTGGATCCGTGGATTTTCATTGTTTGCAAAACCTCTAATAAAATTGACATGAAAAGATGTGTTAGACTCGATTGAATGGGATGATGAAAGCGAGGATGCATTCATAAAACTGAACGAATGTTTGTGTCAAGCACCAGCATTAGGAATGCCTGGCTATACGAAAGAATTTGCTTTGTTCTGCTGTGAGAGGGAAGGATGTGCGCTTTCAGTGTTAACCCAAAGACATGGATTGATGCGACGTCCAGTGGCATATTTTTCTGCCACTCTGGATTCTGTGGCCTCAGCATTGCCTGGCTGCTTAAAAGAAGTAGCTGCTACTTGTGTGAGTCTGGAGCAGAGTGAGGCTATTGTAATGGGACATCCCTTGAAGGTATATGTGCCACATTCTGTTGAGATTCTTTTAACAAGGACTCAAACTCAGCACTTGACCCCCTAGTCGGCTGACTAAGTACGAAAGAGTGAACTTAGGTGCTGAAAATGTAAGCGTGATAAGATGCACCACAGTGAACCCAGCAATCTTGTTGCTAGACCCATTCTGTGAAGAAGTAAAAGAAGAAGTTGATCATGATTGTTTGGATCTACCAGAAATGTGTACAAAATCCAGGCCGGACAGCCTTGATGTCCCATTGGGAGAATCAGATTATGTATTGTTTGTTGATGGGTCATGCTTGTGAAAACAAGATGGAGAACTAAGTGCTGCCTATGCTGTATGTACTATATCTGCTATTATAGAAGCATCCTGTTTAAAAGGAGTCAAGTCTGCACAAATAGCCGAATTGGTAGCTTTAACAAAAGCCTGCAAAATTGGGAAAAAATTGAGAGTAACCATATTCACGGATAGTCAATATGGTTTTGGGGTTGTGCATGACTTCGGCCAATTATGGATGCAAAGGGGATTTCTGACTTCTTCAGGTTCTCCTGTCAGAAACAGTAAAAATGTCAAAGAACTGTTGGAAGCATTACAATTGCCAAAAGAAATTGCAGTAGTCAAGTGTGCTGCACATAAGTCAGGAAATGATTATGTGACGCAAGGCAACAAATATGCTGACCTAGTTGCACAATTGTTTGCTCGAAATACAATGTCTTTGAACAGAGGATAGGAAAAAGAAACTACCAATTGACAACTAATGTTTTTCTCTGCTTTTGAAACATGGGATGAAGTTAGACAGTTACAGGATGAGGCAGATGTAAAAGAAAAGGAATTCTGGATCAACACAGGTTGTACAAGAAGAACCGATGATGAGGTATGGGTGTGTCCAGATGGAAGACCAGTAATGCCAGTATGTTGACAGTATGTTATCACAAATGGCAAGAGTATATCATGGAGCTACACACATTGGGTGGGATGCCATGATTAGACATTATAGGCAGACATGGTACCATCCCAAGTTTAGGCTCATTGCAGAGAGTCTCTGCTAGCGTTGTTTGACATGTCAACAGCAGAACCCAGGTAGAAAACATTTGTCAGTTGGGGAAAAATAGGAAAGGCAGAGGGACCATTTACAAGACTGCAGCTTGATTTTATAGAGTTGCCGCCGTGCAACAGTCTGAAGTATGTCCTTGTCATTGTGTGTCTGTTTTCTCGTTGGGTGGAAGCTTATCCAACAAGAAGGAATGACAGTCTCACAGTTGCCAAACTACTCCTGAGAGAACTCATCCCCAGGTTCAGATTTCCAGTCACTTTGGAATCAGATAGAGGACCTCATTTTAACAATGAGATAATTCGATTAATTTGTACAGCTTTCAAAATTGAGCAGAAACTACATTGTGCCTATCGACCAGAAGCATCTGGAGTGGTTGAGCAGCTAAATGGTACAATAAAATCCAGGTTAGGGAAGGTGTGTGCATCCACTTCACTGAAATGGCCTGATGCTTTGCCCCTTGTATTAATGAGCCTTAGAAGCATTCCTGACAGAAGGACAGGCTTGAGTCCTCATGAAATCCTTATGGGAAGAGCAATGAGACAAGCATTTGTACCTGGAAACAAACTGATGACTATAACTGATGATCTAATATTGGACTATTGTAAAGGACTAGCTGATCTGGTACGTTCTGTGTCTCACCAGGTTGGAGAAGATGCAACCACAGCACAGCCGAATCAAACTCATGATTTGTGTCCAGGAGACTGGATTATGATAAAGAAGCACACAAGAAAATCTTTTTTAGAACCCAGGTGGAAAGGACCACTTCAAAATATATTGGTCACAACAACAGCAGTGAAGTTTTATGGCTTGCCAAACTGGATCCATGCCAGTCATACCAAAAGAGTCCCAAGTCCTCCTGAACGACAAGAGCAGCAACTGGTAGAACAAAGAAAAGAACCAGAAGCTGAAAGTTGTGAAATCGAAGAAATCAGAGAAACGGACTCTGAAGAACGTATCGATGATGAACAACCAAGTACAAGTCAAGTAGGGTGGGCACTAGATACTGGGTCTCAGGAGACTGCTGTAGAGTCTGAGGAAGAGCAAGAGATTGAAAGACCAGAACGAATTGAAACAGAAAATCTAGATCAAGCTCAATCAGAAGAAGAAAGTGAGAGACTGACAGGTTCAGAACAAATTCAGTCAACAGAAGAATCTGCTGCAGGAAACTCAGATCAAGCTCAATTAGAATTAGAAAAAGAAGAACTAAAAGATCAGGAAGAAATTCAATCGACAGTAAGACAAAAATTAGAAAGCCCAGAACAAGCTCAAGTAAAATAAAAAGAAAATAAAAGAACGTTAGAAATTGGCGAAGAAGGTGAAAAGGCAGTGCAAACAAAGAGAATCAGAAAGGGTGATCACTGGCCAAGTGGAGTAAAAGGACTGAGATATGTTTTGAAAAGGAAAACAGGGAAAGAATTAGAACAAGTAAACGAAATATCAAGTCAAACTGAAGAAGAACATCCAAGAAGAAATCTTTACGAAAATCAACAAGAGTGAGAGCTCCAAATAGAAAATATAAGGCTCCTGAATGGACATACATCATCCTCGAGGACTTTGAGAATCTTGATCTAAACGAAGGACAAGAAAATGTCACTAATGAAAGAAGTGACGAAAGCAAATTGAGACCACCTTAAGAAAAGACTGTGACACAGAAGGTGGAAAATTTTACAAACAAGTAAAGAAGAGAATAAGAGAACCAGATGAAGAAAAGAAATTAAAGACAAAGGGGAAAGTAAAAGACGAAAAGCTATTGAAGTGTGGGATCACACAAAGATTATTATATATATTCTAGTTTTAAATTAAACTTAGAATTTAGAAGAAAATTTAGAGATTAATAAATTTTAGAAAATTAAAATGGCAGAAACAGAAGTGACTGAACATCCAAAATCTAGTTTAAAACGAAGATGTGTTAAATGTTGCTTGTGCAGTATTTTGATCCTAATGTTAATGTGGTTATTGCTAACAGTTGTGATACCTGTTCTAATGGTAGATAACAACAGAAATAATACTAATACAAGTGATCAAATGAATGCAGGTACTAAAAGAACAACTACCACTAATTTAGAGCAAATAGATGAGACCATGTATCAACATGGTAGATCAAATAGTGATTCGTCATTAAATGTGTTTACTAAACTTCTTTATGAATATGTAGATACAATGGACGTGAGTAATTGTTATGTTTGCATGAAATTACCTTTGTCTGTCTTGGAGGGGGTGACTTATCACCATCTTCCTTTAACATATGGTGTGTCATGTAGTGTTCTGTCCAGTCTGTTCTATAAAACAGGCAAATTGCAGTATTATTATTCTAACATGGATTTAGTATTCCCAGAAATTCCTATTAGAAGAAACTTAAACCCGGTGCTTAGTGCTAAAGATGCAGAATTTATGGGCGAGTTTTTCCTAACAACAGATACTGCTGGGGGATTCTTAATGATTAATACCGAAATGTTTGCAATTAGATCTATGGTTTTGCAAAATTGACTTGTCCTTGATATATTATTGGCAAAAGAGGGTGGAGTCTGTGGCATGTTGAAAGTCCAACATTGCTGTACATATATCCCAGATAAAAGTAAAGGCATTGAGGGATATATTAAGAATATTACAAAGATTCATGATGATTTGACCCAACTGGAGGTTGACGGTGTTTGGGAAAGACTTAGTAAAAGTATTTCCACTATAGGTAGTTGGTTTTCCACTTTAGGAAGTAGTTTATTGGGGAAAATCCTAATACCAGTAATCTCCATAACAATAGTAGCTCTTATGATGATAATGACATATAGATGTTGCAAGAATAAAACAAAAGCAAGAATGGTAGCTGAAATAAAGAATACAAGAATGGGAAAAAAGAGAAACAGGGAAGAAATCGAATTAGAGGAAATGAAAGGAAGTCTATATGATAAAATGAAAGGAGTAGGCATGAAAAGGAAAATGGAAGAGTTAGATGAAAGAAAGGAAGATACTAAAAATTAAATGAATAAAAGTTGGCACTTGGTAATGATGGGTATTTTTATGATGGCTCAAAAATGCCATCAGAGGGGGATTGATGGAGCAAGGATTCTAGAAAAGTGAAACTTGCTCGATTAAATTCTCCATTAACTTTCACTAATCATTAAATTAGTAAATAAGACAAAACTAACATACACCAGAAACAGATACACGGGGAGAAAAGCTTACGCATGCTTGAATAAATGAGAAATAAAATGCAGCACGAACAAAACGCGCTTTAACTTGCAAAAACGCTTTGCGCATGTGCAAACTTGAATTACGCATAAGTAACGTGACTAACTCGCTTTGAGAGGGAAAACCTCACGCATGCGCAAGAAAGTCCAGAACGCAGTCTTGAGGTACCGCATACCCGGCATATGCCTGCTTGATTTAAAAGAAAGCTGCTGTTATTAACGCTTTTGCCCAAGAGTAATAATAATTACATGGGATAGAGTAGAAGTGGGTAGTGAACAGTGAGAATTACATGTTTGAGAAAATAACATCTGTTTATGATTCTTTTATTAATAGTGTACATTTAGGCCTGCTAATCCATGACTGAAAAAGAAAATAGCGAAAGCTGCGCATGTTCAATGAGTCCTTGAAATGACCCGGTGACCGAGAGAGAGCTGAATGACTGCCAAGATCCAAGGACAGAAGGGATGGGAAAAGAAGAAGATGTAGCGCTCATCTATGAAGCCTGTATTAAATGAATTATGGCATTTGCAACAAAATATGCATGTTAAAACAAATTATATGAATGAGTAGAAGGGCCAGAGTTAGCAAACAATAGGTTTTACTAATAAAAATGAATACGTCAGCCTGGTATGATGAAGACACCCCTAAGTCCGTCCAATCATATTCTGTAGTTTAGAAAATTTGCAACACTTGAGGGTGGGACATGAAGAAATAAAGAATATAACTAGAGTGGCTTGAATTAAGTAGATTAACGCTGCTGATGGAGAGATGATTCTATGGAACTGTGAGAGAACTACTGCTGCTGGGAGCTGAGCAGAGAGAGAGAGAGAGAGAGAGAGAGAGACGACAGCAGACTTGGAAGACCCAAACTACTGTCTGATTAGATTGGAAGATTGCGGAAGAATATCGAGGAGGGTGAGAGTGTAAGAGAGGGAATCGCCCTGGTGCGTCTGGTTGTAGAGAAGTCTAGTAAGTATCAGATCTGTCCTGATCCTATCCTATAATCTTTGTCTCCTGATCCTAAGTCAGGGGACCCCCACCAGTCCTTTGGCCAGAGGGGTGGTTTTCCAGTCATCTTTATTAGGTAAATGTCATTCGATCCAAAAATTTGCATATTTCTTTGCAAATGTATTATTATGTGCCTTTTGTCTCTACATCTATCCACTCTTGTGCGTTTGATTTTGTTGAATGAGCTTGTGTAATTGAATGTATTATGCTATATGATTGTTCTCTCTCCCACTTAAAAAAAGATGGAGTTTGCACTGTGTTCTTGTAATTGATGAGCGTTCAACTTGATGACTGAAATTTTAGATAAACTTATTATTATTATTATTATTCAGAGTCTGTGGTTATTTCATTAATAATTTTAGTTAAGAAGTTGTTAATATCACCATCAACTAACTCAACTAATGGTCCATCGACCAGAGGAAGAGTGTTGATTCGTGAAGATTAGTTAGACATTGAAATGATACTGTAATTGATTTGTGGTTACAGGAAAATAACTAATCTGAACTTAAGTGAATTATAAAAACTTGACCCTTCCAGCGGAAATTGGCCAAGGGGAATGCAAATGATCGTATTTGGATAAAATGTATATGGGCCCATTGAAAAATTCAGTTTTTGTGTAAAAATATCCAACCTTGCCCTCTTTGCGCTGGATCAGTTCAACCACAGATTTGGCAGTGCAGGAGTGGGGCGGTCCCTCTCCCGCACCGCTAAACTCATGATAAGGCCCTTAGCCATTTAGGGAAAAGTATTGGACACTAAAATGGTCACATTTACTATTCCCAATACAATTTAAGCTATTTAGGGGAAGATGTTTGGACACTAAACACGAGACATTTACAATTTCTACTTCAGTCCAAGACATTTTGAGGGAAGGGTTTGAACACCAATGGGGTGACATTTACTATTCCTACTCCAATCCAACCCATTAAGAAGAAGGTGTTAGACACTAAAGAGGTGAGATTTACTACTCTCACTCCAATCTAAGCCATTTAGGGGAAGGTCTTGGACGCTAAAGGGGTGACATTTATTAGTCCCTCTCAAATCTAAGACATTTAGCGGGACGTTTTGGACACTAAAGCGGTGACATTTACTATTCCCATTGAAATATAAGCTATTTAGGGGAAGGTGTTGGACACTAAAGTGATCACATTTACTATTGCCATTCCAATCAAAGCCATTTAGGAGAAAGTGTTGGACACTAAAGGGGCAACATTTGCTATTCTCACTCCAATGCAAGCCACTAAGTGAAGGTGATGGACACTAAAGTGGTCAAATTTACTATTCCTACTCCAATCTAAGCCATGTAGGGGAAGGGTCTGGACACTAAAGTGGTAACATTTACTGTTGTCATTCCAATCTAAACCATTTAGGGGAAGCTGCTGTACAATAAAGTGGTCACATTTACTATCCCCACTCCAATCTTAGGGGCTGATTACGAGTCTGGCGGACATAAGAATACCAGACTCGAGGTGGCAGTAGTCCGTCCGTCGCATTACGGCTTCAAAAGTCATTGCGGTGGAGAAACACCGGCTGCGCCAGGGAACAGTTGTTTCCTGGTGGTGGCAGAGCTGCGCCACAATGTAACCTGCTGAGTGGGACAAGCGCAGTCCCGCTCAGCATATTACGAGTTCCGGCATTGCCAGTCATTTCATGGCGGGAGCCCCACCATGGAAACGCTGGTGGTGAAGGAACAAAGGGGGGCCTGCAGGGCCCCCATGACCCCCCGCCATGAGGATATATTCAGGGGGGCACAAGATGTACCCCCCGTCTGTATTCCACCAAAGTTCCAGCACGGTATGGACATCACCGTCCATGCTGTGCTGGAACTTTTTTGCCGTTCCCATTGTGGTGCCTGCTTTCCAGGCACCGCCATGGGAAAGCAGAAGGACCGTCTGCCTTACACTAGTTCAAATCATAATAAGGCGGGCGGTCCTTGCACAGCTTTGGCGCAACGACCAAATACAATTCAAATACAAATTCTCAACACCCAATTACAAACCACCATTTTGAAGAATGAAGATTTAGAAATCAGGTCGCACTGCGACAACATTAGAATTAAGGACTTAGAGGAAGGAGTGAAGGGACCCACCTAGAGGCTTTTGTGGTTGGACTCTTTGAGGAAACTCTGGGAGAAATGCAGTTGAAGATCAAAGTGAAAAGGGCACAGAGAGTGGGGAGGCCTTCGCAAGGAGACAACAGACGTCCACGGTACATACTGGTGAAACTACGCTCCTTCAAAGTGAAAGAGGCGATCCTGCAAGGTGTGAGAAAAAGGGACAGGGTGTCGTTTCAAGGATCGTCGTGCTCCCTCTATCAAGACTTAGCGGAAGCAACACTAGCGGTAAGACAGGCATTCTGCCCAGTGACAGAAAAGCTTAACAAAGAACACATCAAATATCGTTGGACATTTCCCTTTAGCCTGGCATTTGAGTATCGCAATAAAGCCTCACATGTGACGGATGTTGCAGGTGCCCTAGCCCTGTTGAATATGCCGCCTCCAGAGGGACAGCAACATGGAGCGAGACTGACCTCTTCAACGCAAGGTCCCTCAAGGTCCCAAGGAGAGGGGCTGTGGCTTTCCCAGAGGCGTACAAGGACTCATAGGAAGATTTAATGATATAGAGGGGATGATGGGACAGGATGGCTGCCCGCTCGCTGTCCCACGCTAGAAAGGACTTTGGTGATGAAGGGCGCCGTGTCGATAGTAAAGGCGGTGAGATTCCAAATCTGGAGGTGCATCAGCCAGACATTTAGAATTCCAGCTTAATGATGGTGGCGGTCTCAGACCGACTCGCCTCATGTGATGTATTTTTCTACACACAGTTACACTGTTGGGACTTGAATGTCCCAGAAGTTATGGGGTTGGGGATTTTGTTTTCTTACTTGCTAAATTACTCAGGTGTCACCTGGGCTATTGACAAGCTACCTACGAGGATAGATTGTATTGTACTACATGTGTGAGAACATCTAGACAGTATGAGGAGAAACTGAGGAGGGAGGGTGGATGGGGTAGACGAGGTCTGGGGAGCACAAGGCAAGATCGTAACCTCTAGGAACTAGCGGAATGATTACTATTTTATCATGGAAAGTGAGGGGTCTTCACTCTCCACGTAAGCGCCACAAGATCTGGAAATATATAGCAGATTCCCACTTCAATATTGTGGCCCTACAGGAGACCCACCTCAAACGGTCGGAGGACCACAGATTTAAACATAAGCTTTACCTCCTGATCTATCGATCCTCTGCCTCGACTAAACACAATGGGGTGGCGTTGTTATTTCACTCTACATTACAGTTTCAGCCAACAGGGTACAAGACAGATAAGGAGAGATGTTGGGTGATGGTTAAGGGAAGTCTCAGAGGGAAACAACGCACATTGGTCTCAGTTTATGTTCCCAATACAGGGCACGTAGCCTTTCTCCAGTTCTTTCTAACAATGTTGGGAGGCTTTGCTGAAGGTGAAATTATATTAATGGGGAAATTCAATTTGACATGCCATTTGGGGTTAGATAGTGCACAGCCACATAGATCACCCGC
Organism: Calotriton arnoldi; assembly: GCA_963921515.1. NCBI lineage: Eukaryota > Metazoa > Chordata > Amphibia > Caudata > Salamandridae > Calotriton > Calotriton arnoldi. The sequence continues at coordinate 320,344 of CAWUFW010009287.1, forward strand.
CAGCAGCTTCCCGAAGGGATTGAAACTCGCAGTGCAAGAACTGGAGCTGATAGACACATGGAGATCCCTCCACCTCGCGGTTAAAGATTACACTTTCTAATCACACACGCACTGCATGCACTCAAGGCTAGAGTACATCTTTATTAGCAGAACCCTTCTCTCTGAGTTGCAGGCAGTGTCTATACACCCTATTGTGATCTCTGACCACGCGCCAATCTCGATTAACTTGGAATGGCCTGCTCCATCAAATAAAAAGTCGAGGTGGTATTTCCCTAACTCTTCAGTGAGGGACAGACTCCAGCGAGATGAGCTCAGGAAAGCAATCCGTAAGTATTTCCAGCTAAACTGTCCCACTGACACTAGCCCCTCAAATAATTGGGATGCCTTTAAAGCAGCGCTTAGAGGCAAGTGTATACAACATATGTCTCAACTTAACAAGCAAATAACACATGACAGGGCACAGCTAGAGGATGACTTGACAAAGTGTGAAGCAGCCCACAAAGCAACCCCACCGTTAGCCCTCCATAGGCACATCACCACGCTAAAGGGAAAATTATACACGATCTATTCCAACAGAGCTGAATATGCACTGCTGAAACTCAAGCAGACCTTGTATGAACATGGGAACAAGGTGGGGGCACACTTAGCGAGACAACTAAGAGTCAAACAAGAGAGAGAATATATAGGGGGACTCAGGGGGAAAGACGAAGGGCTGATAGGCTTGGAAGAAGGGAAGGCAGAGGAGTTTAGAGATTTCTACGAAAGCCTTTATACTGCGGCCCAAATGGAAGCGATAACACAACTTGATTTCCTCAGCTCCATTGAACTCCCACAAGTGTCTACAGCTCAGAATGAATACCTGGGTGACACTATCACAGAAGAGGAAGTATGCCAGGCAAAAGGGGGACTGAAGCTTCATAAATCGCCGGGCCCATATGGCCTGATTGACCAGTTTTATAAGACTTTTTGTGCTGACGGGCCCCCCCAGTTGACCCTGCTTTTTAATCACATAGTGACAGAGCAAGCAGGCACACACTCGATGATCGAAGCATTAGTGTCCATTATACCCAAACCTGGAAAGGACCGGCATCCCCTTGGCTCATATCGACCAATAGCCCTCTGCCAAACTGTATTAGAAAATCTTGGCTACACGACTGGAAAACCTAATGCCAGACCTGATTCATCCGGACCAGTCGGGGTTCGTCAAAGGCTAGCAAACCCATGATAACATTAGGAGAGTGTTCCACTTAATTGAGAAGTCCACTAAAAGACACATCCCAGCGGTCCTACTAGGACTCTATGCTGAGAAAGCGTTTGACCGGGTGGACTGGGCATTTACGTTCCAGACGTTGAAAAGGTTTGGCTTTTGTGATCCTTTCATTGCTATGGTCCAAAACAATTATGTGGAGCCTAGAGCGAGGGTGATGGTCAATGGGGTGCAATCCAGATTTTTTATATTGAGCATAGGGACCAGACAGGGATGCCCCCTCTCTCTGTGTCTATTTGCCTTGAGCATAGAACCCTGGGCCGTGAAAATACAAACCTTGCCAGAGATTAAAGGCATGATGTTTGACAACGCAGAACATCTTGCTTACCCTTACAACACTGCAGAGTTCCCTCGTAGTCCTACAAGTAGAATCAACTTAAAAAATCGTATCTACTGAATCTGACCCTTCCCAGAGTGGGAATGACAAAGATAATAGAGGATACCTCCTTCCAAGAGGCGAAGAAAGAGATCACTTATTTAGGAATACAAATCACGCCCAACTTATCGGCATTATACAAGGCCAACTTTCCTACCCTCCTGCAATGATTGAGGAGTGATCTTAAAAGCTGGTCGCCAATGTTCCTCTCCTGGTTGGGAAGAATACATTCACTAAAGATGTTGGTGCTTCCAAGGTTTCTCTATTTATTCCAGGCATTACTCATAGAGGTCAGCAGAGGCCTCTTTACCACTCTAAAGTCTCTCAGCATCTGATTTATCTAGCAGAAGTGGCAGGCTCCCTTATCGTACAACTTACTCAAATGCCTGAAGAATGAGGGGGGTCTCGAGCTACCCGATTTCTACCTCTACTACCAGGCAGCCCAACTACAAGTGATTACTGAATGGTCCATGCGAGAATCGGATAAGCATTGGCTGCACATCGACAGAGCGATAGTGGGTAGTTATCTGGGAGGTCCAATGGAAACCTAAAGACCAGTGTCCCCCAATACATACTTAAGTACTCCCACAGGGACTACTCTTACCACCTGCGACAGAGTAAATAAAAGGGCCAACTGGACAACATTTCCCTCCCGGTACACCCCGATTCACGGTAATCCGGCCTTCCCCCCAGGACCACAGCTGGGACCATTTGATACTTGGATGGAGGGAGGATGTCTTACACTGTGGGACTTATTCCACAACTAGGATAACCTGACATTTACAAATTGCAGAGGACATTTTAATTTGCCTGCATCTGAACACTTCCATTACCTGCAGTTGAAACACTGTGCATTAACACCAGAGGTCCGAGAAGCTGCGACCAGGAGCCTGACTCCAGTTGAGCAGTTTGTAAGGAAAACGTGAATCTTCAGGGGCACTATTACTTTCCTTTGCAATCTTCTTCTCACAACGTAGCGTCCCCCCAACCATGGCATACCTCTTTCTGGGAACACACCTAGGGGACGGAGATAACAAAGGAGAAGTGGAAGAAACTTTGGGAAGATATCTCCAAACATAACCACTCCCTAGGTATGAGAGAAGCGCACTACAAATTACTTTACGACTAGTACCCATTATTAACAAAATTAAAGAAAATCTTCCCTGGAACTCCTGACCTATATTGGCGGGGATGTGGGCAGCTGGGAGACTTCTGTCACATTTGGTGGGACTGCCCGACCATCAGGACATTCTGGACCAAGATCCTGGCACAGATTAAAGAGATTTTAGGCTACCCCATCCCGAATACCCCAGGCTGTGTCCTGCTGGCTCTACGAGATGACTCCTTGAAACGTCAGACTACACAAGACAGGACTATTATGTGGTTGTGTCTAGGTGCGGCTAAGCTGGCGATTTCAGCGGTATGGAAAAATACAGAGGCGCCCTCTCTGACACAGAGGCATATGCAACTCTGGCAGGCTATAACTACGGAAAGGATGGCAGACATCTTTAAAGATGATCTTAAAAATGTTGAATACTCGTGGGGTCCGTTCATGGCATTTCTCTCAAGAGGACTTCCTCTCACTGCCTGTTGTCCCATCCTGAGAGCACTACATTTATTCCACTTTAAAGAGACAGAATCTCGCCATAGACACAATGATCATTTTTGTGATCAACCGCTGAAAAAGTAGTGCTACTACATGGAAAGGTAGCATTTACAACACAATCAGAAGCAGACATTAGGTATGTTAGTACAGTTAGTTGCATAGAAATTGTATTTGGATTTGGGGGAGAGGGGTAGGTGAGAGGTTTTTTTTCATTTCTTTTTTCTTTTATCTTCTTTCATTTCCCTCTTTTTATCTTTACGACCAAGAGACTTTACAGGTTTACGGATGGAAGGGTCGGGTTCTTTGCATATATGAGGTTTCGGATATATCACTCTTTCATGTTTTTGACGAAGCTGTAAATGTACAATGGCATATTGTTGTTCCTTGAAAGAGAGATGTAAATGTTGGACAGGCCTGTCTTTGTTGGCATACTCTGGAAAAATTCTCACTGAGAAGAATTTTGAAAAAAATATAGAAAACAATGGGGCATATTTACGTTCCCTGGCGCATCCCTGCATATCAGCAGGGATGCGCCAGGGAAAATGCATCACGCAAGTTTACCCTTGCGCCACGTCCGATGCGCCGCATTTACAATGCGGCGCATCGTGGCGCAAGGATAAGCAGATGCGTGACGCATCTGCCGGCGGAAGGTTGGCGCAGTGCTGAAGTTGTGTCGCAAGCGCGATGCAACTCCAGCACTGTTCCAACCTTCCCTATCCCTAACATGGTGCGTCAATCCTTACGCCTGCTTGAAGCAGGCGTATGGATTTGACGCACCAACGTCGGAAAAGTGACTGCGTGAAATCCTGTAGATTTCACTACGTCACTTTTCCGAGGCGTTCCTGCGCCGGAACGCCCCCCCTGCGCCGGTACGCCCACATGAAACCTGACACAGGTTTCATGTGGCGCAGGGGTTTACTACGTGACGCATCTCCCTAGATGCGTCACGTTGTAAATATAGCGCAATGCGGCGCATGGTTTGCGTCGCCACTGCGTCACATGCGTGACGCAACGGCGGCGCAAAAGTGGCGCAAGGGGCTTGTAAATATGCCCCAATATTTTTTTACAACGATATCTAAAACAACACTCAAAAAGATGTTCTTATCTTCGTTATTTCTGTCCACAATATTTTTGACATCATAATATTCTTGACTCAGTATTTTAGTTTCACAGTATTTTTTATTCAATAGTTTGTCCAAACACTGCTGCAGGTGTTTCTGTATCCAAATTTCTGGGCCGCCAACTATTATATTATACATACATACATATATACTACATACATGCATAAATGGATGCTGAATTCATTTTGTTGTTAAAGCAGGTATACAGCTCAAGCCTGAGAGAGCAAAGGGAATACCGGGTCAGTTGACTGCCATCCATGCCTTGCTTCCTCACATCAATCATTTAGACCCCGATCAGCTGCCTCCCATTATTGTCATAGAGAACTTATGACACCTGGAAACTCTGAGCTGGACCATGCCTTTCTCACAGAGAGGGGGCAGCCATCAGGAACAGAATCATCTAAAGGAACTCGAATACACAGGCATTGGTAAGCCAATAGGTCTGGCTTTGGCTGTCAGCATTTTGTGTTTCTCAATACTTCTTTTGTATCGCTTTAGCAAAATGTAATTGTTGGGGAGGTTTCTGGGCCATATCATTTATATATACCTAAAACTTTAGTAAAAGCTCTTGGGTAACTTGAGACCTAAAAATCTTATTGGCACCAACTCAATGAGCATTAAAACTGTTATAGCAAAGGGTGGCATCAAATTATGCATTGATGTTATGTTAAATTGATTTGTATTATGCAACGTATCACCCTTGACGGTATCCGGGCACTGTAGCATGAATGTAGGCGGGGAAGAGCTCCTAGTTGAACAGCCAGGTCTTCAGTTTCTTGCAGAAGTTGAGTAGTGACGGAGCTGCCCTGATGTATTGGGGGAGCTCATTCCAGTTCTTGGTGGCGATGAAGGTGAAGGAGTGCCCTCCTGACTTGCTTCTGCGGATGCAAGAGGTAGAGCGTAGCTGTCTGGATGGATGGTAGAGTTGAAGTCAGTCATTAAGGTATGCTGGCCCTATGTTGTTGAGGGCTTTGTAAACTTGGATGAGCCGTTTGAATTGGCAATGTTTCTGGATGGTAGCCAGTTTAGTTCAGTGAGGAAGGGAGTGATGTGAGAACTTCTAAGGATGTCTGGGATGAGTCTGGTGGTGGTGTTTTAGATGGTTTGGAGTCTATGCGTGAGCTGGTTGGAGATACTGATGTAGAGTGTGTTGTCATAGTCAAGTTTGCTGGTTATGAGGGCCTGGATGGCAGTGCGCCTTGTGTGCGTGGGGAGCCATTTGAAAATCTTGCAAAGCATTTTTAGGATGAGGCGCAGGATACGGTCACAGTGTTAACATGTTTATTCATTGTGAATTTGTAGTCTAGGATGATGCCAAGGTTTCTGCCATGGTCAGTGGGGGGGGGGGCATGGGACCTAGTTCGGATGGCCACCAAGATGAGTCCCATGGGGAGCACTTATTTCCGAAGACGGGCATCTCTGTTTTGTCTGAGTTGAGTTTAAGGCAGTTCTCCCTCATCCATTTGGCCATGCTGGTCATGTAGGAGGTGAAGTCAATCTTGGTGGCATTGTTCACGTCAGAGAGTTAGCTGTGTCTCGTCTGCGTAGGAGATAATGTTGGTGCCGTGGGCTCTTATAATGCGGGTGAGGGTTGTCATTTACAAGTTGAAAAGGGTTGGGTTTTGGGAGGATCCCTGTGTACTCCTCAGACGAGCTTCTTGGATTCGGAGGTGTATGGGCGGAATTTGACTCATTGAGTTCTGTTGGACAGGGAGGAAGTGATCCATCTTAAAGCGGCCCCTTGAATTCCTGAGTCCCAATGTCTAGAGATGAGGGTGCCATGGGAAATGGCGTTAAAGGCTGTGGAGAGGTTGAGGAGGATGAGAGCGGCGGTCTCACCTCAATCCATGATGGTCCGGGTGTCGTCGGTTGCTGCCAGGAGGGTGGTTTCCATGCTGTGGTTGCTGCAGAACCCTGCCTGGGTGGTGTCCAGGAGTTGATGCTGTTTTAGATGGGAAGAGTTTCCAGTTGATCTCTTTCTCCTGGACTTTGAACTGGAAGGAAGGATTGAGATGGGTCTGTAGTTGCTGGGTTCTTTCGGGTCTGCCGAGGGTTTCTTCGGGAGAACTGTGACTTCTGCATGCTTCCAGCTATCCAGAAAGATTCCGCTAAGGATGGAGGAGTTGATGATGGTGGTGAGGTTGGCGCTGATCAGTGTTCTTCCCAGGTTGTTCATGTAGTGAGGGCAATGTTCTGTGGTGGATTCATAATTCCAGCAGTGTCTTCTGTGGTGAGGAGGCTCTAGCTTGTTAGAAGGTGCCGTTCCTGGTGGTAGTGGGTGGTTGTGTGATGATGTTCTCTGCGGGGGTAGGTGTGCGAAGCTAGTATAGATCTTGAGTATTTTGTTGTGCAAGACATTGTAGGGGTCATCGCAGATGTCCTCTGTGGGGGTAATGGAGTTGGTGGTTGCCATTGGACTGGTGAAACCTCTATGTTGAAAAGTTCTTTGGGAGAGTTGGAGCAGGATCTTAGTCTCAGTACGAGGGCTGCTTTCCTTGCTACTTTGTTCTGGCTGTGGTACAGTCTGAGTGAGGATTTGTAGGTGTCTCTGGATGTGTTATCTTGGCTGGTTCTCCATCTTCTTCCTAGTTGTTTGCCATAGCGCCTGGAGTCTCTTATGTCTTCTGCTGGTGTAAGTTCTTGTTTGCTTGATTTTCTTGAGGGGAGCCAACGTGTTGAAGCAATGTCGTCATGAGGATAGGCTGGTTGGATTTGAGGGTGTGAGTCCAGCCTGCCCCTGCTATGTTGTTCCAGTTACGCCTGATGTTGATGGCTGGCTTCGGTTTGCTGGAGTGGGGTGTGTTGATGTAGATGTGTACAATGGAGTGGTCCTTCCACATGAACAGGGTGAGGTGGCTGAAGGTGATCTGTTTTCTTTGCCTATTTCCCATTTTAGATATATAGCCCCGCCTCTACCTACACTTATAAGCTGTAATTCCTGATTGAGAAAGAGTAGCTCTGTCATGTTTCATATCATTGGAATGGATAAGTTGTAAGTGGGAGTTCCACTTACCATGCCTACTTTTCACCTACAGATAGGTACCACAGAAGGGGGTTGAATTTATCCCCTTTGACCTTCTGTATGGTCATCATGTAAGTGGACCTTGCTGTCTAGTAAAGGAGGGGTAGGGAACCACCCCAGGACGTAGTTAGCTACATGTTGGCCTTCTGGAGCCAGATGGCTAAGTTGTGGAAGCAAGCTTCTGACAACTTAGAGGACAGCAAGCAGGTAATGAAACAGTGGTATGACTAAATGGCTACCCCAATGGAATTGCAGCTTTGGCAGAAAGTGTGGGTGATGGAACCTGTGGAGCCCAGGACCTCTAAGACTGTTGGACTGTGCCCTATGAGATTGCTGAGAGGAAGGGGGAGGTCACCTACTTGGTGGACCTCAAGACCCCCAGGCACCCACAGAGTGTCCTTTCTATCAACCATCTCAAACCACACTTTGAGAGGTCTGAGATTACCATGTTGCTGGTGTCGCGGGACTGTCACCAGTTACTGGGACAGTTCTCCTCTCTGTTTTTCCTCACTCCTGGGATTACCCACCCGGGTGCTCCTGAGGTGGACACAGGAGACAACTTCCCTGTCAAGAATAAAATCTATAGGCTGTCTAACAAATTGAGGGCCAGCATCAAAGATAAGGTTACTAAGATGCTGGAGTTGGGGGTGATTGAACCCTCCAGTAGTCCCTGGTCCAGCCCTGTGTTTCTGGTACCAACAGCTGCCCCACCGGGCACTACACCAGAACTCAGGTTTTGTGTACATTACAGGAGGCTCAATTCAGTCACCAAGACTGATGTTCATCCCATCTCCCGGGCTGATGAGCTGATTGATGGGTTAGGGGCTGCCCAGTTCCTGAATAACTTTGATCTTATTTCAGGGTACTGACAGAGTGCCCTAACTAGAGGAGCCATGGAGAGTTCAGCCCTCTCCACTCCTAAGGACCACTACCAATTAAGAGTGATGCCATTTGGACTAAAGCAGTAGTTCCCAAACGGTTGACTTCTGAGGATCCCCATTGAGTCACTACTGGAAGGCAGGGACCCCCAAGCAATTTGTACGATTTAAATTTCAAGCATTAAAACAGTAATCTGCAAAAAATACACAAACAAGTGCACACCAAACAAAAAGAAAATTTGGGGAAAATGGTGCATTCCACAACACATTTGTAATTATATATTGAATTGGATTCACTCTTAAACCACAGTAAATAATGACATTACTGTGCACCAGGATAAGACAGTCTTTGTTGGGGCCCGTCAATGATTCCCTCGCTATCACCCTCCAACACTGCCTTCCATCTCTCCATAGCCTCTCTGTCATATGTATTTCATTTGTTTTATAGCACCTCTCATACCAGTGTAGGGTGTCGAAGCACTTTACATCTGACACCCATACCGAAAAAATAAATCATACGAGTGTAAATCCGTGTATAGAAAAAGTTACATAAGACAAAGGAGACTACTACAAAGTGTAGGATTCACATGTCATCCTTACTGGTAGGTATTTTTTAAGAATGCTTGGTCTGGAGAAGCGCAACCTCAGGATTCATAACATAACACAGTGGATAGTGTTGACTTTAATAATATAAATTTATTTCTACCCAAACAAACCTTTTTTAGCAGCATCAGGATAATGAAAGGCTGGGTAAAAAACATAACTTACTAACTTGTGCCATGCAGTTTGCATGCAGATCTTTGACCGCAGTTCGTGGCTTACTATGCTAGATTACGATTGTAACTTATGACCTGCACAGTAACAAAAGAATCTCTGAGACAAAAGCAGTAACCCACTGAGCTATGCTCATAAAATAAAGTTTTTTTAAATGCATGGTACACATTCTTTGCCGCAGGCATATTAACCATCTGCGCTACCTTGGATGAGTCAAAGCTGCCACTGGACAAAACTCCAGCAGGTACATTAAGGAAATTTGCAGCACTTTTAAAACTGCTGCCTGCAGACCCCCTGGGAATGTGTCAATGACCCCTTGGGGTCTGGAGACCACAGTTTGGGAACTACTGGACTAAGGAATGCCCCTACCACCTTCCAGATGCTGATTAACTAGATTTTGCCTGGTATGGAGGCCTTCAGTGCTGCTTACTTGGATGACATTGCGGTCTTCATTAGTAGCTGGAAGGACCATCTTTTTCACTTGCAGAAACTGCTTTAGGCCATGCAAAAGGAGAGGCCTGACTATCAAGTCCAGTAAGTGCCAGATAGGGCCGGGGTCTGTTGTGTACTTAGGACACCTGGAGGGCAGGGGTAAGGTGCAGCCACTCCAGGCCAAGACAGATACTATCATGGCCTGGGAGCCCCCAAAAACACAAAACTGAGGTGAGAGCCTTGTTAGGCCTCACAGGATACTACAGGAGGTTTGTCAAGGGATATGGCACCATTGTTGCCCCCTTGAAAGAGCTGACTTCAAAGAAGTAGCCCAGAAATGTGATTTGGACAGAGGCATGCCAACAGCATTTGACTCACTAAAGCAGGTTATGTACACCACCCCGTGCTCAAGGCCCCTGACTTTTCCAGGGACTTCATTGTACAAACAGATGCCTCAGAACATGGCATAGGGGTGATGCTATCACAGCTCAATGATTAGGGCCTAGACCAACCTGTAGCTTTCTTCTCTAGGAGGTTACTTCCCAGGAAAGAAAGGTGAAGTTCTATTAAAAGGGAAGCATTTGCTGTGGTCTGTTCACTGAAGAAGTTGAGGCCATTCCTGTTTGGGACTCACTTCCAGATTCAGACAGATGACAGGCCCCGCAGGTGGCTAATGCAAATGAGGTGTGAGAATCCAAAATTGTTGAGGTGGTCCATCTCCCTGAGGTGGAACACAGACCTAGGGTACACCACACCAATGCTGATGGTCTTTCCAGGTTCTTCCATCTTCTTGAAGATAACTCCCAGGAGGTTGAGTAGCTCTCCCCTCTTTCAGCTGGGGGGAACACGTCTTAGACCTGTCAGCCTTTGGGTGGTCTTTACTAAACTTTCTGCATGCTTGCCTCAATATTTCTGAATTCTTGTTGTTGGCCTAGGACTCCGAGCACTTTGACGCTGCCAACCAGTGCTAAAGTGTGTTCTTCTCCCCTAAAACATGGTTTGATTGACTTATCCACAACTGGCATAATTAATTTATCTATAAATCTCTAGTAGAGTGCACTACATGTGCCCAGGGCTGGTAAATTAAATGCTACTAGTAGTTCTGCAGCACTGATTGTGCAACCTACACAATTACCACTTTGAACATGTCTCAGGCTGGCCACTGCAGAGCCTGTGTGTGTGTAGTTCACACTGCCATGTCGACTTGGCATTTAAAACCCCTTGCCAAGCCTTAAACTCCCGTTTTATTATATATGTCACCAGTGGCAGCTGGACTCAGGTCAGAGTGGCTGGGGGGGGGAGGTTGACAGACTACGACGGAAAAAACCAAGACATTTAGAAATAAGAACTTACCTTCAGCCAGCCACATCGTGCTCTTCTGCTCCTCTGCAGACAGGTTCCGAGAATCCCCTGCTGCCAATCCTGATGCTGCTTTCATGCAACATGAGAGCAGCATCAGGATTGGCCTGAGCGCCCTCGATTTGCATTCCCATTGAGACTGTAAGCCTGTGCCTGCTGACTCCCATCCTGCAGCGCAGCTAGGGTTGGAGACAGCTTCAATGTGCTTGTCGGTTTGGCTGCCCTGAGATGACCGGCCAAACCCACATGCACACCGAAGGCAGTGCATACCACTCCCCTTCAGTGCCTGTCATCCCTCTGGCCCCTCCCCCAAGACTCTGCACACTTAGAAGAAAAATAAAATGATAACAAAACAGGTTTAAAACCCGTTCAATTATCGTTTTATTTTTCAAGTTTTTGAGGGTGCTGGCAGTTGTGAGGAGCCGCCGCTGTATGTCACCTCTAAAGGTAGGCCCTAGGTAGCCCATAGGGCAGGGTGCTGTGTAATCAAATGGTAGGACACGTACTTTTAAGTTTGGCATGTCCTGATAATGAAACACACCCAAAATGCGTTTTTCACTACTGTGAGGCCTACACCTCTCATAGGTTAACATTGGGAATTCCTTATTGAACTTATAAGATGTAATTCCTGATTGAGAAAAAGTAGATATGTCATGGAATGGTGATGATAAATCCTCTTTACTAGTAGAATTTGATTTATCATCACCCTTTTAAAAATGCCACTTTTAGAAAGATGCTGAGGGTAAATGGTTGCATTGTTCAGCATTCCGTCCATCATTTGTTCCTTTTGCTTTTGTCGCCCTAAGTGAGAAGGGTATGCTCAGACATGGGTCCTATGATCACTGCACCACTGGATTCAAGCTAACCTGGCTGATGAGGGGTGATGCCCTGAAACCGGTCCCAGGATGCTTGTTTCTGGTTCAGGGAGGACCTGGCTTGGCAGTTCAGGCTGGACTGTTCCAATGAGAACAGGGTCAAGATTGATTTGCATAAGGCCGGGTCCAAACTGGTGTGGCATAGTGAGCAAAAGAACAATCGACTAAACCTAGATCTTTGTGACTGGGGGTGAATGTTTGCATTGTTCAGCATTCTGTTCATAATTTGTTCCTTTTACTTTTAGAAAGATGGCATTTTTCTGCTCTCTGCACTTACTGCTCTGTGTGCCTGCCTCCAATACAAGTCTAAGGTGGGTGACAGCTTGACTTTGTGCATTCCCTCTAGATAGCCACATGCAAAGGGAGCTTAGGTATGACTGAGTGGCCATCCACATCCTTATGGCTCATCCTGGACAGGATGGGAGGGAGGAGCTGACACTTACACCTGATTAGGCTGTGTCCTGTCCCAGCACAAAGGGCTGCATACCCCATGGAGTGAGTCTGGAGGCAGAGCTGGGAGGGAGGACCTCTGTGCACTTCAAAACCCCTCTTTGAAGTCACCCCCACTTCAAAGGCACAACTGGGTATAAGTACTGGGATGTGTCAACAAAAGGAGGGACGCAAAGGGCTTGATGAAGGTCCAACGTACATGCCCTAAATTAAGCTAAGAGACAAAAAGGTACGGAGTTCCTTAGGTGGGATATTGGTCACCTTGTGTATACTCTAGGTAGTGAGGAGGTGGGGAATACCTCCTATCGGAACTGGGACCCTCACACACCCAGCAAGCTAGGTGTCATGCTTCATCATATGGGTCTGCTCCTCATCGGGCCAGCGCTGCAATGCTCGACGGGCACCCATAAAGGGGCTCTTTATCGGAGATCTTTTGTTGCTCGCTGTATAGGTGCCGTGGGTGTGAGGGGCCTAGGTACGTGTAGATGTGGGATGTGAATGTAAAACAGGTAAAGGAAGCCTCTATGATGAATTTTATTCTGTAAGGGTCCCAACCTGATTAAAAGAAATGGAGGGGGGCGAATGTTTTGTTGTAATGTGACAAAAATTTCGCTCAACCCCTAGATGGTCAACATGTTTCTCGCCTCAATAAGTCACGAAAGTGATCAGCTGGCGATTCTTCAGGTCCGAGTGAATAATAAAAACTATCTACAGTGGGTGGCAAGGTGCAACGCTACCTACCAATTGCTCTACCCTTGGGTCATTACCCCGAGAAAAGGCAGCCAACCTAGAGTACAAAAACAAATTTAAAAACCATAACATGGTAGTGGGAAATTATCCCAGTTAAATTCAATCGATGTGTCTCAATTTTCACATTCATGAGTCGAACATATATTAAAAAACACACAGTGCTATCATGCAAACCATTCAAGCTCTGTGTATACTTCTGTACAATACCCCTGTGTATACATGCTAAAAAGGGTGTGACCTATTGGACCGTAGTGGTGAGTGGACATAAGCTCACCTCTTCCAGGTATCTAATTCTGCCTCATCAGTTAGCAGCGAAGTATGGGGACACTCAATGTAGTGTCTCTGTATGGAATGAGACATAAAATACCAGATCATAATCATAGGCTCTATGTACACTAGTTCGATGCTCACTTACTAGTCCTGGTGCACTAGGTTGTAAGGAGCAGAAGGTCCGGGTCAGGGTGGTTGTAGCCTGCAGTTACGACCCCAAACCAACGACACAATCAATTTGTTGGTGCTCACACTGGGCTGGTGTGTCTGGTGGCGCCGCACGCTGTGCCCCAAAAAGGATGTTCGCAGAGCTGCTCCGGTAAAGTGGCACAGCGTAAGCGCCCCCAGGGGCCCTGCCGCGTAATGGGCTAATACCGTAAGGAAAGAGTGTCCGCTTAAAGCTCAGTGGCTTAAGGCACGCAGCGCCTGATCCCGGTACCTCTTACCTCCATTAGTCGCCGGTGTCAGAATGAGCCTCCAACAGGATGTGCATACTCACCTGATCCCGCTCGGAGCCTCGTGGCTGACCTACCCGCTCCACTGCAACCCGGAAGGTATCGTATCACAGCAGGAACCTGTTTAAATACCTGCCGCGGAGACAGCAGAGCGGGTGAAGTGGCCACAGCTGGGATCAAAAACGGAATCACCGGTTGGTAAAAAAGTAATGTCATTGTAGACAGAATCATGGCGGCCATCTTGGAGTGTGTTATTTATTGTTACTCACAGCCAAATCGGTATGGGGATAGTGCTGCTATCTAACTATAGAGTTCAAAAAGGTGGGAGATGCAGTGTGTGGAGATATTTGACACTGCATGGAGTACCTCATTAGGTTCCGAAAGATTCGGTAACGGTCAAAGTGAAATCACGTAGTAGTAGAAACATGATGTCCTTGTTGACGGAATCATGGCGGCCATTTTGAAGTGTGTTTCAGTTAATCATGGCCATGTTGGTATGAGGGTTGTATCGGAGCATGGAAGCTGCCTTGTAACTATAGTAGTGCAACAGGTAATAGATGCAGTATATGAAGATAGTCAACACTGCCTAAGGTGCCTCCTTAAGGTCCCAGATGGTTCAGTGGCGGTGGAACCTCTTAAGTATTAATAGTTGTCATCATGTAAGTGTATATTAGCTCCCATGGCATGCTGTAGGTAAGGATCATGTGTTAATTAAAGGTGCTCCAAGGGATGTCATCATTCAAGCCACTATTGGCTGAGTCAAGACGAAACACCCACTTTTGTTCAAACCTGAACAGGGCTGTATGTGTTATTTGTTGATGTGCCTCGAGGACTACCCAACGTAGACTTTCTGGGGGATGTCTCAATTCTGTAAAATGGGTATATAGTTTGGTGTTTGTCTTGAGGCAACGAATACTGCTTTTATGTTCAGTTATTCTGGTTTTAATGGCCCTCATGGTCATACCGATGTATCTTTTCTCACAGGGGCATGTCAACAGGTACACACAACGTGGTGTGTTACAATTCGTGTGTTTAGTGATCGTCCATGTGAATGTGTCAGAAAATGCCAGTTCTTTAGTGTGTTTTGTCTGTGGACAAACGGTACATGAACCGCAAGGGTAGTGTCCTGTGACAGGGGGGAGATCCCACAGTTGTCTCTGGTTTGAATTTTTTTCTGTTTCTGGGTCTCGTATGTATTAACATGTCTTTTAGGTTGTTTGTACGCTTGAACGCAAACCTAGGTTTCGGTATTGTCAGTGTGCCTGTGTTCAAGATCTCCCAATGTTTATTCACAGCCTTCTTGATCAGGTTAGATCTAGGTGTGTATGTGGTTACACAGGTCACAATGTTGGAGGGTTCTTTTGCATGTACCTCTAGAAGGCTTTCGCGATGGTTATTTCTCGCTCGTTTCATGCAAGAATTAATTTGTTTTTTAGGGTATTGTCTTTTTAGTAAGTTATCTGACAGTGTCTCAGCTTCAGTTTTGTAGTCATTTATTGAACTACAATTCCTCCTAATCTGTAAAAATTGGCTGAAGGGTAGATTATTTTTCAGAGTCTTTGGATGAAAACTGCTATATAACAGCAAGCTGTTCCTATCAGTAGGCTTTTTAAACATAGTAGTAGTTAGTTTGCCCTCTTGCAATCTGATGGTGAGATCAAGAAAGCAATTTCAGTGGGTGAAATTGTATGGGTGAACCTCAAGTAATGGTTCTTAGTATTGATCCACCCACAGAATTCATTGCATGTCTGTATGTCCCCTTGCCAGAAGATCAGTATGTCGTCTATAAACCTCTTCCACAGTCTCAGGTTAACTCCGAAGGGGTTGCTGGCATGTCGGATTATCTCTTGCTCAAATGCCGCCATGTATAGACAAGCTACACTTGGAGCAAGGTACTCCCCATCGAAGTACCCTGAGACTGATGGAAGAGTTGGTTGTTAAACTCGAAGAAATTCTCTGTTAGTGCTAAGGTGGCACATTGCATAATGAATGGGATGGGAGTCGGTGACACCCATTCAGTTTCCATTAGTGCAGTTTCTATCACTGTCAGTGTCTCTCTCTGTGGGATATTGGTATATAATTGCTCAACATCCAGGGTGATCAAGAGGTTGATATCAGTGGTGTTTTCCAATTCCCCCATGATACGTAGGATATCAGTGGTGTCCTGATGTATGAGGGAGTCTGTTTGACCAGAGGTTGCAGGAAAAAGTCACAGAATTGCGACAGGGGTTCTAGCAGAGAACCGATCCCTGAGACTATGGGTCTGCCCGGGACTGGGGTGGTCCTCTATGTATTTTCGGCAGAGTGTAAAAATAGGGGGTCTTGGGATGTTTAGTGATCAGAAAATCAGCTTCTTTCTGCTGACCCACCTACTACTCTGCCTCAAAGACCATTGTAGCAATCTCAGTTGATAACCGGGCTGTGGGGTTCGTTGCTATGGGGGTATAGAATTTTCTATTCTGGAGTTGGCATAAGCATTCAGAGTCATAATCCGTAGTGGATTGAATGACCGTTGCTCCCCTTTGTCAGCCTGTGTTTATTGTGATGCTGTTGTCTTCTGTCAGTGATTTGATAGCTGCACGTTCCTGATTGGAAAGGTTGTGAAAAGGAACTCTATTTCCCTCATTTTTAAGTTCTTTTAGCACAGCTTTTTCAAATGTCAATACCTCCACCGGTACCATACCGCTGGTGGGTGTAAAGGTGGAGGGGGTTACGTAGGCCTGAGTCTAGTTTGGCAGGTTCTTCTGTATCCTCAGTAAGCCCTCAGGCGCACCTTTCTAAACAGGTTCTGGATTTCGCATTGTTCCTAGAAATTTATCATCTTTGGGGGTAGGAACGTATCCAAGCCCCTTCTCCAGTACCGTTTGTTCTATTGATGTCAGTTGCCTATGTGATAAGTTTACCACTACTCTCCTGTCCTGTGTTTTGCTCCTGGTTTCCACCATATTGGGTTGTTGGTCCTGCCACTGGACCTGTTTTAGTCCTCCTCTTTTGCACCCTCTTCCTCTGCCCCAGCCTCTGCCTAAAAAAGGTGGGTGGCTAGCAGGGTAGAATTGGGGTTGGCCTTGGGGATATATAGGAAAAGGCCAGTATGGAGGTGGTGGGCCTTGAAAGTTATGTATGGGGTAGTTAGGAGTTTGTGGGCGGTTATTTCTCCTCTGATTAGGGCCCCCCCAACTTCCGGTGCTGGAATCCCTGCTGGCTGAATCTCTTCTATTTGTGTCGCTGCTTTCATCAGAAGAGTAGCTTGTCTTGTTGGTCGTATAATCAGCCTTCAAATATGGATATATTTTCTCTTTGTCAAATCTGTTTATATCCTTTTGGAGCTTGCTGACCTTCTGCTTCATCAGGAATTCTTTATGCTCAGCAATCTCATTATTGAGTTCTGTCAATTTGAATTTAAACAGGGTTGCCTGAATGGTGGTTTTAATGGCCCCTTCGACCACCTGTATTCTAATGAGGAGAGCATCAGCTATCCTTCTTGCCGTGTTAATAATTAGGATGAGTAAGTCCCTGGTGCATTTCCACGCCACCAGGGACCACTCCTTTTTGAAAACTACGTTGTCCAGGAAAAGTCTAGGGAAGTTTTTGACTATCAGACCATTAGGTGCGATATTAGCCCTCAGATACTCTGTCATCATCGCTCCGTGGAGCGTGATTTTGAGCCAATCCTTCTTCATGTTAGTCAGGGTGGTCCAATCCTCGGACGATGCCCCTAAGGCTGAAGGGCCTTCCCCCCCTAAAATGGATGGCGTATTCCTGAGTATTTCTGCGGCTATCTCATCGCCAAAGCTGAGACCTGGGTTGTCATCCATGATGGCTGGTATAACAGGGGATATTATAAAAGAAGGGGACTGAGACGTGAGTCCCGGAGAATGGGCCAATGAGGGTAACTATCCCTCTGGTAACCTTGGAAGTCCCACGGGAGTGCCCGTGCGAAGGTGTGTCAACAAAAGGAGGGACGCAAAGGGCTTGATGAAGGTCCAACGTACATGCCCTAAATTAAGCCAAGAGACAAAAAGGTACCAATATCCCACCTAAGGAACTCCGTACCTTTTTGTCTCTTGGCTTAATTTAGGGCATGTACGTTGGACCTTCATCAAGCCCTTTGCGTCCCTCCTTTTGTTGACACACCTTCGCACGGGCACTCCCGTGGGACTTCCAAGGTTACCAGAGGGATAGTTACCCTCATTGGCCCATTCTCCGGGACTCACGTCTCAGTCCCCTTCTTTATAATATCCCCTGTTATACCAGCCATCATGGATGACAACCCAGGTCTCAGCTTTGGCGATGAGATAGCCGCAGAAATACTCAGGAATACGCCATCCATTTTAGGGGAAGGCCCTTCAGCCTTAGGGGCATCGTCCGAGGATTGGACCACCCTGACTAACATGAAGAAGGATTGGCTCAAAATCACGCTCCACGGAGCGATGATGACAGAGTATCTGAGGGCTAATATCGCACCTAATGGTCTGATAGTCAAAAACTTCCCTAGACTTTTCCTGGACAACGTAGTTTTCAAAGGAGTGGTCCCTGGTGGCGTGGAAATGCACCAGGGACTTACTCATCCTAATTATTAACACGGCAAGAAGGATAGCTGATGCTCTCCTCATTAGAATACAGGTGGTCGAAGGGCCATTAAAACCACCATTCAGGCAACCCTGTTTAAATTCAAATTGACAGAACTCAATAATGAGATTGCTGAGCATAAAGAATTCCTGATGAAGCAGAAGGTCAGCAAGCTCCAAAAGGATATAAACAGATTTGACAAAGAGAAAATATATCCATATTTGAAGGCTGATTATACGACCAACAAGACAAGCTACTCTTCTGATGAAAGCAGCGACACAAATAGAAGAGATTCAGCCAGCAGTGATTCCAGCAGCGGAGTTGGGGGGCCCTAATCAGAGGAGAAATAACCGCCCACAAACTCCTAACTACCCCATACATAACTTTCAAGGCCCACCACCTCCATACTGGCCTTTTCCTATATATCCCCAAGGCCAACCCCAATTCTACCCTGCTAGCCACCCACCTTTTTTAGGCAGAGGCTGGGGCAGAGGAAGAGGGTGCAAAAGAGGAGGACTAAAACAGGTCCAGTGGCAGGACCAACAACCCAATATGGTGGAAACCAGGAGCAAAACACAGGATAGGAGAGTAGTGGTAAACTTATCACATAGGCAACTGACATCAATAGAACAAACGGTACTGGAGAAGGGGCTTGGATACGTTCCTACCCCCAAAGATGATAAATTTCTAGAACAATGCGAAATCCAGAACCTGTTTAGAAAGGTGCGCCTGAGGGCTTACTTTGAGGATACATAAGAACCTGCCAAACTAGACTCAGGCCTACGTAACCCCTCCACCTTTACACCCACCAGCGGTATGGTACCGGTGGAGGTATTGACATTTGAAAAAGCTGTGCTAAAAGAACTTAAAAATGAGGGAAATAGAGTTCCTTTTCACAACCTTTCCAATCAGGAACGTGCAGCTATCAAATCACTGACAGAAGACAACAGCATCACAATAAAACAGGCTGACAAAGGGGGAGCAACGGTCATTCAATCCACTACGGATTATGACTCTGAATGCTTATGCCAACTCCAGAATAGAAAATTCTATACCCCCATAGCAACGAACCCCACAGCCCGGTTATCAACTGAGATTGCTACAATGGTCTTTGAGGCAGAGAGTAATGGGTGGGTCAGCAGAAAAGAAGCTGATTTTCTGATCACTAAACATCCCAAGACCCCTATTTTTACACTCTGCCGAAAATACATAAGAGGACCACCCCAGTCCCGGGCAGACCCATAGTCTCAGGGATCGGTTCTCTGCTAGAACCCCTGTCGCAATTCTGTGACTTTTTCCTGCAACCTCTGGTCAAACAGACTCCCTCATACATCAGGGACACCACTGATATCCTACGTATCATGGGGGAATTGGAAAACACCACTGATATCAACCTCTTGATCACCCTGGATGTTGAGCAATTATATACCAATATCCCACAGAGAGAGACACTGACAGTGATAGAAACTGCACTAATGGAAACTGAATGGGTGTCACCGACTCCCATCCCATTCATTATGCAATGTGCCACCTTAGCACTAACAGAGAATTTCTTCGAGTTTAACAACCAACTCTTCCATCAGTCTCAGGGTACTTCGATGGGGAGTACCTTTGCTCCAAGTGTAGCTTGTCTATACATGGCGGCATTTGAGCAAGAGATAATCCGACATGCCAGCAACCCCTTCGGAGTTAACCTGAGACTGTGGAAGAGGTTTATAGACGACATACTGATCTTCTGGCAAGGGGACATACAGACATGCAATGAATTCTGCGGGTGGATCAATACTAAGAACCAGTACTTGAGGTTCACCCATACAATTTCACCCACTGAAATTGCTTTCTTGGATCTCACCATCAGATTGCAAGAGGGCAAACTAACTACTACTATGTTTAAAAAGCCTACTGATAGGAACAGCTTGCTGTTATATAGCAGTTTTCATCCAAAGACTCTGAAAAATAATCTACCCTTCAGCCAATTTTTACGGATTAGGAGGAATTGTAGTTCAATAAATGACTACAAAACTGAAGCTGAGACACTGTCAGATAACTTACTAAAAGACAATACCCTAAAAACAAATTAATTTGTGCATGAAACAAGCGAGAAATAACCATCGCGAAAGCCTTCTAGAGGTACATGTAAAAGAACCCTCCAACACTGTGACCTGTGTAACCACATACACACCTAGATCTAACCTGATCAAGAAGGCTGTGAATAAACATTGGGAGATCTTGAACACAGGCACACTGACAATACCGAAACCTAGGTTTGCGTTCAAGCGTATAAACAACCTAAAAGACATGTTAATACATACGAGACCCAGAAACAGAAACAGTTCAAACCAGAGACAACTGTGGGATCTCCCCCCTGTCACAGGACACTACCCTTGCGGTTCATGTACCGTTTGTCCACAGACAAAACACACTAAAGAACTGGCATTTTCTGACACATTCACATGGACGATCACTAAACACACGAATTGTAACACACCACATTGTGTGTACCTGTTGACATGCCCCTGTGAGAAAAGATACATCGGTATGACCATGAGGGCCATTAAAACCAGAATAACTGAACATAAAAGCAGTATTCGTTGCCTCAAGACAAACACCAAACTATATACCCATTTTACAGAACTGAGACATCCCCCAGAAAGTCTACGTTGGGTAGTCCTCGAGGCACATCAACAAATAACACATACAGCCCTGTTCAGGATTGAACAAAGGTGGGTGTTTCGTCTTGACTCAGCCAATAGTGGCTTGAATGATGACATCCCTTGGAGCACCTTTAATTAACACATGATCCTTACCTACAGCATGCCATGGGAGCTTAATATACACTACATGATGACAACTATTATTCCTTAAGAGGTTCCACCGCCACTGAACCATCTGGGATCTTAAGGAGGCACCTTAGGCAGTGTTGACTATCTTCATATACTTCATCTATTACGTGTTGCACTACTATAGTTACAAGGCAGCTTCCATGCTCTGATACAACCCTCATACCAACTTGGCCATGATTAACTGAAACACACTTCAAAATGGCCGCCATGATTCCGTCAACAAGGACATCATGTTTCTACTACTACGTGATTTCACTTTGACCGTTACCGAATCTTTCGGAACCTAATGAGGTACTCCATGCAGTGTCAAATATCTCCACACACTGCATCTCCCCCCCTTTTTTGAACTCTATAGTTAGATAGCAGCAGCCACGCACTATCCCCATACCGATTTGGCTGTGATTAACAATAAATAACACCCTCCAAGATGGCCGCCATGATTCCGTCAACAAGGACATCATGTTTCTACTACTGTGTGATTTCACTTTGACCGTTACCAAATTTTTCGGAACCTAATGAGGTACCCCATGCAGTGTCAAATATCTCCACACACTGCATCTCCCACCTTTTTGAACTCTATAGTTAGATAGCAGCACTATCCCCATACCGATTTGGCTGTGAGTAACAATAAATAACACACTCCAAGATGGCCGCCATGATTCTGTCTACAATGACATCACTTTTTTACCAACCGGTGATTCCGTTTTTGATCCCAGCTGTGGCCACTTCACCCGCTCTGCTGTCTCCGCGGCAGGTATTTAAACAGGTTCCTGCTGTGATACGATACCTTCCTGGTTGCAGCGGAGCGGGTAGGTCAGCCACGAGGCTCCGAGCGGGAGCAGGTCAGTATGCACATCCTGTTGGAGGCTCATTCTGACACCGGCGACTAATGGAGGTAAGAGGTACCGGGATCAGGCGCTGCGAGCCTTAAGCCACTGAGCTTTAAGCGGACACTCTTTCCTTACGGTATTAGCCCATTACGCGGCAGGGCCCCTGGGGGCGCTTACGCTGTGCCACTTTACCGGAGCAGCTCTGCGAACATCCTTTTTGGGGCACAGCGTGCGGCGCCACCAGACACACCAGCCCTGTGTGAGCACCAACAAATTGATCGTGTCGTTGGTTTGGGGTCGTAACTGCAGGCTACAACCACCCTGACCCGGACCTTCTGCTCCTTACAACCTAGTGCACCAGGACTAGTAAGTGAGCATCGAACTAGTGTACATAGAGCCTATGATTATGATCTGGTATTTTATGTCTCATTCCATACAGAGACACTACATTGAGTGTCCCCATACTTCGCTGCTAACTGATGAGGCAGAATTAGATACCTGGAAGAGGTGAGCTTATGTCCACTCACCACTACGGTCCAATAAGTCACACCCTTTTTTAGCATGTATACACAGGGGTATTGTACAGAAGTATACACAGAGCTTGAATGGTTTGCATGATAGCACTGTGTGTTTTTTAATATATGTTCGACTCATGAATGTGAAAATTGAGACACATCGATTGAATTTAACTGGGATTATTTCCCACTACCATGTTATGGTTTTTAAATTTCTTTTTTGTACTCTAGGTTGGCTGGGTAATGACCCACGGGTAGAGCAATTGGTAGGTAGCGTTGCACCTTGCCACCCACTGTAGATAGTTTTTATTATTCACTCGGACCTGAAGAATCGCCAGCTGATCACTTTCGTGACTTATTGAGGCGAGAAACATGTTGACCATCTAGGGGTTGAGCGAAATTTTTGTCACATTACAACAAAACATTCGCCCCCTTCCATTTCTTTTAATCAGGTTGGGACCCTTACAGAATAAAATTCATCATAGAGGCTTCCTTTACCTGTTTTACATTCACATCCCACATCTACACGTACCTAGGCCCCTCACACCCACGGCACCTATACAGCGAGGAACAAAAGATGTCCGATAAAGAGCCCCTTTATGGGTGCCCGTCGAGCATTGCAGCGCTGGCCCGACGAGGAGCAGACCCATATGATGAAACATGACACCTAGCTTGCTGGGTGTGTGAGGGTCCCAGTTCCGATAGGAGGTATTCCCCACCTCCTCACTACCTAGAGTATACACAAGGTGACCAATATCCCACCTAAGGAACTCCGTACCTTTTTGTCTCTTGGCCTATAAGTACTGGGACTCTGACCCTACTAAATCAGTACACTAGTGGACCTGTGAAGAACAGGAGGAAGGACTACTGCGCTGCTATGAGGGCTGCCACTCTGCTGGACTGCTGCTCTGGAAGAACTGCTTTTCTAATGTGCTATCCTGCTGCCTCCTACCCACTGCTCTGTTAAGGGAGGACTGAACCCATGACACTTGAACCCAGAGTGACTTTAAGAGCATGCAAGCTTGTCCTCTGTTCTAAGTCTCATGGACATCAAAGATTCTTCATCAACCTGCAACAGCACCTGGACTTTGCTTGCTGCAAGGCTTGCCCTGCCAAGTGGTGCCAATCCAGCCTGGGCCCTTGAAAGTGGGTACAAAGTGCTGCATCTGCTTGAATCCACACCTCAACGGTGTTGCGCTGACTGGAACCGGCACATCTCCCTCAACCCGAAGTATCGCTGCTGCTACATGGACCGCGGAACTCGCATAACCGATTGCGCAGCGCATCGTTTCCAGTATACGTTGCATCTCCAACTTTGCACGGCTAGACGCCGATGCATGGTGCCAATCCAGCGGTTTGACGATGATGCATTGTTTTGTTGCTTCGCGCATCTCGACTCCGTCAATGGCGCATCTAAGATATTTTGCGGCGGGCCAAGGCTGGTCCCTGTATGCGACCCGTGCTCCATTGTGGTGGCCCTGAACTTTTCAATTTACCCCTGTCTTGCTCGACCAAATAGCCCTGGTTGGCGCTTTAATCTTTTAAGCACTACTGTTGTATTCCGCTTTAGGGGTCCGTATATAGGTTTTCCTGCATCATGTCCTTATATAGGCACAATTCGCATTGCCCTTATATAGGCATAGAATCCCTGTCCTTATTTAGGCATTAACCGTGCACTCCAAATACAGGCATGGTCACCGACATCCGTCCACCCTAATGTCACAACGAGTTCTTAGAAACCAGACCCTTAAACTTCGGGAGTTCCCCTAGCACAGGACTATTGATTTCTCCAAGAACTCATCTATTATGTATGAACCGTTATACCTCAAGGGTTCATTCCTGACGTCTTCCTCTGTCCGACTTCACGTCAATGCTAACATTCCAACACACCTACCAGGTATAAATATACCTTCCCTTGCCAAAGCAAGTTAGAGGAGACCTCGACTTCAGAGGAGCCCGTATCCCGGCCTGACGCACTGAGAAGACGCTGTCATTCCTGCACGCAGATGAATCCAGCTTCCAGTGTTCTGACTCCCTTCGCGAGGTGTTAGAGTTCCAGATCCGGCAAGAGATTCCCACCTCTCTCATTCTCAAGGTATGTAGCTGACTAGATCCTAGAGGGACTCTTGGCATACTAGACTTGGCGTACTGTACTAAACATACTCTTAGTATACCAGACTAGAGAATACTCCACCTACTTCTACCTTTCCCTACACCTAGACTAGGTTAGGTACATTGGGGTAGAACTAGCTTAGAGACGCATCGTATGAGTACTCACATTTTTAGCTCATGTTATTTATGTACGTGAATATATGCTAAAAGATAATGCTAGCGCAGTATTATTTATTTCTACTGCTTACGCTGTACATTATTTTTCTTGCATACTGTCTTGTGATCATAACAGCACATATTTCTTACACGAGAAACAAGACTGTTCAATAAACCCTTTTTATTGAAACGCCCGTCTTTCCTTTCTGTGTAACTCTGTAGAAACTAAGCATGCACAATTGACTGAGTGAAACTGTTATCTATTGTTTCCACGATTCTGAGACGTGTTCCGATTCTAAAGGGAAACAAAAGTTGTCATGTTTTTCGGTTGCCAGAAACTACTCCTTCTTGTTATTCAAAGAGTTTCTAGTGGCCTCTGAGCTAGCTGGCACAAGTAATTAAGTTTAATATACTCGATAGGGACATACCGACCTTAGTCCTATGTCAAGCCTATAGGTTATATTATTCCAATGCATAGAGCCTATTAGGGAAATAGGAACTACACTACATGGTGCCCAAACATTTGGTTAGGCAGTAATTTAACGCTAGATACTTAGTTATTCAGTCGTGCTTTTCTCAGAGACCCCTACTCACATACTCCATAAGACGTCTGGAGTGGGTAGGGTTAAATATCCGCCATAACTAAATAGGGAAGCACCCTATATATTAGTTGTTTGGTTTGTTCAACGTTGAAGGATACAGTATTCCAAAATATTGTGCACCTTATCTTTTTTGTTTCCTTGAAACTTGTTCTACATTTTTCAAAAAACAAAATGTCCACAAACGGGGACAATAACACCGGGAACGGTGGAGCTGCGGCTGACCCAGCCATAGCACCAGTTTTTAACTTTACAGGTTTAAATGAACCTTAGGAGGGTGTTATAGACATCAATCCAAACTTAAGAAGAGCCATCACTCTAAAACTTATAAAACATGGCCTACCACCAAGAGTCGGTAGAGCAGTTTTCGTGATAGAGGCACACCGAATCCTTTCAGACAGAGGTATTCTATTCATGGGTAATATTTCCTGAATCAAATTCAGTAACAAGACTGTTTCACTTCTACAAAGAAGATGAACCACCAGAGGAATATATTCCTTTCGAGGATATTGAAATTCCACTAACATACCAGGAGCATCAGCTCTGGCTTAAAGGCGCCCTAAAACATCACAAAAACATTACCAGGCTCGGTCCACTAGGTAGACCAGGAGCAACATGGCCGATTCTAGCCTGCTACACACCTCATCCTGACATCGAAATAATGTCAGACGAGGAACTACTTACTCAACTTACAGAGTTAATAAAAATCTACAGACAATTAGTCCAATATGTCATGCGGACTTTCACAGTCCAACCACCATTAACCATTCCAAATCAAACTCCTCAACAGGGGAATACACTAAAGATTACACCACAGACTCTATACGCAGTCATGGGTAAAATGCCCACAAAACGTGAGCAAATTCCATTCTGGATAGCTCAAAAAATTACTCAAATCGAAGCAGTATTTCCAAATACTAGCCCTTATGAGAAACACAGAATACTAACAATCTGTTTACCAATGGGGATCACACCACAACTGGAAGACTGCACCACTTGGGGCTCAGTCTTTGCTGCCATCTATACTAAAACACATGGTATTCCGTCAATTGCAGTAATACCTGATGTCCTGAAACAAATTCAAAACGAATACGGGGCAGAGCCTGCTCTGAATTTAGGTATGAAATTACTGAAAAATTTCGACCAGGTCTCAACAATAATATTATCTAATATTAAAGGGGAGGCAGCAGCAGCAGCGGCGATCCGCCAACGATTAAGGGAATTCGATGCTACAGAACATCAAACAGAACTACCCAGAATAATAGAACAATCTTATGCAGAATTAGGCAGAGATAGTTTGGGTGGAAGACCATTGAAGCCAAAACTATCTGAAAGTCCTGAGAAGGACTCTATTAAACAAACTCCTACATCTTCTAAAAAGAAGTGGGAAACTAATAAACAAAATTCAAACGAGAAACGTTCTCAATCCCGAGGTAGGTCTCCTCAAAAGGAGCCCTCTGAAAGGAGGTATAACCTCAGGAATAGGGATAATTTGAAAAAGCCTGACAGGTATCAAGATACTGATACACGTTCCTCTCGTACCTTTCAGATATCGTCACAGACATCGGAAAGAAGAGGACGGTCAGAACATAGAGAAGAACGCGTAAAATCGAAAGACGACAAACACGTTCCGAAAAATAAATCAAAACCTCAATTCTCAAAAAAGAAGGTAGCAGGTCTGAAGGTCAGACATGCCGAGGATACTGAGAACACAACTCAAGAATGGAGAATGGGCTCAGACAATGCTGGACAGTGCGGCAGAAGTCACAATAGCTCACCAGAACCTGAAGGAACTTCTAGAGATAGTGGACTTGAATGAGTACATTACAGTTGAGACTGTAGGCACCAGGGTTAGTACTCCACAAAAGTTATATGAAATAACACTCCAGATGGAGGGAGACATACCTAGACAGGTGAAAGCACTCTTTGGGAAAAACTTTCAAGGGGTTATGATATACTTCTAGCAGAAAAAGACTGGCCACCACAATTTGTCAGGGAGTGCCCACATGGCGAGGACATTATTATGCCTGCCTTCTCCAACCATATTCCAATTCACCTAAAATATACTTATGCCAGGAAATGGGCAGTTGCCCAGGCCCCAGCATTATACAAAAATCATGTAGGATGGGATGAGGACTCACCTCACCATAAAATACATCTAAAAATGAACCTACTGCACAAAGGCAGTATCCAATAAAGCAAGAAGCTAAAAAACAGGTCAGGGAGATCTTAGATCAACTTGAATACCAAGGGGTGATTGAAACATGCACCTCTTCAATGAACAATCCTTTGTTTCCTGTCTCCAAACCAGACAACACCTATCGTCTAGTTTTGGATTACAGACACTTAAACACTTGTTCAAAAACATTTGCAGTGCAAAATGCACATAGTACAGCATTAATGAATAACATTGTGCGTAAAAAATATAAAACCACATTGGATATCTCAAATGGTTTCTTTTGTCAAAACATAGCACCTGAAAGCAGGTACTTAACAGCTTTCTCAATAATGGGGACCCAGCGTCAATTTTGTCGACTCCCACAAGGGTTCAAGAACAGCCCGGGGTTATTCTCAGCGAGAGTAACAGAGTTACTACAAATTTATGATAACGAGGCATTGTCACTCCATATTAGGTCCTATTTGGGACGAGAATGTGGGTGCCAGATCTAGAATGTAGAGGCACAGTGGTGGAAAATAAACCCTTTGATATCAAAGATCGTTTGGCTGTTTTACAGGATCTAAATGAACTAAGATCGAAACAAAGCAACGTATTCCTGCAGCCAACCACCACTGGGGAAAAACCGACGGTCCCAGCAAGGCCTGTCTGGATTCCAAAAGTTGGGGATCTAGTCAGAGAAAAAATTACGGACAAGAAGGAATTTGGACCTTCTTACAGACAACCAGTACCTGTCCTAGCCATACACGGAACAAGAACAGTACTTCTGCCGCCCCTTGCTCGAAAAAAGGAGAAAAGATTTGTGTCCATCGACCTCATCAAACCACAGTATGTGGCCAATACTAAATAGTAGGCCTCGTGGACTCCGACCTAGTAGCAGACACACTCCTCTCGCTACTATCCAAGAGGTTCAGACTGAAAGACTGATAACCATCGAGAATTCAGCAGTAACAGATGAAGGACTGAGCAACAATGCTATGGAACTCATCCCTCTTGAAACTCAAGTAACAGTTCGTCCAGATACACCTGTCTACACCAATGTAACAAGTGATCAACTGGTTCCTGCAATTTCTACAAATCCTGATGCAATTCCAACAATTGACAGAACTGCTTCTGGCTATTTCATTAACTTTGATATGTTTTCTGAGGATCTGAGTGAGCCCGAGACGTCGCCAGCATCAAAAACTTTTAAACAGCAAGTACAAGACTTTTTACATTTTTTGAAAAAGACTTATCTGGATTCACCATGGATTGAACTTTGGGTTATTTCTGGAATATTTTTCATCCTGCTTTGGCTAGCTTTGGTTATGACTATGAGCGGGCTTATAAATGGAAGATACATCCATTTGGACACTGAAAGAAAAGAAGTGAACTTACTTTTAAAACCTCACGAATCATCCTATCGTGAAACAAGAGACTTGTCTGCAGTGAACATCACAGCCGTTCCTATACAGGATGGTATAGTGTGGGACAAAACAGATTTCGATATTTTTGGCCCGACGGAACATTTGAACATTCCACATTTATTTAAGATCTCACTAAGTGATTTTGTTTCATCCAGTACCTATTCTGATGATTGGGACTTTGAAACTGTAACTAACATGATATTTGACCTAGAACAATCTGCTACATTTTCTAATAATGAATATTTAGAGGGTTCAGCAGACTATGAACAGCTGTATTGCTATAACCACTATGGTCATCATTTTTTGCATAAATCTGCAACACCTAGAAATGTGTTTATGTTTAACCAATGGGAGTATTGTCCTACACCACCAAAAGGTAGTTAAAAAACATTTGCTAAAAAGTTTCCATATTTTTCAGGATACAATACATCTGATCCAGAAACATTTTACTATAGAAATGTAAACAAAACAGGACTGAAAATTATGTTAACTAATACAAAACAGATTTACTCTGCAGCATTTATTGCCCAACTGTCTAGACATGGTTTCGACTTGTGGAAAGAGACAATAGACACAAAATCTGTCTGGGGTACTAAAGATTGTCAAGTGCAGGGGATAGAAGCTTTATTTAGAGCCTGTATCGTTCCTCAACAAATAATGTTTTTGAATGACACTGTGCAACAAACGTCTTGCCTTGTGTTAGCCAAGATTAAAGACATGAGAACACCTTCTGTACCAACACCTGCAAGTGATAATAATACACAGGCAGCGGTTACAGTTGACACCATACTACAACTCAACAGAACAAATCCTGATTGGAGAAAATGGTTGATCTGGCCCACAGACACAAACAACTGTCAAGAGAGATTCCTGAATAGAACACAGGGGTTTACTATTCATAGGCCAGACCCACGATACGTCCAAAGACAGCATCCGGGGTAGTAACAACATACAGTGTAGGAAAATTATGCCTCGATTGGCTGCAAAAATCTACACTTAAGGATGTGAAACAACACTTATCTTTACTTAAAGAAGACGCAGACCTTAGGGAATTCTTGCTTGGACCAAGAAAACCGGGTCAAAAACGTTTCATATATGCCGGCATTTATGCTGCTTATAATCAAGCATGGAAGGTGTCACAGATGGAGGCCGCAGAACGAATACGTGAACTTGATAGTATTAACTTAGAGAAAACTCTCTCTGTGGTCGTCAATGGGTTAACAACTTTGTCCTCCAGAATTTATTCATTGGACAGTATTGTATCCTCGGCTATCGACATACTGGAACAAGATTTAGCCATGTTACAGCAAGGCCAATCTCATTTACGTTCTATTATGTTATTAAGCTGGACGTTGCAATCTTTGCGTGCGGGCTATGTGCCTTGGCGTTTTATCAACACAACGGTTCTGTTTGCAGAATACAATCTAACTGATAAACAGATCGAACTGGCACAAAGGGGAGCAAAGTATACAGTGCTGAGCATTGAAAAACTTGAAAAATTACCATTCACAGTGGCAGAAAAACCCGCTACAGAATGGCTTATTCATGGCAAAATTAGTCTACCTGTGACTACTTTTCGGTTTCAGTATTGCCTTAAACAGATGCAAGCAGGCAAATATGAAAGGTTGGGTAAAGAATACATTAAGACATCCTGGATTTTACCTTACACCTATAGATGTTGGAGTGGGGATCGTGAAGTGTTTCTAAGCGGTACACACTGTGACAGTGCACTGAGCGGTTCACTGATTTGTCAGGACATATCTTTACACGGGGCTTGTAATGGTTCTGTGGCAAACTTGTCCTGCCACCAGCAGGGTACACCAGCTGCTGTGATTAATCCAACGTTTGGCCAACTTTCTAATGGGAGTTACCTCATGTTGAATGATCAGAGTTGCTGTGGCATGTTGCCAGGCATCCCATATCTAGTAACGGTCAACTCCAGGGTCACTTGCTGTATGCAAGTATTGTTTGCCCCAATAGACACAGTCAGGGAGTCGCCTTTGTGGCCTTCGTTGAATGTCTCTTTTATACGATTTGATACTTTAAGCAGAATGAAAGCCATGCTTATACAACAATCAGTGCCTTTGACCTCGGCCAAAGAAACCTATGATCTACAAGTTGCAAGGACTTCGGCTGAGATACAGGCTTTAATTCGTACAAACTGCCCAATACATTTCATAGAAATGATAGGACGTATCTTCAACATGTCTGATACAAGCGGAATTGTACATGTATTTAAGACCATCTGTTCCGGACTATTAGCACCTTTCCAGGATGTCCTCGGAATCATCCCAAACTTCGCACATTCGGTGTTTGGTGGTGTGCCGTTAATTCTAGCACTTGTTGCAGGAATTCTGTTTCTATTCCTCCTACTACGCTATGGCAAGCCTCTTCGCCAACATCACTCCGAGCGATGTGGAGAGAGCCCTCCTTGAACGGAAATGCAGAGAGCGAATAGTACAGCTTTTGGGCATGCCTCGTCTACGGGAACTTAATACAACGTTGTTCCTGTCATTCAAACCAATCTGGCAAGATTGCATCTTACCTGTTCTACGCTGCCTGTTTTGCGGTGAAGAATGCGTGCTAGACACCTGTCTAACACTCCCATCAGTCATGCCAACGGATATCGATACTCTGCTGGACCCGATAACGGCCCATGCTGTGTGTTGTCCCCAGAGGCTACCAATCCTGATGACGGCATTCATTGAGATCTCACAGACGCTTCCGGCTGCTGCTGAGGTACGAGATGGATCAACGGGCACACAGGTAACAACGGACGCGAACATTGCATCTTCTGCTGAATGCGATGTTTCTCATCTCTGTGCAATTAACCTTCTGAACGAGGTGTTCCAAATGTCACCAACTTCGGTGGACGATATTTTGGCTACGGAAATAGATGATCTAATGTTTACGCCAGACCCATACACTGACTTTGATTCGGCTCACAGTGTACCAGGGCAACAATGAAATTTGGCCTTCCTATTTTCAAAACTTGGAACTATTCCAAGAAATTGAACTTTTTCTTTTAAAACAAGTTTTTTCTCGATAGAAAAGACATGGCAAATGAACAATCTGCTTACAGTAGAACTAGTCTTATAAAACGGACTTCTTTGAATACTTCCAGGGACACATTGTCACCTTACTTGTCTAACATTTCATTTAATTCTATGATATGTAATGGCTTTGATTTTGAGAACTTATCGACCATTTCGTCATATGTATATATTTCTGTTTCATTCACATCTATTTTTACTTCCGTTATATGCTTAGAATGGAAACGATGCTTTAAATGTACAGTACCTATTGCATTTCAACAGTTTTGAGCTTCTTTTAAAATGCTTTTAGAAATGTTTTTAGCAACATGTGGTACTCAATTTTATGTTTAGCATTTAAATGTTTAGCATTTAGTATTATCGTTCAATCGAAAGTGGAGTGGGTGTTGTATTCCGCTTTAGGGGTCCGTATATAGGTTTTCCTGCATCATGTCCTTATATAGGCACAATTCGCATTGCCCTTATATAGGCATAGAATCCCTGTCCTTATTTAGGCATTAATCGTGCACTCCAAATGCAGGCATGGTCACTGACATCCGTCCACCCTAACGTCACAACGAGTTCTTAGAAACCAGACCCTTAAGCTTCGGGAGTTCCCCTAGCACAGGACTATTGATTTCTCCAAGAACTCATCTATTATGTATGAACCATTATACCTCAAGGGTTCATTCCTGACGTCTTCCTCTGTCCGACTTCACGTCAATGCTAACATTCCAAGACACCTACCAGGTATAAATATACCTTCCCTTGCCAAAGCAAGTTAGAGGAGACCTCGACTTCAGAGGAGCCCGTATCCCGGCCTGACGCATTGAGAAGACGCTGTCATTCCTGCACGCAGACGAATCCAGCTTCCAGTGTTCTGACTCCCTTCACGGGGTGTTAGAGTTCCAGATCCGGCAAGAAATTCCCACCTCTCTCATTCTCAAGGTATGGAGCTGACTATATCCTAGAGGGACTCTTGGCATTCTAGACTTGGCGTACTGTACTAAACATACTCTTAAAATACCAGACTAGAGAATACTCCACCTACTTCTACCTTTCCCTACACCTAGACTAGGTTAGGTACATTGGGGTAGAACTAGCTTAGAGACACATCGTATGAGTACTCGCATTTTTAGCTCATGGTATTTATGTACGTGAATATATGCTAAAAGATAATGTTAGAGCAGTATTATTTATTTCTACTGCTTACGCTGTACATTATTTTTCTTTCATACTGTCTTGTGATCATAACAGCACATATCTCTTACACGAGAAACAAGACTGTTCAATAAACCCTTTTTATTGAAACGCCCGTCTTTCCTTTTTGTGTAACTCTGTAGAAACTAAGCATGCACGATTGCTGAGTGAAACTGTTATCTATTGTTTCCACGATTCTGAGACGTGTTCCGATTCTAAAGGGAAACAAAAGTTGTCATGTTTTTCGGTTGCCAGAAACTACTCCCTTCTTGTTATTCAAGGAGTTTCTAGTGGCCTCTGAGCTAGCTGGCACAAGTAATTAAGTTTAATATACTCGATAGGGACATACCGACCTTAGTCCTATGTCAAGCCTATAGGTTATATTCCAATGCGCAGAGCCTATTAGGGAAATAGGAACTACACTACACTACATTTTTTTTTAATCTTTAAAAATTCACAACTCCGGTTATGTTTATTGGACTTTCGTCATTTTGGGCTTGTTTTTTTCATAAAAGTATAAGCTATTTTTCTAAACTGTGTGGAGTCTTTTAGTGGTGTTTTCACTGTTTTACTGTTTGAAGTTTTGCTCAAATACTTTACACATTGCCTCTTAAGTTAAGCCTGACTGCTCTCTGTCAAGCTACCAGAGGGTGAGCACATGTTAATTTAAGGTGTGTATCTGACTTTCCCTGACTAGGATTGCGGTTCCTGCTTGGACAGGGTTCATACCTCTGCCAACCAGAAACCCAATTTCTAACACGGATGATGGTTTTTAGAGAAATAGAATGCAACACTGAGGTAGAATGTTTGCCCGAAATTCGGCTAATCATTTGAAAAGGGTAATGGTGTGTCAGAGTTGGGAACATATGAAGCTCTTGCAAAATTGTTATTTCGACAACCTAACTGTAACCTCATGTTGATTATTTGAATGTTCCTAACCCAGGAGCAAAAACATTGATTGTGAATGTGTTTTAACATTGATTTTGTATGTATTTTATAATTATATATTTCCTAATTAATTTTGATGAACAACACAACAAATACTCTGAATTTTCTAGTATGGCACATTCAAGGTACCCAGTTCCCTAAAAACGTTCATGCTCATTTCTCCTAATGATTTCAAACAAGAACAACTAATCGGAAAAATGCCAATATTGTTTTTTTTCCGCAAAATAACCTTATTCCTTCTGTGCTTAATTCAGTTTTCAAAGCTAGGGCACAATTTCTCAATACTCCATCACGATTTTTATTTGCAAACAGAAATGTTGCTTTTGAGCCATACATTAGGAAAGAGCAATTCCTCTATCTACATTTTAAAATAAACCCAATTAGTTTCTTGTAAGCAGCTCAAATGAATGTAGGAATACAAAGAGTAGGATTATAATTGATGGCATGTTATTACTTCAACGTACCACAACAGCCAGATAAGTATGCAATCTAGCTAATCCCTATATTATTATTACAAATATTCTTCACATCAACAGCGACCCTAATTCGAAATCTAAACCTCAATCTAAAACGAACTTACTGTAACCTTACACACACACTTCAATCTAACACTAAACCTGACCATAATAAATACACTGATAATAAGCACATGCATTACCCTGCTCTTAACCCTAGCCACAAACCTACACCTAATTGTAAAGATAACCCTAAATCCAACCCAACTCTTGCCATAAGCCTAGCCCGACCCATTACACTCTATCAATCTTTTATAATAACCATGGCTAGCATCTTTTGCAAGGCTCAGTTTTAATTAACAGAAACATATGAAAGTCTGGCCAGACCTTAGTAAGTGTAAGATTATAATTAGTTGTATGTTACTACATTGAGGACAGTACATTGACCTACCACTACATCCAAGCCACTTCAACCATCAAGTAAATATGTAATTTAATTAACCACTACATTGACACAACTGCGTTGTCTATACATCTACACCAGCCCTAGCCCTACATCTAAACATAACCTTAACATAACACTTGTTTGAGTGGAAACGTAAATATCATCCTCAACTTTAACCATAGCATGTTACTAAATCTAACCCTAACCCTAACCATAACTCTAACACTAATATTAAAACCAATACCCAAAGCCCCACCTGAACCACAACCTGAACCTTTGCCTCCAACCTTTAACCAAAATCCTTAACCCTAATCCTAACCCTAACTCTAATCCTAACCCTAACTCTAATTTGCTGGTTGATTTAAATACGCTTTGCCTGCTCCATGATGCGAAACATCATTGCTTCTGTATAGCTTTTTATATGTATAGTTTACAAGTAATACAACAATTATCCTTAATTCTTGGGCCTTGGGCACTCTTGGCAACTGCTTCTTCAAAACATTCTGCTTTTTAGGTCTCGCCTGGCGACGCAGCGCGAAAGCGCTGTCGCTAGCGAGATCTATTGTTACTGACTTGCTTTGGAAGGGAGACAGGAGCTGTGCACGCGCAGGATGGACTGGAAATGTGAACGCGCCCGTGAACACGCGCCAGCATACACTGCGAGGCGTTAGTTAATCTTCACTGCAGAGGATCCAGCTGGCGCCTGGCGCCGCGGTAATCAGCCCCCTGCTTTGTTGTGCAACAATTCCCCAGAGAGGAAATAGGCGGGCGTCTCACTGGCGCCATGTGGGCTTTTTTAATTAACAAACAGAAAACAAATGCAGGCCCCCTTTAACGGTGCGCTGTTAGCTATGGTTGCTGCGTAAGTTGCTTAAATTAGTTGGTAAAAGCGGGGCAAATTAGCACACAAAAGTCGCTTTTCGGCACGCGTATATACGTAAAACTTGCACACAAAATAGTTTACAAGTTTTGTCACGCTTTTAAAACAAATAAAAGCATTCACTCTGTGCTACTTACAATATTATAATATAGGCGGGCGTCTCACTGGCGCCATGTGTGCTTTTTTAATTAACAAACACACAACAAATGCAGGCCCCCTTTAACGGTGCGCTGTTAGCTATGGTTGCTGCGTAAGTTGCTTAAATTAGTTGGTAAAAGCAGGGCAAATTAGCACACAAAAGTCGCTTTTCGGCACGCGTATATACGTAAAGCTTGCACACAAAATAGTTTAGAAGTTTTGTCACGCTTTTAAAACAAATAAAAGCATTCACTCTGTGCTACTTACAATATTATATTATAGGCGGGCGTCTCACTGGCGCCATGTGTGCTTTTTTAATTAACAAACACACAATAAATGCAGGCCCTTTTTAACGGTGCGCTGTTAGCTATGGTTGCTGCGTAAGTTGCTTAAATTAGTTGGTAAAAGCGGGGCAAATTAGCACACAAAAGTCGCTTTTCGGCACGCGTATATACGTAAAACTTGCACACAAAATAGTTTAGAAGTTTTGTCACGCTTTTAAAACAAATAAAAGCATTCACTCTGTGCTACTTACAATATTATATTATAGGCGGGCGTCTCACTGGCGCCATGTGGGCTTTTTTAATTAACAAACACACAACAAATGCAGGCCCCCTTTAACGGTGCGCTGTTAGCTATGGTTGCTGCGTAAGTTACTTAAATTAGTTGGTAAAAGCGGGGCAAACTAGCACACAAAGGTCGCTTTTCGGCACGCGTATATACGTAAAACTTGCACACAAAATAGTTTAGAAGTTTTGTCACGCTTTTAAAACAAATAAAAGCATTCACTCTGTGCTACTTACAATATTATATTATAGGCGGGCGTCTCACTGGCGCCATGTGGGCTTTTTTAATTAACAAACACACACCAAATGCAGGCCCCCTTTAACAGTGCGCTGTTAGCTATAGTTGCTGCGTAAGTTGCTTGAATTAGTTGGTAAAAGCGGGGCAAATTAGCACAGAAAAGTACTCTGTTTACTGCCTTTATAAAGTCGCTCCCTTATTAGCTCACCTATGTAAAATACCACATTCTCATCTATCCTAACAGGGCAGTAGCAATAGCAATATTGGTTCGGGGTGGCGGATTAACAGATCAAAATTGCTTCGGAGTACATTTATATTGTTGTATTTTTAATTCAGATCAACCACTCCTCTGCTTACTGGCTTCATAAAGTAGCTCTCTATTACCTCACGTCGCATAAAATACCAGATATTCATCTATCGTAACAAGGCAGTAGCAATAGCTATATGCGTACAAATATGGCGGATTAGCAGACAAAAGTAGCTTTTTTGCATGCGTATATATGTAAAACTTGCACAAAAAATAGTTTATTATAATATGCTGTCATATAATTAGTGCTTACACTAGGCATACTAATAAATCGCATTTATGTGCTCATAGTAGGCATAGAGATACATCGAATTAACATACTACTCTATAATTAAACACAAGCATTTTAATGCGTCTTCGGTGCACATCGTAACTTATAATGCATTACTTCCTATTACTTTGCTTTATAACAGACACTGATACCAATGTCCTGTAACGCTGTTGGCTATTTTTTACACAAATGCTTAACGGTGATCTGTCGCACAATCTAAACGCACTCTTAGTTAGCTGCTAAAGTGGGTTATTATGGCCTATATACCACATGCTGTGAAGTGTCCCTTCCCGTGAAAGGTTGAACAACTTGCAAACACAGAGACAGCCAGACTAATAGGCGCCTTCATTGCATCCCTTATCAGTTGGCTGCTAAAAGCTATTTAGGGTGGTATATACCGCATTTTTCGATTTTTCCCTGTTTGTAATACCTTACAAACAATTTGCAGTTTACTAATACTGCACAGTGTAGTATTCCGTCCCATTTATAGTGCCTAACTTTTTAGAAAAATAAAGTATTTAGTCATGCTAAATAGGAGCCACACTGTTCTAAAACGTTGCTAAAATATGTTGACGACGTTAATGCAATCTGTAGTTGAAACTTGCAAAATTTGCCAATGCATGTTGTGACAAGCAATTAGGAATATCAGTGTAAGATGTTGTAATCTATATTTCAGCTTAGCTTTTTAGGCACTCTCTCAGTAACTGACATCTTTTAGCATAAAATTTAGAGGTATTTGCACACAGTCTTATCATCGCAGTGCGCTTTCACCATCTGTGCTGGTTCCATGTCCTACTTATGCTTCAAATATCAGTATAAGGTATTTTTACCTATATTAGAGCTTAGCTTTTTAATGCGCTCTGTTCCTGACTTACATCTTTTAACATAACATTCACAGGTATCTGCACATACAGTCTTATTACGCACTGCGCTTTAACCATGTGTGCTGGTTCCATGTTGTACTTAGCCTTTAAAAACAAACTGCCATCTACATGTGTTTAAAATACACCTTCGTAGCAAATTAAATCCTACCTACACTAGTTAGATTGCCTGCTCTTAAACCCCTCTGCAGTAACATTGCATCTAAAGATAGCGCTGCTAAGTGCAGTTGCTGGGCATCACTGTACTATTGAAGGCAGTGCATGTCATTGCATGGGTGGCGGAAACAGTTCGCGTCCATTTTAGGTACAGTTAAGTAGTTGCCGCTTGTTTAGCCATACAATTGTAATGTTTGCTAATGCCTGCAGTGTAAACTGCTTAAAAAAGAAGCAAAACGTTCATTTGTAATAGCCCTCAAGGCGGTCTGCATATTATAAAGCCTTAAGATGGCCTTTGCTTTACACAATCTTCGTTAGTTTCTGTAGACAACTACAAGGGCAACGGTTTAGAACTCACTGGCCTAGGTGCACATGGAAGTCAAACAGCTTGGTATGTCCAGGCTCTTAGAACAGGGGCATTCATAAACAAACTCTGAAGTGTACTCCTCATTC
Organism: Calotriton arnoldi; assembly: GCA_963921515.1. Lineage (NCBI taxonomy): Eukaryota > Metazoa > Chordata > Amphibia > Caudata > Salamandridae > Calotriton > Calotriton arnoldi. Next base: position 359,155 of record CAWUFW010009287.1, read on the forward strand.
ATTTGCTAATAGTTTGACCAACGTTAATGCTGAACTCTGCAGTATATTTAGGCAGTTTTATGTTATACTGTGTGGAATAATTTAAATGCTCAAAAGTAAAGATGCCCTTTTTTTTACTAATGTATTTAATTAAAATAGCTTATGGACCAGTGTTTCCATTGCAATTCTGTCCTTTTCCAATCTTTATGTTGCAGCTTGCAGTGGCAGTCTTGTATAAGCAGCGTGCAAATCTAATTTCAGATTATTTTGCACAGTAAACAATAGAACTGGGAACTTGAGGTACTCATAGTCATCTAATAGTAGCACAGTAGGTGCTCTTGTGGAGCTTATGCAACTCGCTTTTTATGGGAGCTGGCTTGCTAAGGAGTACTGCAAACGCGTTACTCTCCATAATTAAGTTAGCTTGTGTTACTGCATGTCACTAAAGGCTACACATTAGTCATTTATGGTTTGTTTACAAGCAAGCTTATAGGGCACGAGGGGTCCTCTTGTATACATGCTGTAGCTGTGTTTCACATGAGGAGTTTGGTTAGATCTATGCCCCTATGTGGGTTTGATTTTCCATGTGTACTTATGTCAGCACAACAAATGCGTACTGGGTGTGTGCATAATTGTTTTCTAATATACAGCGTGTCCAGTTTTTTAACATGAAAACCCCTTAGTCGTTCTGCTTTCAGACAGTGTTTATAACTTTTACAGAAAGCGATTATAAATTAATTACGATACAAACTGTAATGTGCATGCCGTTTCATTCATCGTAACACCCTTTGTCTCTGGAGACCTTGGAACTTTCACTCATATTAGCAAGGTTGCGTTTTTTCACTGCTACATACTCCCTATCTTTTCCCTTTACATACTTTTAGTGGACTACATTCACACCATTTTCATTTAGCATTGCCATCTCTCTCTTCCTCTGTACATGTTCCAAAGTCTTCTACAGTATATTTTAACTAAATGCTTTTAAAGTACAGCATATGTTAAACAATCTTTGCAGCTAATACACTATAATATAATACAACATGCAATAATGCTCCATACGGATGCACAAAACCTTTGTCTGTGATACTGCTATAATTAATTTGTAAAACTGTTACATTTACAAAATATAATGCCATGCTGCTATATTGTAATAGTCTTTTACGCTTTTCTTGTTTATGCTTTAACATCTTTTATCAGCGTATACTTATAATAGCTTTCACCTACAATGCGTACTACTGCAAAAGTGCTTATTTTTAGATAAGCTGCACCATTACAAATTACCTGTCGCAACATTGCTTTCTCTTTATATTTGCACATATATTAAAATTTTATTTTATGTCCGGGGACATTAAATTGCATCAGATGCACAAAAACAGTATACATGGTTTAACTTCATATGCAATACTTTAGAAGCATACTCCATGTTACAATACTATACAAGCAGGCACACAACCTTTACTTGCAATACTACTACATGCTACCCGTGTTTTTTATTTGCTAGCTTTTTGTGGTTTATACGTATACCGCGTATTTGGGTCTAATTCGCTTTCCTTTAACCCAACCGCGTACTTTTCCAAGCCAAATAGTTACTTTCAAGGTCTTTTTCTACATTTACAATGAACACATGCTGTTTAGTAGCACATAGCCATCTTCACACCATCGCCCTGCATTTCCTTTCGCCATGTGTTTTCCCATTTTATTGCTCTTACAGATAGCTATCGGTTCTCCACTGCTCTATTTAACCGCAATACATCGGGCATTTGTAAACACTTACAACGCAGCTGTGCTATACATCGTAGAAGCTACACTCTTCGGAGCTACACATGTGATCATCTGCTACTCTTTGCAAGCGGTAAGTTTTAGCACAGCTATTTTTTCCATTTATTATATTTCCGTTCTTATTTTTACATTATTCCTATAGCACATAATACAGCGTTGTTTTTTACTGCTTCTATACCTGTGCTATTAAACATACATTTTACTATATTGCTATTATTTACATAATAGCAGCTTGCCACACATTATATCGCTTCAGTATACCAATGTATTATAATAGACAATATTGCTTTTACACACGCAGTGAAAACATACATTCCAACATTCACATACAAAAACGCAGCACTCGTTAAAACCGCAAATTACACTGTACCGCTGTATAAACAAGTTCATTATAAATTACAGCCTTTTAAAAGGCTTATTATTGCAGAGAATATTGCTATTCTACGCGCCTTAAAAACTTACTTTCCAACATTTACTCATTAAAAACGCGGCATTCGTCAAAAAAATATTTTACACTCTACCGCTTTATAAACTGGAGCATTACAGATTCCTGTGTTTTACAAAGCATTACTTGTTTTACTTACTTATATATTGTACTGCTATATTATTAAACTTGCAATTTATTTCAACTGAACCGTATTTTAATAATCTCCTTTATTTAATTACAGGACAGAATAAATATAAAACCATTACGAGACAACAACTATTAAACTTGCCTTCCAATTACTATCCTTCCAAACACTACTTTGCCCAAAAAACCGGTAAGTAATCAGCAAAATGTTTATAAAATACCTAAAGAATTGCCATAACTTCATTAGTGAAGTACATTTAATAAAACGACAATATTACTATGTCATAAATGCAATACTGTATTAACGTACGCTCTATTTTATCTGCAGTTCTTATTATAGTATGCCACTTTGCCGTTTTCCTACGAGTTTTGTGTGCCTTATATTTCTGGTCCCGTTTTGGTATTTTTAGTATATTTGCTCTTGCTCTCCACCTAACAACTTTTAGCTGTACTCTGTTAGGGTTTGCAAAAGTCTAGCTAGCACGCTGCACAAGAACTAAATTTTATTATAGTACTCTAACACTTAGTAACCACTATTCACATACACTGTTCCGCTTGTATTTCCCATATAATTGCTTTCACTCTCAACGTAACAACATTCCTGGATGCTGTCACAATTTGCAGTACTCTATCTAGCACGCTGCACTAAAAACTCACTTTTATAAAAGTATCATAACATCCACTAGCCGCAATATACATACACCGTCACAGTAACAGAAAACATAAAACTACAATAAATATAACTACATAATGGCCTGTAATTTTGTAAGAAAAAGTTCCAGTTATGCTTCACTAGTATTACTCACTGTTTAAACACAATTAGAAACGGATCCTCCGCAAAACACATGAGTATATGTGCATTCTCTTAATATCCTTCCTTTGCCAGTCAGACAAGCAATGCTTCTTTGTGCGTACAATACTTTCCAATAAAGTTTTTCGGTTTCAATCCTAAACAGTTTTATTACTGCTTCTAATACCGTTGCAGCCATTACTTGCTTTGTACTCTTTTTGCCGGTTTAGTAATCTTTGTTGAAACATAAACAGTTTCACTTCTGCAGATAATGCCTTTAACGAACTTTTCCACGGCATTTCATTTACTTGCAGTACAGGAGATGTTAGTGGACCCGTGGCTTTCACCTTCAATAAACACAAAACATATGCACACAGCAGCTATCACCACGCATTATGTTTATATATTACTAATTCTATTATTTATAGCTTATAAATTTGCATGGTTTCATATTTGCGTGCCACAGCCTATGGCGCGTTAGCATGGTGTAGGCTTCCTTAGTCAACAAAAAAACAGATAGCGAGCTAGCTTCAATAAGCCACGGTTCTAATAAACTTCTTTCGTGTTTAATCCGCTATTAAGCCTGTTTGCAATTCATAAAACACCTTTTTAAACTTTACAGATTAACAAAACGCTAACATGGTTTACAGTGTTGCTATACTAAATGCCACTATTAACTATACACAGTATGTCGCCTCCAAAACGTCCCAATAAAAATACAGTACAAATTTATAGCACTTAAAAGCTGCACTGTAATACAAACTACACATTAAATACATTACTATTTCACAAACTTACAGTTTTGGCGCCATTAAAATATCCTCCTCCGAAGCTGCTCGTTCCCCGAAGCCTGCTAACATATCTGTACGTACAAAATCACATTGTGCACGTGTATGGCGTCGTTTGTAAAACGCCATCAGCACAAATGTGCACGAGCACGGAAGCCAAGTACTAGCACGTTCGTTTTTTTTTTTTCCGCAGCATTCGTCTAGCAGTGTCGAGCACTTTTATCAGCAAACGTTAGGACATACATCTCGCAGGGGCGTAACATAAATTTTATTTTAATGGATGAAGTTCTCTGCAGTTTACGATGCCGTAATAAATCTAAACAAACCTGAGGCATTTAATGGAACGCCGTAAATAAACAGAGCACATTTGATTCTATTTAATAACACACTCTAATAAATATTGCCTTACCTCCGGCAGCCTAAGGGGTTCTGTATTAAGCAAAAAATCCGCTGCGTTTTTGTGCTGACTTTATTTCTTTTTCTCTGCTTAACAGGAAAAGAAACTTAACGCTAAACAAACATGGAGGTACAATAAAAAAGGCTCCTTTACCCAAAATTAAGAAAAGCCTACAGGTTGCTTCAAAGACCGTCAGCCTTTCTTAAATCTCCACTGAGGAAAAATAGCCAACATGCAGTGAAAAAGCTGCAAATGGAGGCTTAGTCAGCACCTCAACTCTCAGCGCACACAAGAACTCTCTCCCATTAACCAGTACCAGTCACACATAAGGCAATTGCAGAGTTTCACTAACCTCACGGACAAAGCGCCCTCCAGTCTGTCTAGCATCCCGTGCAGTTGGCCAAGCGCAGCCAATGCGTGCCCGCGGCCGGCACCATAATTATAAGCAGCACTCAACCTCCCTCTAACTATAATTACATAACGCGCTGCCCGCAAACTATGCAGCCGCCTTTTAGTTCCCAAAGTAAACTCTGTGCGCTTCCACAGCAGGATGTAACGTCCAAGTGTTCGTTTAATTAAATAATGTGCACACGACAATCCGCTAGTAGTAAAGTCACTTGATTTAAAAAGGCTTTTTACTGCTCTTCTGTTATGAACATACAATAAAACAGTACCCTCTAGTAGGCTCTGAGTAAAGTTCGTCCACTTTCCAAAACTGCACTAGCGCCGTAAATAAACAGAGCACATTCCATTCTATTACATAAGACACACTCTAATAAATACTGCCCTACCTGCGGCAGCCTAAGGGGTTCTGCACTAAGCAAAAAATACGCTGCGTTTTTGTGCATCTTTTCATTTCTTTTTCTCTGCTCAACAGGAAAACAAACATACCGCTAAAGAAACATGGAAGTAAAATAAAAGAGGCTCCTTTACCCAAACTTAAATAAGCCTACAGGCTCCTTCAGACACCGTCACCCTTTCTCAAAGCTCCACTGAGGAAAAATAGCCAACATGCAGTGAAAAAACTGCAAATGGGGGCTCAGTCAGCACCTCAACTCTCAGCGCACACAAGCACTCTCTCCCATTAACCACTACCAGTCACACATAAGGCAATTGCAGAGTTTCACTAACCTCACGGACAAAGCGCCCTCCAGTCTGTTTAGGGAGTCCAGCCCAAATGTCACTAAGATCTTTCTCTTTGTCATCTACAATTACATATTAAGAATTAAACCTTGGGGGTATAACAATTGCTAGCATGCTGCGCGGTTGGCCGAGCGAAGCCGATGCGTGCCCGCGGCCGACACCATAATTAAAAGCAACACTCAGCTTCCCTCTAACTATAATTACATGACGCGCTGCCCACAAATTATGCAACCGCCTTTTAGTTCCCCCAAAAAACTCTGTGCACTTCCACAGCAGGATGTAGCGTCCAAGTGTTTGCTTAATTAAATAATGCGCACACGACAATGCGCTAGTAGTAAAGTCACTTGCTTTCAAAGACTTTTTACTGCTCTCCTGTTGTGAACATACAATAAAACAATACCCTCTAGTAGGCTCTGAGCCAAGTTCGTCCACTTTCCAAAACTGCACTACATTATGGCCCTAGGCTATAAATATTGCCTCTGTTTCTAGTTTCTTTATTCAACATGCCAATCACAGGGCTTCCACTGCATAACTTGTGTCAGCTGCATCAACATGTTGAAACTCAGATGTATAATATGAGTATACTCAAAAATAGCTTAAACGACAGTAAATACCATATGCTAACTCCAATCCATATAAAAAAAGCATAAATAAGCAATACAAAATTCTCTTTCACAGTGGAACACACATACACATTCCCAAACAGCCAGCACCTTGTTCAAAATCGGCTTCATATATTTTATTAGTACAAACACTGCATGCTCAGTTCTTCAAGCTTCAATATATACTCCAATATATTATATATTACTAAGTATGTTTACATTTCTGGGTATACTTCTTTTTGTATATCTTTTATTGCTTGTACCACACTATAATATATACTCCAATTCAGAACCATTAACAAACAATAATATTACACAGTACCCCAAAGCATCTACATTCAACAAAAAAGTCATGTAACAGATTAATTACAGTTGAGGAAGGAAAAGTAAACTCCCAGAAATAACAAAATAAAAATACATAATAAACAACAATAAATCCTAAACCAAGGCACTCTACATCTTATTTTCTTACCTCTACTGCTGTAATAACATTACTATTTTGAATTTAGATGTTTTAATATTTCAGCATTTAGACCAACACAAAAAGACCATATATAAATAATTTAGCAGAGCCAAAATGGTGACATAAACCCGGGCTTTGTATGGTACTCTGTATTTATCCTTCACTAGCTGAATTAACAAAAATGGAATTGTTCTGCGTGTCACATACTAGTGCAATAATGCAATGTCACCAGGAGCCCCTTTTATGATACAAAGACAAAGTGGCCAATGCTTACTGTTCTTTACCATTGGTGTTCCAAGGCCTAAAACATTGTTTTGTTTTAACTGAATAACTAATGTATTGTCACTTACTTTTAAACTTACCTTGTAATGGTTTTTTATTACTTTTCGCCCTCAATCATAATGCTATACTAATCATTAAATGCAGTTTTATGCTGATTTTATTTATGTACTGTCCAGTAAGCCACAATCAAATAAATCTGTCAAACACATGATGCTATTTCACATGTATTAATTGTATAAGCAAAGGCTATAGTAAAGGCTTCTTAGATTATACTAAATTTGGACTCTATAACCTTGTTTATCACACTCAGAACACTGCATATAACATTTTAAGTATTGTATCATTCTTTTTTGTTTTCCTGGACAAAACAGTTCAATGTTTAGTCACACCAGCCCCTTGTATACATATTAAAATTAAGCATAGAGTTTAATTTTCAACCACTCAGCCACCCAGCTCAACATTTAGTGCATTAAACCCTTGTTGTCTTACAAAACGTTGTATGTTATGTAAAGCTGGTCTAATTTACTCCCCTCACCCCACAAATATCAAATGATTAAATAGCATGAACTAGATCACAAAATATTTTTCATAGCTGCTATTTCATGTTTTGGTAGTAAGTTAATGCATGCTTGCTCGGCACACTTTGTGTGGTTCTCCCCCAAACTTTTTGCCTTCTCCCCTATTATTTGCTAAAATATATTTCTGTTAGCCTTAGCGTTCTGTGCACTTTACCACTTGCTAACCAATGTATAGTACTTGTGCTCACTCCTTTTAGCATATTTAAATTGGCTAACACCCAAATAGCACAATTGCTTTACTTGTAGGTCCTTAATAAAGTGCTACTGCATTACCCAGGCGCTAAACATTAAATGCCATGACCTAGTCTGCAAAAGACACACAATTGATGGACGGAATGCAGAGCAAATCAAAACATTCACCCCCAGTCAAGAGATCTGGGTTAAATCCATCATTCTTTTGCTCACCATGCCACCCCAGTTTAGACCTGGCTATATGCAAATCAGTCTTGACCCTGTGCCTCATGGGAACAGTCCAGCCCGAACTGCCAAGCCAGGTCCTCCCTGGACCGGAAACAAGCATCCTAGGACCGGTTTCGGGGTTTCACCCCTCTTCAGCCAGGATAGCTGGATTCCAGTGGCACAGTGAGCCCAGGACCCACGTCTGGGCATACCTGGCGCACTTAGGGCGAGAAAGCAAAAGACACACAATTGATGGACGGAATGCAGAGGAAATCAAAACATTCACCCCCAGTCAAGAGATCTGGGTTAAATCCATCATTCTTTTGCTCACCTAGTCTGCAGCACATAAGACATCACCCACTTAAGTAGCCCTTTAAAACATGTCTCAAGACTGCCATTGCAGCCTGTGTGCAGTTTTAAACTGTGATTTAAGTTTAACATGTACCACTAGTAAAAAACTTCTAAATATATGTTTCGCTACTGTGAGGCCTACCTCTACTATAAAATAATAATAGGGTACCTTATAACAGTGGTTCCCAAACTGGGGTCCGCGGACCCCCAGGGGTCCATGACACATTCCCAAGGGTCCGCAGGCAGCAGTTTTAAAAGCAATGCAAAGTTCCTTGTATAAACAGCAGTTTTTGTGCAGCAATAAAAGTGTCAACATAACTCTGGTGATTAATGTACCTGTTGGAAAGAGATAGGGGGTTTGTCCAGTGGCAGCTTTCAGTCTTCTTAGGAAGCTCAGATGGTTAATATGTATGCTGCAAAGAATGTGTACCATGCATAAAAAAAAAAAAAAACTGTATTTTGTTTTGTGCATAGCTCAGTCAATTCCTGCTTTTGCCACACAGACTCTTTTGTTATTATGCAGTTCACAAGTTCCAATCTCATTTAGCACAGTGAGCTATAAACTGACAGCAAAAAGCTGCAAGCAAACTGCATGCTACAAGTTAGAAAGTTAAGCTTTTTTCCAGTCTTATATTATGACGATGCTGCTAAACTGGTTTGTTTGAGTGGAAATAAATCCTTATTATTAAAGTCAATGCTAACCCCTGTGCTATGTTCTAAATCCTAAGTTTGTGCTTCTCCACACCAAGCACTCTTAAAAAATGCCTACCAGTATGGATAACTTGTAAATCCTACACCTTGTAGTCCCCTTTGCCTTATGTAACATTTTCTACTCACTGATTTACAGATGTATAATTCATTGTCTCTGTATATGTGTGATGTAAAGTGCTCTGACACCTTATAGTGGTATCAGAGGTGCTATAAAACAAATTAAATACATGTAAAAGTGGGGCTATGAAAAGATAAGAGACACTGTTGAAGGGTAGTAGTGAGTGAATCAATAAAAACTGACAAGAAATTGTTGTATGCTGGTGCATAGTAAGGTCATTATTTCAATTCAATATATAATCACAAATGTATTCTAAAATGCACCATTTTTCCTAAAATGTTCTTCGGGACAGGCCCCCAATGCCCCCTTTATAGTGGTCAGACTCACTTGCTGTACTTGGTGTGCACTGTATAGGGACTAGTCTAACAACATTTGCCAGACCAGCTTTAACTTTCCGGTCTAGCCTTGGCAGGATCAGGAGCCCCGAGCTGTAAAATAAAACCAAACAATGAAAAGTTTGTCGCAAGATGCAGCACCAACCTTCCTATTAGGATTTTTCTATTTCTGCAAATATTTTAATACAAAAATACTAAAACCTTTAGTAATTTAAGTCTTTCTTTGATGTACACACATGTGTTTTTTTCCCTTCAAATTACAGTTTTAATGTTTCACATTTAAATCATACAAATTGCCTGCGGGTTCCCGGCTGCCAGTAGTGACTCAATAGGGGTCCTCAGGAGTAAAACATTTCGAAACCACTGCCTTATAACATTTAATAAGCGCTAACATTTAATTAGAAGCAGGTCAAAATGTCATGTTTGGTCTCAAAACAATTGTAATTTAAAGTCTTTAACAGTAAAGCTGGATTTTAAATTACAATTCTCGAAATGCCACCTTTATGTTTGTCTGAACCATTTAATGCAGCAGCTTGTGTCACATGACTATGAATACTTGGCAGGTGGCCTTTGTGTACTCTACCACACAGGGAGACAAAAGGGGATTAGGTAAAATGTACATGCTGCTAACAACATGTGGCATGTAGATCAGAAACTTTACATAATATGTATAGGTCAGTGCTTTACAGCTTTTTATCACAAAAAACCATATTATTGGTTACAGTTAAAAACTTAACATACTAACATATAATTGTGAGCTTTTAACTATTATAGAACACTTGCATGCCAGTCTAAGGTATTTTACAATATATGTTTTTACACCAATATTTACTTTAACTTATAGTTGCAAACAAAATTTCATTTCAGTACAAGTAAATCTAATTATGTAAGAAAACCCCAAGCATGATATTATGTTTTTATTTTGAATTTGTATACCAACAGATTTATTACAATACTATGCCACCTACTAGTCTGCTTATAATATAACTACTATACCTTGTAGTGCTTTGTATATGTAATATTTCTTACACACAAATTTACACCCAAAAAGAATAATTATATCTATGTATTTTTTTTTTTAAGTACTCTATCACCTTATATTAATATTAATAATGCTATGCATATTTTAATATTGTCTTATTTTGCAATTTTTACACTACAAACAGTCTCTATATGATATTTCCTTATTAATAGTATTACATATACAACTGCAGCAATAAGAAAGGTAACCACTAAACTTTTTGCAAAGGGCCATCCACATTATAGTAATACATATAATAGTTTTTTTAAAGCAACTACCTACTGCTATATTTATCATCTGCATAACTCCTATAAATCAATATTTGAAAATTTATGATTCCTTTTTACAATAACATGCTACTACCTAACACTAAAAAACTATTCCTTCCTTTTAAATTGCACCATCTAATAATGCTGTCTTCTATTAATATAACTAACCACTATCACATAACAAATACAGCAATTATCATTCAGCTACTATAAATTATTCCTTTTAATTCCGTACATTCTGCAAACTGCAAAATAGCCAACCATAAAAGTCTACCATACATAATTTTGAACTACACCATATGTGTAAATTAACAGAATTATTATACACAAGCTATAACAATATGTTTAAAGCTGTATTAAAGTTATACATAACCTATTAGCTATTTTTTTCAACCATGCACTTGGATACATATATTTTAAACATTAATAATTAATACTTAAGTTTTTTTACTAAACCCTTGTAATGCTTAATTAACACTACAATAACAAACTCCTAATTAATAGACTGCATTTTTTCACTAAACCCTTCTTCTGCTTAATTAATGCTACAATCAGTCCCAAAATTGCTTGCAATGTATCATTATTAAACTGTATATTTACAAGCATAATTTCAAACAACTGTATTATAAACTTTACTTTTATTTGCAGATACTTACTAAAGAAAGAAAATATCAGCAAGGTAAGATTTATTTAATTACAATTCATTATTGCATTTTAGATAGACATTGTTTACAGATACCTTGATGAAACACTTTCACCAAACCATATCATAATTTTCAATATTAACCAGGCTAACATACCAAAAGTTATATTTTCATATTTACAGTAAAGAAACATCTATATATAAACACATATAAAAAGCTATATATCTATAAAACTCTAACTTAAAATACACATATATAAGTAGCAATACTTTGAAGAGTCCATCTAAACAGATACATATTAAAATGCATAATATAATACAAGCCAATTACCACCAAGGACATGAAAAATTTGCACCCACTTCAAGGGGCAAACAATGTTTACCAAATAGCACATTTGCTATTATCCACAACTATGACAAACCAGCAGATATATGGAGTATAGAAGATTTACATTATATAATGGACCTTGGTGATGCTTTATATACAGAAATGCACTCCATTAATAAAGAAGACCTTATGCATCCTGATGATTTACCTAAATATATTCAACATATGAACAATGTATATTCTATTAAACTTAATCAACCATACTATGGGAACATATTAAAGCCTTTTGATTCATTATATCCAGATATACAAGCAGCATTAACTATATCGTTAACCCATTCTGGAGCTTTACTTTGCATGGATATCTATGTTATTTCCATAATAAAAATGAAGATAAATATTTCATATTTGATTCACATAGTCGAGACAGCAATGGAATGCCCCACGCAAATGGAACATGTGTAGTTCTTCAGAAAAAAACTTTTAATGACCTAATGAAGTACATTTACAATTTAGCAAATAACATAAAGCTACATAATGCAGATGATGTTCCATTTGAATTAACTGCAATTGATATAAATACAATAAAAAAAGAATCATTGCAAAAAGCACAACAGAAAAACAAACAAAAAACTTCATATAAAACAAAAAAAAATTATGTGCATACTACTAAGCTCTATACAAAACTTAGTAGTAATACTAATTGCAGTATTGAACAAGCAACAACATCACAATTACAAAAAACAAATACCAATACCACAAAATATGCACAACCATCAACTTCCTTATTAAATACTACACATAAAAATGTAATGCAAAAAAAAACAGTTAGCAAAAGACATAATACAAACACAGCTAATGGTAACACACCTAAAAGAAGTAAAAATAGCAACACACTACAAAATGATATACCACAATGTAATACTATAAGTAATGCAACTAATACAAATATACTCACAAATAAGATTCTATTCACTGCAGATGTACACGATATAGCATTAAATACTAGTAAGACTTCCACAAGCAAATACACACACCAAAGTACAACAATAGATAAAACACATACAAGTAATACACTCATAGATATAGCATATCATATAAACATACATGCTACACAAACTGAAACGCTAATACCTAAAAGTAATACTCTCACTACCATATCAACAGTACCTAATAAAACACAAACATTTCCAAAACAACAACACCAAATAGACCAATTACCTAGTACCAAAAAACAAAGTAGCACTAATACAAAGCAAAACACTAACATATTAGCACAAGCAGACTTCCAAATAGAACATAAAGAGTTACAACAAATTACAAAAAACAACTCAGGTATTAGCAATAGTGTATTTGCTATTATCTATAACCACCATAAAAGTGCATCTACATGGACTGCACAAGATTTACATAATATTATGCATCTAGGCAATGCCTTGTATATAGAAATGAAATTTTTCTATAACAAAGAACACATGCAAATAAAAGAAATACCTACTTATATACAACATAATAACACAATATATTCTATAAAACTTAGCAAACCACATTTATATAGCTTATCAATAAATAATACATTACACGAACACATCAAGTCAGCATTATATGAGACATTAACTACACATTATGCTATAATATTATGCATACATACAAATATAATTTCTATTGGCAAAACTAACAACTCATATTTTACTTTTCATTCACATAGAACAGATATCGAAGGAACACCACAGATTAATTGGAAAAGTATAGCTATAGAAATAAACACCTTTAATAACCTTATACAGCATATAATAGAACTTGCAATTAATCTAATGCCCCCTAATGCAAGTTTTATACTATTAACAATTACACCAATTAATGTAACTACTATTAAAAAAAATCCCTTAAAAAAGCACAACAAAGAAGAATTTCAAAAAATACACTAAAGACTCCTAAACAAATGTATATACATACTACAAAAGCATTTGCAAATACACCTCCAGCTATTTTACCTACAAGTATACAAACAAATACTATCAATGTGCAAAACCAAACTAGCAGCCAAATAACACATAACACCAACTTAACTGCACCAATACTTAATTTAAAGTTTAGTAACTCAATTAATAAAAGCTCTTTACAGAAACAGTATAATGAAAATCTTACTCACACTCAAAAAACTAGTAAACATAATACAAGTAATACACGCACACAAATAACATTGCTCAAGTCTATAATTGATAATTTTCATGCACAAATACAATATGGTCCAGAATATATTTGTACTATTTGTAATCAGATGTGGCACAAACAAACAGTAAAAGGCACACACAATATTAATAAACATAAAACTTTTATAGAATGTAACATTAGCAAACAAAAAACAAACTATATATGCACTACATGCTACAAATATATTAGCAAAGGGAAAATACCACCTGCTTCTGTTTGTAATGGAATGAACTTTCCTAATATACCACCTGAACTATATTTACATAATTTGGAAGAAAGATTAGTATCACCAAGAATACCCTTTTTGCAAATTAGAACATTACCACGTGGCTTCCAAAAATCATTATCAGGTGCTGTTGTTAATGTTCCATCTGATGTTATGACAACTGTTACAATATTACCAAGACAAATAAATGATAGTATGACAATACCAATTAAGTTGAAACGCAAATTAAGCTATAAATCATACACACATTTTGAAAATGTAAGACCTAACATAGTAAAAAATGCAGCTTTATGGTTAGCACACAATAGCAATTTGTACAAAGAATATGGAGTAACGGTAAACACAGATTGGGAATACACACCAGAAGAAACAAACTGTAATATTAACACTTCTGAAGCAAACGATACATCTACTAGTACAGATAACATACTAGCAGGTAATTTAGATACATTGTTAACAAATGAAACAATTACAACAAATAACATTAATATTTTAAGTTTAGCCCCTGCAGAACATAACACACCACGTGGATTATATGAAGATAAAGATTCTGAATATTTAGCATTCCCAACAATATTTGGTGGAGAACGTAGACCATCAAATAAAGATAGACATATACCAGTACATTACAGTACAATATGTCAATGGGAATTAAGAAGTTGTGACAGAAGTGTAGCTAATTGTATAACAAATATATTTTTTAAGTTAAAAAAATTACATATAAAACAAATACAAGACAAAATATATATATCACTAAAAAAACATTTTAATAGTGGTAAAGTTATTACAGTAAAAGATATAAAAGACAATCTGCAAGGCATACTACAATACGATGAAGGGTACAAAATACTAAAAACTATACGAAGTTCTCCTCCATACTGAGAAAATTGTAAAAGGGATATATTTGCAATGATAAGGCAATTGGGGATACCAACACTATTTCTGACTTTATCAGCAGCAGAAACAAAATGGTATCATTTAATAAATATACTGTTACGCATTGACAATAAAAATGAATGCACTAGAGAACAATTTCAAAGTATGTCCTGGGAAACAAAATGCACACTAATACAGCAAAACCCTATTACATGTTCACGTCATTTTGACTATCAAGTTAGAAAATTATTCAATTGTATATTATTACACAAAAGTAATCCCATAGACAAAATTGTGGATTACTTTTACAGAATAGAATTTCAACAACAAGGATCACCACATATACATGCTTTGCTATGGGTTAATAATGCTCCGCAATATGGCAAATCAAAAGACAGTGAAGTAATACAATTTATAGACAAACACATAACATGTACAAAGACACAAGACACACACATTGAGCATTTACTACCATTACAAAAACATGGACATACTAAAAATTGTCGCATAAAACATAAGAAAACATGCAAATATCAATATCCTAAATATCCTATGAGACATACAGTTATACTAGAACCATTACAATTAGACAAAACAGATAAAATATTAAAGCAGCACATAGATTTAATACATACAACAATGAATACACAACAGTTTAATAGCTATACATTTGAACAATTTTTACAATGTATGCAATTAACCGAAGAACAATATATAACATGCATACAATATTTAATAGAAAAAACAACTATAGTTTTAAAAAGAACACCAGCTGAATGTTTTATCAATAATTATAATGATATAATTTTACAAGCATAGCAAGCTAACATAGATTTACAGTATATTTTAGATGCTTATGCTTGTGCTGTATATATTGTTTCATATATTAGTAAATCACAGCGAGGATTAAGTAAAATAATTGCACAAGCTGCAAAAGAAGTGTACCATAATCCAAACATTAAAGAACAATTAAAGAATATAGGTAACAAATTCTTAAATTGTACTGAAATGAGTGCACAAGAGGCAGCTTACCTCATTTTGCAAATTCCATTAAGGAAAAGTTCAAGGTCATTTGTATTCATTAATACAAACATGCCAGATAAGCGAACATACTTGATGAAAGACATGAATACAATTAACTCATTGCCAGATACATCAAGTAATATACAATTTGACAATATAATTGTTAAATACAGCCATCGGCCAATAACATTAGAACAGTGTACTTTAGCTGACTATGCATCCAAATACAATAAAACAATTAAGCAAAAAAAAAAAAAAAATCCAAAACAACTATGACAATTTACTTTTAGAAACTAACTTTTATAGTTCAGATGAAGAAGAACTTCAAATAAATGACTTACTTGATGAAAAAAGCAGCATAATATATACAAAGCGTAAACAACAAAAAATTATCCGGTATTGTAGATTTAGCAAACTAAATGACTCAGAGAATTATTACAGAGAATTATTAATGCTTTATTATCCATGGAGAATAGAGAGCAACATAATTAGTACTAAAGACACTTACTATGAAAGATACCTGCAAGTCCAAAAAAAAGTTGATGAAAATCATAATATGTATAATAAACAAACTGATATAGCTAACAAATGTAATACATCTATAGACAATGGCCCTATGCTTACACCTACACTATCACCCATAGCAGAAGTACTAATTGATGATATAGACAATGACACACAATTATATGAACAGCAACCACAATATGACATATCATTCGATTTAGGTATTAGAAGTACTGCTGAAGAGGAAATATTAATAAATAATATACTACCACAAGACAAATACAATGATATCATGCAAAATTTAACAGCTGAGCAGCTTAACTTTATATATCACCACTTAAATTGGATTAAAACACGAGACACACCTTGCTATACTTTTTGTACTGGTGGTGCAGGAGTAGGTAAAGGCTTTCTTATAACTGCACTTTATCAAACTCTATTACGATACTACAATACTAAAGCAGGAGAAAATCCTGACAACATTTATATATTACTTACAGCACCAACAGGAAAAGCAGCACATAATATAAATGGCAGAACACTGCATAGCACATTTAAAATACCGGTGGCACAGACCTTAACATATAAGCAGCTAACCCATGAAAACAGGAGTGCACTCCAAAACCAACTTATGCATTTAAAAGTACTAATAATAGATGAAATATCAATGGTAGGTGCAAATATGTTTAATTTCATACACAATAGATTGCAAGAAATTAAAGCGTCTAACCAGCCTTTCGGAGGCATATCTATTTTAGCAATTGGAGATTTCTATCAATTAAAGCCTGTTTTCGACACATACATATTTGCCAATTCAAAACATTTGTATGGACCATTAAGTACAAACTTATGGCAAACACATTTTTAATTATATGAACTCACAAAAATAATAAGACAGCAAAATGATCTACCATTTGCACAAATGCTCAATAGATTAAGAATAGGTAAGCATACAGAAATTGATATAAGAAACATAAAATTACAAGAAATAGAACCTCACCCAAGTATTATACAAACTATACCATATATAATGTCTACTAACAAAGAAGTAAATGCAATAAATAACAAAGTTTTAATGCACCATATACAACACAATGCAGTTTATACAACATTAGCAATAGATACAGTTGCTTCAGACTTAAGTCAGGAAGTAAAGCAAGCAATATTAAAACAATTACCAGCAGACTCAACAAAAACAATGGGCTTAGCAAACATATTGCATATTGCAATTAAACTACGCTATGATTTAACTTCTAATATCAATGTAAATGATGGCTTAACTAACGGTGCAACAGGGATAGTCGAATATGTAGATAATGCAAATAACACACCAATTGTAGTGTGGATAAATTTTGATAATTGCAATGTAGGTAAATATACAAGACAACAAAACAAACACCTGTATCATATTAACATTTCACATAATTGGACATCAATACTACCTATATCAAGACATTTTCAGTTCACCAAAAAATGTATCACAATAATACGAAAACAATTCCCATTGCGGCAATCATCTGCACGCACTATACATAGAACACAAGGCGAAACAATAGAGACCCTGTATATACATTTTAATAGTAACAAAATACATCATTTACATTATGTAGCTATAAGCAGAGCAAAATCATTAAAAAACATATATATTAAAAATTTTGAGGAAACAAAAATACTAATACACCCAAAAGTACATGAAGAAATGCTACGCTTAAGAACATATATGTTATTAGAAATATCTGTACCACAAATTCAACAATATAACAACCATTTTACAATTATAGTGCATAATATACTCTCATTACAAAAAAAATTCAAAGCAATGATAGCAGACACTAATATATTAAATGCTGATGTTTTATGCTTAACAGAAATAAATACAACACAGAAAGCAGATGTTAATAGCTTTATAATTGACCATTATCATATGATGTTATTTGACAAATTTCATAACCAACATACAAACCATGGCATTGCAGTATATTACAATAAAAAACACATCTTACAACCAATATTTACAACACACCAACAAATTGACATTTTACAATTCACAAAACATATCAATAGCACAAACTACCTCATAATAATTATATACAAACCACCAAAAGTCCCAATACAAACATTATTGCAAGTCTTAACTACAACTTTAAATGTGTATCCTAACTATAAGTATGTAATAATGGGCGATTTAAATATAGATTTACAAACAGCAACACACAATACTAATGTGTTAATAAACTACATAACAACACACTTTAACTGCAGCCAAAAAATAAACACACTTACAACAGAATACAATTCTTTGTTAGATCATATATTTACTAATGAAGATACACCACATTATGGAACATTAGAATCATATTACAGTGATCACAAACCAATATGGATAGCTATTTAACTAAAATGTATAATATAACTGCATTTCTATTTACAGATAATTTTCATTCAAGAATATTTGACTAGAATGTTGAATTAACAACTGCATTTCTCTTTACAGATGATTTCCATTCAAGAATTAAAAGACATGAAACAAGAGGATGCAAAGCCATACCAAAAGGCAGTACGTGTCAACATTATTAAATGTTCAACAAAGACCCATTATCGCAATGCAAAACAAGAGAACAAAGTATTATATCATATGGCTCTGGCAGATCAAAGTGGCTCTATTAAAGCAACATGTTATAAAGAGGATTATTATACTCAAACAAAAGAACAAAATGGAATGCTATCACAATCAGTGATGTCATCAGTGATGTCACTGACCATGTCATGAGTGATGTAATATGTGACGTCATCAGCAGTGCATTGCGGGGCGCGAGTTATAGTTAGCTGAACTAACTATAACGGGGAATTTCTATGGTTTTGTACGAGTGAAATGTCCAACTAACTATAACTGTCCCTAAAACCTATGGTTTTTTCAGTGAATTTCAAAGGTTTTTTAAATGCTAATTTCTAACTATAACGTGTCTGAAACCTATGGTTTTTTCAGTGAATTTCAAAGGTTTTTTAAATGCTAATTTCTAACTATAACGTGCCTGAAACCTATGATTTTTAAGTGAATTTCAAAGGTTTTTTTAAATGCTAGTTTCTAACTATGCCTACAGAGGTAGGACATGTGAAGAAAGAAGAAAAAACGCACAGAAAGAAGCAAAAGATGTGCAGAAAGAACCAACAGAGGAGCAGAAAGAGGCCTTGTTGCAAAATCATCCTGTGCCCACAACTTTTTCAGACGGGTACTGGTGGTAACTGACTCTGACTAACCAGAGCCAGTGCTATGCTAAAAGACACTTAGAATACAGTGAAAACACCTACATACACTAGGGAACACTATGCGTTGGGGTACCCCTGTGATTAGCATGACCTCCTCTGCAAGTCCCTAGTACATAATAGGGCAGGGGGATTAAAACTACCTCTTAAAACGCGCTACAGGGCGGGGGGGCCTGAGGTGACATGTGTGCAAACGCACCCCGTAGCGCGTTTTAAGTTGCGGGATTAAGTCCCCTTGAATTCTGAGGGTCCATAGGGCCCAACTAGCCCCCCAGGTACCTACAGTTAGGACCACATAGCTGAGTTGCAGAGAGGCGTTCCGAGGCCACGCACCTTTTTCACCTCTCTGCAACGCAACTCTGTTGTGCTTACTGAAGGTACCTGGTGGGCTAGTTGGCCCCAGGGTCCCTCAGGATTCAAAGGGAATTAATTCCCCAACTTAAAACGCACCACAGGGCGTGTTTGCGCACATGTCACCTGAGGCCCCGCCCCTCCGTTCACCACTGTGCAAACGCGCCCCGTGGTGCGTTTTAATTTGGGGGATTAGGTCACCTTGAATCCTGAGGGTCCCTGGGGCCCAACTAGCCCACTAGGTACTTCCAGTAAGCACCACAGGCCTGCGTTGCAACGCCTGTAACAAATTGTGCAGTTGTGTTTAGGTAGTGAAGAGGGTCGTGCTGGGGGTAGTGTTTTAGGGTTTAGGGTAGTGCAGTGGTATTTGTGTAGTGTAGGGGGTCATGCTGGGGGTAGATTTAGGGTTTAGGGTAGTGCAGTGGTGTTTGGGTAGTGTAGGGAGTCGTGCTGGGGGAGTGTTTTAGGGTTTAGGGTAGTGCAGTGGTGTTTGGGTAGTGTAGGGGGTCGTGCTGGGGGTAGTGTTTTAGGGTTTAGGGTAGTGCAGTGGTGTTTGGGTAGTGTAGGGGGTCGTGCTGGGGGTAGTGATTTAGGGTAGTGCAGTGGTGTTTGGGTAGTGTAGGGGGTACTGCTGGGGGTAGTGTTTTAGGGTTTAGGTTAGTGCAGTGGTGTTTGGGTAGTGTAGGGGTACTGCTGGGGGTAGTGTTTTAGGGTTTAGGGTAGTGCAGTGGTGTTTGTGTAGTGTAGGGGGTAGTGTTTTAGGGTTTAGGGTAGTGCAGTGGTGTTTGTGTAGTGTAGGAGGTCGTGTTTTAGGGTTTAGGGTTGTGCAGTGGTCTTTGGGTAGTGTAGGGAGTCGTGCGGGGGTAGTGTTTTAGGGTTTAGGGTAGTGTAGGGGGTCATGCGGGGGTTGTGTTTTAGGGATTAGGGTAGTGCATTGGTGTTTGGGTAGTGTAGGGGGTCATGCGGGGGGTAGTGTTTTAGGGTTTAGGGCAGTGCAGTGGTGTTTGGGTAGTGTAGGGGGTCGTACTGGGGGAGTGTTTTAGGGTTTAGGGCAGTGCAGTGGTGTTCGGGTAGTGTAGGGGGTCGTGCTGGGGGAGTGTTTTAGGGTTTAGGGCAGTGCAGTGGTGTTCGGGTAGTGTAGGGGGTCGTGCTGGGGGAGTGTTTGAGGGTTTAGGGCAGTGCAGTCGTGTTCGGGTAGTGTAGGGGGTTGTGCTGGGGGTAGTATTTTAGGGTTTAGGGTAGTGCAGTGGTGTTTGGGCAGTGTAGGGGGTAATGCTGGGGGTGGTGTTTTAGGGTTTAGGGCAGTGCAGTGGTGTTCGGGCAGTGTAGGGGGTCATGCAGGGGGTGGTGTTTCAGGGTTTAGGGCAGTGCAGTGGTGTTCGGGCAGTGTAGGGGTTCGTGCTGGGGCTGGTGTTTCAGGGTTTAGGGCAGTACAGTGGTGTTCGGGCAGTGTAGGGGGTCGTGCTGGGGCTGGTGTTTCAGGGTTTAGGGCAGTGCAGTGGTGTTCGGGCAGTGTAGGGGTTGTGCTGGGGCTGGTGTTTCAGGGTTTAGGGCAGTGCAGTGGTGTTCGGGCAGTGTAGGTGGTCGTGCTGGGGCTGGTGTTTCAGGGTTTAGGGCAGTGCAGTGGTGTTCGGGCAGTGTAGGGGGTCATGCTGGGGCTGGGGTTTCAGGGTTTAGGGCAGTGCAGTGGTGTTCGGGCAGTGTAGGGGGTCTTGCTAGGGTTGGTGTTTCAGAGTCTAGGGCAGTGCAGTGGTGTTCGGGCAGTGTAGGGGGTCTTGCTGGGGCTGGTGTTTCAGGGTTTAGGGCAGTGCAGTGGTGTTCGGGCAGTGTAGGGGGTCGTGCTGGGGTGGTGTTTCAGGGTTTAGGGCAGTGCAGTGGTGTTTGGGCAGTGTAGGGGGTCATGCTGGGGCTAGTGTTTCAGGATTTAGGGCAGAGCAATGGTGTTCAGGCAGTGTAGGGGTTTTGCTGGAGGTGGTGTTTCAGGGTTTAGGGCAGTGCAGTGGTGTTCCTGCAGTGTAGGGGGTGTTGTTTCAGCGTTTAGGGCAGTGGTGTTCAGGCAGTGTAGGGGGTCTTGCTGGGGTTGATGTGTCAGGGTTTAGGGCAGTGCCGTGGTGTTCGGGCAGTGTAGGGGGACGTGCTGGGGGTGGTGTTTCAGGGTTTAGGGCAGTGCAGTGGTGTTCCGGCAGTGTAGGAGGTCGTGCAGGGGGTGGTGTTTCAGGGTTTAGGGCAGTGCAGTGGTGTTCGGGCAGTGTAGGGGGTCATGCTGGGGGTGGTGTTTCAGGGTTTAGGGCAGTGCAGTGGTGTTCGGGCAGTGTAGGGTGTCGTGCTGAGGGGTGGTGTTTCAGGGTTTAGGGCAGTGCAGTGGTGTTCGGGCAGTGTAGGGGGTCGTGCAGGGGGTGGTGTTTCAGGGTTTAGGGCAGTGCAGTGGTGTTTGGGCAGTGTAGGGGGTCGTGCAGGGGTGGTGTTTCAGGGTTTAGGGCAGTGCAGTGGTGTTCGGCCAGTGTAGGTGGTCTTGCTGGGGGTGGTGTTTCAGGCTTTAGTGCAGTGGTGTTCGGGCAGTGTAGGGGGTCTTGCTGGGGGTGGTGTTTCAGGGTTTAGGGCAGTGCAGTGGTGTTTGGGCAGTGTAGGGGGTCTTGCTGGGGGTGGTGTTTCAGGGTTTAGGGCAGTGCAGTGGTGTTCGGGCAGTGTAGGGGTCGTGCTGGGGCTGGTGTTTGAGGGTTTAGGGTAGTGCAGTGGTGTTCGGGCAGTGTAGGGGGTCGTGCTGGGGCTGGTGTTTCAGGGTTTAGGGCAGTGCAGTGGTTTTCGGGCAGTGTAGGCGGTCGTGCTGGGTCTGGTGTTTCAGGGTTTAGGGCAGTGCAGTGGTGTTCGGGCAGTGTACGGGGTTGTGCTGGGGCTGGTGTTTCAGGGTTTAGGGCAGTGCAGTGGTGTTCAGGCAGTGTAGGGGGTCGTGCTGGGGGTGGTGTTTCAGGGTTTAGGGCAGTGCAGTGGTGTTCGGGCAGTGTAGGGGGTCGTGCTGGGGCTGGTGTTTCATGGTTTAGGGCAGTGCAGTGGTGTTCGGGCAGTGTAGGGGGTCATGCTGGGGGTGGTGTTTCAGGGTTTTGGGCAGTGCAGTGGTGTTCGGGCAGTGTATGGGGGTCATGCTGGGGGTGGTGTTTCAGGGTTTAGGGCAGTGCAGTGGTGTACGGGCAGTGTAGGGGGTCTTGCTGGGGGTGGTGTTTCAGGGTTTAGGGCAGTGGTGTTCGGGCAGTGTAGGGGGTCTTGCTGGGGGTAGTGTTTCGGGGTTTAGGGCAGTGCAGTGGTGTTCGTGCAGTGTAGGGGGTCGTGCTGGGGGTGTTGTTTCAGGGTTTAGGGCAGTGCAGTAGTGTTCGGGCAGTGCAGTAGTGTTCGGGCAGGGGGTGGTGTTTCAGGGTTTAGGGCAGTGCAGTGGTGTTCGGGCAGTGTAGGGGGTCGTGCTGGGGGTGGTGTTTCAGGGTTTAGGGCAGTGCAGTGGTGTTCGGGCAGTGTATGGGTCGTTCTGGGGCTGGTGTTTCAGGGTTTAGGGCAGTGCAGTGGTGTTCGGGCAGTGTAGGGGGTCATGTAGGGTGTGGTGTTTCAGGGTTTAGGGCAGTGCAGTGGTGTTCGGGCAGTGTAGGGGGTCTTGCTGGGGGTAGTGTTTCAGGGTTTAGGGCAGTGCAGTGGTGTTCGGGCAGTGTAGGAGGTATTGCTGGGGGTAGTGTTTCAGGGTTTAGGGCAGTGCAGTGGTGTTCGGGCAGTGTAGGGGTCATGCTGGGGGTGGTGTTTCAGGGTTTAGGGCAGTGCAGTGGTGTTCGGGCAGTGTAGGGGGTCGTGAAGGGGTGGTGTTTCAGGGTTTAGGGCAGTGCAGTGGTGTTCGGGCAGTGTAGGGGGTCATGCTAGGGTATGTGTTTCAGGGTTTAGGGCAGTGCAGTGGTGTTCGGGCAGTGTAGGGGGTCGTGCAGGGGCTGGTGTTTCAGGGTTTAGGGCAGTGCAGTGGTGTTCGGGCAGTGTAGGGGGTCATGCTGGGGCTGGTGTTTGAGGGTTTCGGGTAGTGCAGTGGTGTTCGGGCAGTGTAGGGGGTCGTGCTGGGGCTGGTGTTTCAGGGTTTAGGGCAGTGCAGTGGTTTTCGGGCAGTGTAGGTGGTCGTGCTGGGTCTGGTGTTTCAGGGTTTAGGGCAGTGCAGTGGTGTTCGGGCAGTGTACGGGGTTGTGCTGGGGCTGGTGTTTCAGGGTTTAGGGCAGTGCAGTGGTGTTCGGGCAGTGTAGGGGTCGTGCTGGGGGTGGTGTTTCAGGGTTTAGGGCAGTGCAGTGGTGTTCGGGCAGTGTAGGGGGTCGTGCTGGGGCTGGTGTTTCATGGTTTAGGGCAGTGCAGTGGTGTTCGGGCAGTGTAGGGGGTCGTGCTGGGGGTGGTGTTTCAGGGTTTAGGGCAGTGCAGTGGTGTTCGGGCAGTGTAGGGGGTCATGCTGGGGGTGGTGTTTCAGGGTTTAGGGCAGTGCAGTGGTGTACGGGCAGTGTAGGGGGTCTTGCTGGGGGTGGTGTTTCAGGGTTTAGGGCAGTGGTGTTCGGGCAGTGTAGGGGGTCTTGCTGAGGGTAGTGTTTCGGGGTTTAGGGCAGTGCAGTGGTGTTCGTGCCGTGTAGGGGGTCGTGCTGGGGGTGGTGTTTCAGGGTTTAGGGCAGTGCAGTAGTGTTCGGGCAGTGTAGGGGATCGTGCAGGGGGTGGTGTTTCAGGGTTTAGGGCAGTGCAGTGGTGTTCGGGCAGTGTAGGGGGTCGTGCTGGGGGTGGTGTTTCAGGGTTTAGGGCAGTGCAGTGGTGTTCGGGCAGTGTATGGGTCATTCTGGGGCTGGTGTTTCAGGGTTTAGGGCAGTGCAGTGGTGTTCGGGCAGTGTAGGGGTCTTGCTGGGGGTGGTGTTTCAGGGTTTAGGGCAGTGCAGTGGTGTTCGGGCAGTGTAGGGGGTCGTGCTGGGGGTGGTGTTTCAGGGTTTAGGGCAGTGGGTTCGGGCAGTGTAGGGGGTCTTGCTGGGGGTGATGTTTCAGGGTTTAGGGCAGTGCAGTGGTGTTCGGGAAGTGTAGGAGGTCTTGCTGGGGGTAGTGTTTCAGGGTTTAGGGCAGTGCAGTGGTGTTCGGGCAGTGTAGGGGTCATGCTGGGGGTGGTGTTTCAGGGTTTAGGGCAGTGCAGTGGTGTTCGGGCAGTGTAGGGGGTCGTGAAGGGGGGTGTGTTTCAGGGTTTAGGGCAGTGCAGTGGTGTTCGGGCAGTGTAGGGGGTCGTGCTAGTGTATGTGTTTCAGGGTTTAGGGCAGTGCAGTGGTGTTCGGGCAGTGTAGGGGGTCGTGCAGGGGCTGGTGTTTCAGGGTTTAGGGCAGTGCAGTGGTGTTCGGGCAGTGTAGGGGGTTGTGCTGGGGGTAGTGTTTTAGGGTTTAGGTTAGTGCAGTGGTGCTTGTGTAGTGTAGGGGGTCGTGCTGGGGGTAGTGTTTTAGGGTTTAGGGTAGTGCAGTGGTGTTTGTGTAGTGTAGGGGGTCATGTTTTAGGGTAGTGCAGTGGTGTTTGGGTAGTGTAGGGGGTCGTGCTGGGGGTAGTGTTTTAGGATTTAGGTTAGTGCAGTGGTGTTTGGGTAGTGTAGGGGGTCGTGCTGGGGTAGTGTTTTAGGGTTTAAGGTAGTGCAGTGTTGTTTGTGTAGTGTAGGGGGTCGTGCTGGGGGTAGTGTTTTAGGTTTTAGGGTAGTGCAGTGGTGCTTGTGTAGTGTAGGGGGTCGTGCCAGGGGTAGTGTTTTAGGGTTTAGGGTAGTGCAGTGGTGTTTGTGTAGTGTAGGGGGTCATGTTTTAGGGTAGTGCAGTGGTGTTTGGGTAGTGTAGGGGGTCGTGCTGGGGGTAGTGTTTTAGGATTTAGGTTAGTGCAGTGGTGTTGGGGTAGTGTTTTAGGGTTTAGGGTAGTGCAGTGGTGTTTGTGTAGTGTAGGGGGTCATGCTGGGGGTAGTGTTTTAGGGTTTAGGAAAGTGCAGTGGTGCTTGTGTAGTGTAGGGGTCGTGCTGGGGTAGTGTTTTAGGGTTTAGGGTAGTGCAGTGGTGTTTTTGTAGTGTAGGGGGTCATGTTTTAAGATGCAACGCTCCAATACCTGACCAGTCTGCACTACATAAAACTGCAAAAAAACTAAAAATAAAAAGTGTTTTGCACACTTTTGTCATTGGGCTATATGTGGGCTACATCTGGGTAATATTTGTGCTACATTTGGGCTCTTTTTTCACTGGTGGCCATCTTGGAAGACTTCTTTGTTATGAAGTTTCCTAATTTCCTCATTTACTGCAGTCTCCTCAGTAGGAAATGCTTTCAGTTTTTTACTTTGATTCCATCAAGAAGGCATTCAGATGTGTCACACATTTGCCATAAATTCAGAATGTTATTACTCTAGTTGTTCATTAGATCACTCTAGTAAAGCTACTGCTCACCAAGGAGTTAACTGGAAGTCTACTGCTGGTATTGAAAGTGATTGTTTCAGTCTGCATGTCAGAATTTTCTAATGAAATAGAAGAGGATTTGAGATCTCACTTAAAACATGCACTAAATTTTCTTTTTGCAGCACTAACCATAATTTCTATGGCAAAATGAACCCCCTCATTTTGTTCCTTTTTAAATTAAATGTATTAAGTGTTACCAGTTTATTCCAATCAAGATGGCTTCAGGTGTGCCATACTTTTGTCATAAGTAAGGCTGTTAGCACTCTAGTTGTTCTTTAGAACACTCTGGGAAGCTGCAGTAGAACACAAAGGCATCAACTGACAGGCTGCTCCTGTTGAAATATAACAGGAAGATATTTGAGATCTCACTTAAAACATGTCCTTATTTTTCTTTCTACAGCACTAACCATAATTTCTATGGCAAAATGAACCCCCTCATTTTGTTCCTTTTTAAATTAAATGTTTTAAGTGTTACCAGTTTATTCCAATCAAGATGGCTTCAGGTGTGCCATACTTTTGTCATAAGTAAGACTGTTAGCGCTCTAGTTGTTCTTTAGAACACTCTGGGAAGCTGCAGTAGAACACAAAGGCATCAACTGACAGGCTGCTCCTGTTGAAATATAACAGGAAGATATTTGAGATCACACTTGAAACATGTCCTAATTTTTCTTTCTACAGCACTAACCATAATTTCTATGACAAAATGAACCCCATCATTTTGTTCCTTTTTAAATTAAATGTTTTAAGTGTTACCAGTTTATTCCAATCAAGATGGCTTCAGGTGTGCCATACTTTTGTCATAAGTAAGGCTGTTAGCACTCTAGTTGTTCTTTAGAACACTCTGGGAAGCTGCAGTAGAACACAAAGGAATCAACTGACAGTCTCTGCCCTTGTTGGATGTACATGTTTTACTCAGAATGTCAGACTTCATTCTCACATGACTGAGAAAGATAATGTGAATTTACAGAAAATATGCTCTCATTTTAGCTTCTGGAACACCTTCC
Source organism: Calotriton arnoldi (assembly GCA_963921515.1). Lineage (NCBI taxonomy): Eukaryota > Metazoa > Chordata > Amphibia > Caudata > Salamandridae > Calotriton > Calotriton arnoldi. The sequence continues at coordinate 386,606 of CAWUFW010009287.1, forward strand.
AAAACTCTATGGGACAAGCATGTGAAAATAGTTTTCTCTCAAACATGATTCATGATATCCCAGCAGAAGGTTTTTCACAGGGAAAATCACCTTAGAACACACCACAATTCCTGAAATTAGTATGGTACCATCAACAAATGAATTCTAATGTAACTAAAGTCTGTTATCACCCTTTATAGTTCTCCTTTTGGTAACCCTCAAAATCTTCGATTCACTACAATGCATTTCAATGGTACTATCATTTATATTGGTCCCAAGAAGGCTGCCAGCAATTCCAGGATGAAGTGCTGACAGCCAATCAGATCTCACGATGACATGTGTGGTTAGGCACCGCCCAGATATATATGTGTTTTTACTTTTGATTTTCTCAGCAACTACTGAACGGATTTACACCATTTAACAAAAAGGGTTCTTTTTGAACCAAGAACTACCTCTGTGCCTAATTTGGTGTAATTCCGTTCAGCAGTTCGGGCTGTAGCCTTGCATAAAGTTTCCTATGGGAAATTGATTTTTGACTCTTATTTTTTAATTTCTCCGCAACTACGGAATGGATTTACACCATTTAACAAAAGGGTTCTTTCTGAACCAAGAACTACCTCTTTGCCAAATTTGGTGTAATTCCGTTCAGCAGTTCGGGCTGTAGCCGTGTCTAAAGTTTCCTATGGGAAAATGAATGGGGAAAACACGTTTTGGGACCCCCTTTTTCTCGGCCCCCGCTTAACGAATCACCCTGAGACTTTCAGGGTAGGAGCGGACCGGAGCGGGCCATAAAGTTTGAAAATTTCGCGAAGATTCGTCAACCGACGCAAGAGTTATTTCAAATAGAATGTCGCGGATTTCCTATGGAAAATAGGTCCTAACTATAACTATCTACTGGCGAGAAAAAAGGGGGGTCCCAAAACACGTTTTCCCCATTCATTTTTACATAGGCTCATTTCATCACAGCTACAGCCCGAACTGCTGAACGGAATTACACCAAATTTGGCAAAGAGGTAGCCCTTGGTTCAGTGTCGTGCCTTTTGCTTAAATGGTGTAAATCCGTTCAGTAGTTTCTCAGAAAATCACAAATAAAATCACATATATATCTATGGCCGAGTAGGGTCCGCGTACCCTCTCGATCACGAGCTGCATGCTAATTGGCTGTCAACACTACAAATCAGGAAGTGTTGGCAGCCATTTTGTCCCTCGGTAGAACCGAGGGACAGAAACAAGTGCGCAAAACGCACAAAGGGGGCAGGGTAGAAACACCCTGACCCCTAGGTCTGCTCAGGGGGTCCCACAAGGACCCCTGGGCAGAAAAGCATTTTTTTTTTTAAATCAGCGGGATGCGAATCCCGCCGAGAAAAAAAGAAACAAGTGCGCAAAACGCACAAAGGGGGCAGGGTAGAAGCACCCTGACCCCTAGGTCTGCTAAAAAAAAAAAATCGGCAGGATGCGCTCAGGGTGCGCGGATCTCCCGCGCTTCGATGCAAATTTGCCCCCGGATGGCCCAAGTCCTGGGGCATGTGGGGGGTGGGTTTATTGTTTATGGGGGGGCCTCTAAGGCCCCCCAAGCCCCGGGGACCGCCACCCCCCGGGGCTTTCTAATAAAAATGGTGCGGGAGGGCTCTGAGCCCTCCCGCAGCCCCGGGGACCGCCACCCCCCGGGGCTTCTTTTTTAAATTTTTAAATACCTGTGTGGGGGGCTCCAGCCCCCCCACACGCCCCGGGGACCGCCACCTCCCCGGGGCACTAAAAATTTTTAAATGGGGGTCCGTTTTGGACCCCGAAGCCCCGGGGACCACCACCTCCCCGGGGCTTTGCAGATGTGGGGAGGGGGGCCGCGCGGCCCCCCTCCTGGAGCCTGTAATGGCCCTGGGGACCGCCACCCCCCAGGGCCGGCTCCTGCAGTGTCCCGGGGTGCCTACCCCCGGGACACTGTAGTTTGCTATGGCAGGACGGGAGCCTCGCGGCTCCCGTCCTGCCATAGCAAACTGCTTTGGATATTGGAAGAGAGAGCAGGAAACCTGCTCTCGCTTCCAATCTCCAAAGCAAATTGCTTTTCCACACAGGGAGCTGCATGTTAGCAGCTCCCCATGTGGAAAAGCAATGCCGGCTCCCAAGGGACGCGGGGAGCCGGCGGGACTGTGGGGGGATTGGGGACCCCCACAGTCCCCAATGGAGAGGGCCAGCCCCGGGGATGGGGTCCCCGGGGCAAGTAGTGGCTCGGGAGTGGGGCCACGCGGCCCCCTCCCCAAAATGAAAAAGAAAAAAAAGGCCGGGCCCCGGGGGATGGGGTCCCCGGGGCCATAAGTGGCCTGAGGAGGGGGGCAATGCAGCCCCCCTCCATAAGTAAAAAAAAAAAAAGAGAGCCCATGCCCCGGGGGATGGGGTCCCGGGGCCGATTAAGGCCTAGGGAGGGGGCCACACGGCCCCCTTCCAATTTCTTTAAATTAAAACAAAATATTAGGGGGCAGGCCCTGGGGCATGGGGTCCCCAGGGCCAAAAAAATAGAAAAAGAAGGGGGGCCACACAGCCACCCTTCTTAAAAAACAAATTTAAAAAAATACCGGCATCGCGCAGGAGGCCACGCCCCCTCCTTGGAGCACTCTGCAAATGCGCCCCTGGCGCGTTTGCAGATGGGGAATGAATTCCCCTTGAATACTGGGGGTCCCTGGGGGCCAACTAGCCCACCAGGAACCTCCAGTATGCGCCAGGGGCTGCGTTGCAGAGAGGTGTACAGAGGCCACGCCCTCTTTACACCTCTCTGCAACGCAGCTCTGTGGCGCTTTTGGAGGTACATGGTCAGCTAGTTGGCCCCCAGGGACCCTCAGGATTCAAGGGGACTTAATCCCCCAACTTAAAACGGGCCACGGGGTGCGTTTGCACAGTGGTGAAGGGAGGGGGGCGGGGCTTCAGGTGACATGTGTGCAAGCAGGCCCCGTGGCGCGTTTTAAGATGGGGAATTAAATCCCCTTCAATCCTGAGGGTCCCTGTGGGCCAACTAGCCCACCAGGTACCTCCAGTAAGCGCCACGGAGCTGCGTTGCAGAGTGTTGTAAAAGGGGCGTGGCCTCTGAACACCTCTTTGCAACGCAGCTCTCTGGCGCATACTGGAGGTATCTGGTGGGCTAGTTGGCCCCTAGGGACCCTCGGAATTGAGGAGGAATTAATTCTCCAACTTGAAACGCGCCACTGGGTGTGTTTGCAGACATGTCACCTCAGGCCCCACCCCCTTCCTTCACCATTGTGCAAATATTCCTCTAAAATCAGCCGAACTACGAAATCCGATTTACTCACCTGTTATCAGGAGAGACCTCAGTGCTGCACCTTTGAGCCCAGTACTGATCCTGAAAAGTAATTTTAACCGTACTTACCAGTAACTTGAATTTCCTTCCATAGGATATCATTGACTGGTTTCACTTGGAAATTCTTCTAAGTGTGGAGTTTTGGAACTTTATAATATTCCTATAAAATCAGCCGAATTACGAATTCCGATTTACTCACCTGTTATCAGGAGAGACCTCAGTGCTGCATCTTTCAGCCCAGTACTGATCCTGAAAAGTAATTTTAACCGTACTTACCAGTAACTTGAATTTCCTTCCATAGGATATCATTGCCTGCTTTTTGCTGAAAAAGTTTCTAAGTGTCGATTTTTGAAACATACAAATATTGCTCTAAAATCAGCCGAAATACGAATTCCGATTTACTCACCTGTTATCAGGAGAGACCTCAGTGCTGCATCTTTCAGCCCAGTACTGATCCTGAAAAGTAATTCTAACCGTACTTACCAGTAACTTGAATTTCCTTCCATAGGCTAACATTAACTGGTTTCACTTGGAAATTCTTCTAAGTGTGCAGTTTTGGAACTTTATAATATTCCTCTAAAATCAAACGAACTACGAATTCCGATTTACTCACCTGTTATCAGGAGAGACCTCAGTGCTGCATCTTTCAGCCCAGTACTGATCCTGAAAAGTAATTCTAACCGTACTTACCAGTAACTTGAATTTCCTTCCATAGGCTAACATTGACTGGTTTCACTTGGAAATTCTTCTAAGTGTGCAGTTTTGGAACTTTATAATATTCCTCTAAAATCAGCCGAAATACGAATTCCGATTTACTCACCTGTTATCAGGAGAGACCTCAGTGCTGCATCTTTCAGCCCAGTACTAATCCTGAAAAGTAATTTTAACCGTACTTACCAGCAACTTGAATTTCCTTCCATAGGCTAACATTGACTGGTTTCACTTGGAAATTCTTCTAAGTGTGGAGATTTGGAACTTTATAATATTCCTCTAAAATCAACCGAACTACGAATTCCGATTTACTCACCTGTTGTCAAGAGAGAACCCAGTGCTGCATCTTTTAGCCCAGCACTGACCCTGAAAAGTAATTCTAACCGTACTTACCAGTAACTTATATTTCCTTCCATAGGAATCCATTGTCTGGTTTTCAGCAGAAAAGTTTCAAAGTGTCGATTTTCTCAAACTACAAATATTCCTTAAAAATCGCCTGTATGACTTAAACGCATTCTTTCAACTGTTTACAGGAGATGCACCAGTGCTGGATCCAGGATCCAACACTGAGTAAGAAAAGTCACGATAACACTACTTACCTGCTAAGTGAATTTCCTCCCATAGGATAACATTGGTGATTCTATGTGAAAAGTTTCTGTCAACTTTTAAAATACAATAATATTCCTTAAAAATCACTACTGTAACCAAAACGCTTTTACTCAACTGTTTACAGGAGATGTCCCAGGACTGAATCTAGGATCCAGTCCTGTGGTTAGAAAAGTAATCCATAAAGTAACTAATTGCATTTAACTAGAAATTCACATTGAGCTCAATGTTGCATGGTGTTTGAAATTGTTTTGCCCATTGCAACAACTGTAACTACTGTACTTAAAAGTCTATTGCCTATTTGCAAAGTATTTAAACTAAAGTAATTCATTCAGAGAAAGTATATTTTGTAATGTAATGTATAATGTAATTACAATGTAATTTAAAAAATAAAATATGTAAAAATAAATAGTTTAAAAAAATGTAGTAAATCAGTATCCAAAAAATAAATATAACAATTAATACATTTAAAAATTGTCATTTACAAAACCTTTGAAATTCACTGAAAAAAAACATAGGTTTCAGACATGTTATAGTTAGGAATTAGCATTTAAAAAACCTTTGAAATTCACTGAAAAAACCATAGGTTTTAGGGACAGTTATAGTTAGAAATTAGCATTTAAAAACCTTTGAAATTCACTGAAAAAACCATAGGTTTCAGACACGTTATAGTTAGAAATTAGCATTTAAAAAACCTTTGAAATTCACTGAAAAAACCATAGGTTTTAGGGACAGTTATAGTTAGTTGGACATTGCACTCGTACAAAACCCGTGAAATTCCCCGTTATAGTTAGTTCAGCTAACTATAACTCGCACCCGCAATTCACTGCTGATGACGTCACATATTACATCACTCATGACATGGTCAGTGACATCACTGATGACATCACTGATGACATCTCAAATGACATCACTGATGACATCATCCATGTGATAATTTCATGCATCTTCTCACACCCTAATATAACTTTTGATACACCCACTCTTATTTACAGAGTGCCATTCTCAAAACCATAGACACTCCAACACCAAAAACTACATACCCACTCACTGATTCTTAGGTCTACACACACATCCACTCACTCACCCGTACACTCACTCATACTTACAGTCACTCAGTACTGGACTATCATATGCACTCATACACCTATATAAACACTCACACACCGCCACTCATCCATAGAGGTACTCACACACCTAGTCAGTCATGCAAAAATTAATCACACACCCATTTACTCACCTATACAGTTATACACACACCAGCTCACTTACTCATACAAATACTAGCACATTCTTACGCTCTTATACAATAACTGATACAAGCACACACGCATCCATACAGCCACTCTCACAATCACACACTCTCACTTATAGCCTTTTAAATACTCTAACACACATATATACTGCCTTTTACATATGTAGTTACTCGCACATGTACCACTGAGATATACATTCACTCACTAACACACCCATACACACACTCACCCACCCAAGCAGTCCATCACAGACGCACTCTTCAAATCATGCACCCAGTGAATCACCCACTCACACATCTATGTACAGAGTCGCACACACCCCACCCACACAATCACTCAGGCACCCATACAGATACTCAGACAACCAATCAATAAATCATATAGACACTCATGTAGCTATTCACAAACCCATGCAGCCACTTACACAGCAACAGACAGACGGATACAGACATTCACCCAGTTTAGTCACTAACCCATGCATTCAGTAAGATACGTTTAATCACTCACTTATACAGTTAGTCACGCACCTACTAAATCATCCATACAGACACTTATACACCCACTCATTCTTCAATACGCCTTTCCCTATATACATTAAAAATATTTAAACTTTACAGAAACACAGTCACTAGATGATGTCATCAGTGATGTCATTTGAGATGTCATCAGTGATGTCATCAGTGATGTCACTGACCATGTCATGAGTGATGTAATATGTGACGTCATCAGCAGTGAATTGCGGGCGCGAGTTAGTAGTTAGCTGAACTAACTATAACGGGGAATTTCACGGGTTTTGTACGAGTGCAATGTCCAACTAACTATAACTGTCCCTAAAACCTATGGTTTTTTCAGTGAATATATATATATATATATATATATATATATATTTATATATTCACTGAAAAAACCATAGGTTTTAGGAAAGTTATAGTTAGTTGGACATTGCACTCGTACAAAACCCGTGAAATTCCCCGTTATAGTTAGTTCAGCTAACTATAACTCGCGCCCCCGCAATGCACTGCTGATGACGTCACATATTACATCACTCATGACATGGTCAGTGACATCACTGATGACATCACTGATGACATCTCAAATGACATCACTGATGACATCACTGATGACATCATCCAGTGACTGTGTGTTTCTGTAAAGTTTAACTATGTTTAATATATATAGGGAAAGGCGTATTGAAGAATGAGTGGTGTATAAGCGTCTGAATGGATGATTTAGTAGGTGCGTGACTGAGTCTATAAGTGAGTGATTAAACGTAACTTACTGGATGCATGGGTGAGTGACTAAACTGTGTGAATGTCTGTATCCGTCTGTCTGTTGTTGTGTAAGCAGCTGCATGGGTTTCTGACTAGCTAAATGAGTGTCTATATGGGTTATGGATTGGTTCTCTGAGTATCTGTATGGGTGCCTCAGTGTTTGTGTGGGTGGGGTGTGTGTGACTCTGTGCATAGATGTGTGAGTGGGTGATTCACTGGGTGCATGGTTTCAAGAGTACGCCTGTGATGGACTGTATGGGTGGGTGAGTGTGTGTATGGGTGTGTTAGTGATTGAATGTATATCTCAGTGGTACATGTGTGAGTAACTACATATGTGAAAGGCAGTATATATGTGTGTTGGAGTATATAAATGGCTATAAGTGAGAGTGTGTGATTGTGAGAGTGGCTATATGGATGAGTGTGTGCTTGCATCAGTGATTGCATAGGAGCGTAAGAATGTGCTAGTATTTTTATGAGTAAGTGAGCTGGTGTGTATAACTGTATAGGTGAGTAAATTGGAGTGTGATTAATTATTTGCATGACTGACTAGGTGTGTGAGTACCTCTATGGATGAGTTGCGTTGTGTGAGTGTTTATATAGGTGTATGAGTGCATATGATAGTCCTGTACTGAGTGACTGTAAGTATGAGTGACTGTACGGGTGAGTGAGTAGATGTGTGTGTGAGACCTAAGAATCAGTGAGTGGGTATGTACTTATTGGTATTGGAGTGTGTATGGTTTTGAGAATGGCAGTCTGTAATTTAGAGTGGGTGTATCAAAAGTTATATTAGGTGTGAGAAGATGCATTAAATTCTCACATGGATAATGTCATCAGTGATGTCATTTGAGATGTCATCAGTGATGTCATCAGTGATGTCACTGACCATGTCATGAGTGATGTAATATGTGACGTCATCAGCAGTGCATTGCGGTGGCGCGAGTTATAGTTAGCTGAACTAACTATAACGGGGGAATTTCAGGGGTTTTGTACGAGTGCAATGTCCAACTAACTATAACTTTCCCTAAAACCTATGGTTTTTTCAGTGAATTTCAAAGGTTTTTTAAATGCTAAACCCTAACTATAATAGGCCTGAAACCTATGGTTTTTTCAGTGAATTTCAAAGGTTTTTAAAATGCTAATTCCTAACTATAACAAGCCTGAAACCTATGGTTTTTTCAGTGAATTTCAAAGGTTTTTTAAATGCTAATTCCTAACTATAACATGTCTGAAACCTATGGTTTTTTTCAGTGAATTTCAAAGGTTTTGGAAATGACAATTTTTAAATGTATTAATTGTTATATATTTTTTTATACTGATTTACTACATTTTTTAAACTATTTATTTTTAGATATTTGATTTTTTAAATTACATTGTAATTACATTATACATTACATTACAAAATATACTTTCTCAGAATGAATTACTTTAGTTTAAATACTTTGCAAATAGGCAATAGACTTTTAAGTACAGTAGTTACAGTTGTTGCAATGGGAAACACAATTTCAAACACAATGCAACATTGAGCTCAATGTGAATTTCTAGCTAAATGCAATTAGTTACTTTATGGATTACTTTTCTAACCACAGGACTGGATCCTAGATTCAGTCCTGGGACATCTCCTGTAAACAGTTGAGTAAAAGCGTTTTGGTTACAGTAGTGATTTTTAAGGAATATTATTGTATTTTAAAAGTTGACACTTAGAAACTTTTTCACATAGAATCACCAATGTTATCATATGGGAGGAAATTCACTTAGCAGGTAAGTAGTGTTATCGTTACTTTTTCTTACTCAGTGGTGGATCCTGTATCCAGCACTGGTGCATCTCCTGTAAACAGTTGAAAGAATGCGTTTAAGTCATACAGGCGATTTTTAAGGAATATTTGTAGTTTGTGAAAATCGACACTTTGAAACTTTTCTGCTGAAAACCAGACAATGGATTCCTATGGAAGGAAATACAAGTTACTGGTAAGTACGGTTAGAATTACTTTTCAGGGTCAGTGCTGGGCTAAAAGATGCAGCACTGGGTTCTCTCCTGATAACAGGTGAGTAAATCGGAATTCGTAGTTCTGCTGATTTTAGAGGAATATTTGTATGTTTCAAAAATGACACTTAGAAACTTTTTCAGCAAAAAGCAGGCAATGATATGCTATGGAAGGAAATTCAAGTTACTGGTAAGTACGGTTAAAATTACTTTTCAGGATCAGTACTGGGCTGAAATATGCAGCACTGAGGTCTCTCTTGATAACAGGTGAGTAAATAGGAATTCGTATTTTGGCTGATTTTAGAGGAATATTATAAAGTTCCAAAACTCCACACTTAGAAGAATTTCCAAGTGAAACCAGTCAATGTTAGCCTATGGAAGGAAATTCAAGTTACTGGTAAGTACGGTTAAAATTAGTTTTCAGGATCAGTACTGGGCTGAAAGATGCAGCACTGAGGTCTCTCCTGATAACAGGTGAGTAAATAGGAATTCGTAGTTCGGCTGATTTTAGAGGAATATTTGCACAATGGTGAAGGGAGGGGCGGGGCCTGAGGTGACATCTGTACAAACGCGCCCCGTGGCGCGTTTTAAGTTGGGGGATTAAGTCCCTTTGAATCATGAGGGTCCCTGGGGTCCAACTAGCCCACCCTGTACCTCCAGTATGCGCCAGGGAGCTGCGTTGTAGAGAGGTGTTCAGAGGCCACGCCCTTTTTGCACCTCTCTGCAATGCAGCTCTGTGGCGCTTTCTGGACGTACCTTTTGGGCTAGTTGGCCCCAGGGACCCTCAGGATTGAAGGGGATTTAATTCCCCATCTTAAAACGCGCCATGGGGCCTCTTTGCACACATGTCACCTGAAGCCCCGCCCCCTCCCTTCACCACTGTGCAAACGCGCCCCGTGGCGCGTTTTAAGTTGGGGGATTAAGTCCCCTTGAATCCTGAGGGTCCCTGGAGTCCAACTAGCCCACCATGTACTTCTAAAAAGCGCCACAGAGCTGCGTTGCAGAGAGGTGTAAAAAGGGGCGTGGCCTCTGTACACCACTCTGCAACGCAACCCCCTGGCCATACTGGAGGTTCCTGGTGGGCTAGTTGGCCCCCAGGGACCCCCAGTATTCAAGGGGAATTACTTCCCCTTCTTAAAACGCGCCAGGGGGCGCGTTTGCAGGGTACTGCAGGGAGGGGGGCGTTTTTTCTAATTTTTTTTAATGGGAGGGGGGCTGCGTGGCCCCCCTTTCCTTGGCCACTTTTGGCCCCGGGGATCCCATCCCCCGGGGCATGCCCTCGATTTTTATTTTTTTAATTTGGAGGGGGGCTGCGTGGCCCCCCTCCTCAGGCCATTTAAGGCCCGGGGACCCCATCCCCCGGGGCCTGGCCTCTGATTGGGGACTGTGGGGGGGTCCCCAATCCCCCCACAGTTTCGCCGGCTCCCCGTGTCCTACGGGAGCCGGCATTGCTTTTCCACATGGGGAGCAGCTAACATGCTGCTCCTCATGTGGAAAAGCAATTGGGTTTATATTTTGAAAGAGAGAGCAGGTTTCCTGCTCTCTCTTTCAAAATGCAAACCAAGTTTGCTATGACAGGACGGGAGCCGCGAGGCTCCCGTCCTGTCATAGCAAACTACAGTGTCCCGGGGGTATGCACCCCGGGACACTGCAGGAGGGGGCCTGGGTGGTGGCGGTCCCCAGGGCCATCAAGGGCTCCAGGAGGGGGGCCGCGCGGCCCCCCTCCCAACCATTTCACAGCCCCGGGGAGGTGGTGGTCCCCGGGGCTTTGGGGGTCTGTAACGGACCCCCATATTCAAATCTTTAGTGCCCCGGGGAGGTGGCGGTCCTTGGGGCGTGTGGGGGGCTGGAGCCCCCCCACACAGGTCAAAATAATTTTTTTGAAAAAGAAGCCCCGGGGGGTGGCGGTCACCGGGGCTTGGGGGCCTTAGAGGCCCCCACATTAAATTTAAACCCCCCACCATGCCCTCGGGACTTGGCCCACCCGGGGCAAGTAACATCGAAGCGCGGGAGACCGCGCTTCGATTTTTTTTTTTTATCGGCGGGATCCGCGCACCCTGAGCGCATCCCGCCGATTTAAAAAAAATGCTTCTTTCTGCCCAGGGGGTCCTTATGGGTCCCCCTGAGCAGACGTAGGGGGTCAGGGTGTTTCTACCCTGCCCCCTTGTTGCGTTTGGCGACGTGTTTCTTGTGCTTTTTTTTTTTTTTTTTTCTCGGCGGGATTCGCACTTGTTTCTGTCCCTCGGTTCTACCGAGGGACAAAATGGCTGCCAACACTTCCTGATTTGGAGTGTTGACAGCCACTTGACAGCCAATTAGCATGCAGCTCGTGATCGGGAGGGTACGCGGACCCTACTCGGCCATAGATATATATGTGACTTTACTTTTGATTTTCTCAGGAACTACTGAACGGATTTACACCATTTAAGCAAAAGGCACGACACTGAACCAAGGGCTACCTCTTTGCCAAATTTGGTGTAATTCCGTTCAGCAGTTCGGGCTGTAGCTGCGACTAAAGGTTTCTATGGAAAAATGAATGGGGAAAATGCGTTTTGGGACCCCCTTTTTCTCGGCCCCCGCTTGACGTATCACCCCGAGACTTTCAGGATAGGAGCGGACCGGAGCGCCCCAACAAGTTGGAAACTTTCACGAAGATTCGTCAACCGGCGCCAACGTTATTTCAAATAGAATGTCGCGGATTTCCTATGGATTATAGGTCCTAACTATAACTATCTACTGGCGACCGCCAGTAGATAATACATATATATATGTGTTAGTATTTTTTGTATCTATATATTTATATATATGTATATATATATATATATTTGTACAAATATCTGTGTATATATATATACATATATGTATTAATATATATATATATATATATTCACTGAAAAAAACATAGGTTTTAGGGACAGTTATAGTTAGTTGGACATTGCACTCGTACAAATCCCGTGAAATTCCCCTGTTATAGTTAGTTCAGCTAACTATAACTCGATATTTGAGATGTCATCAGTGATGTCATCAGTGATGTCACTGACCATGTCATGAGTGATGTAATATGTGACGTCATCAGCAGTGCATTGCGGGGGCGCGAGTTATAGTTAGCTGAACTAACTATAACAGGGGAATTTCACGGGATTTGTACGAGTGCAATGTCCAACTAACTATAACTGTCCCTAAAACCTATGTTTTTTTCAGTGAATTTCAAAGGTTTTTTAAATGCTAATTTCTAACTATAACTTGTCTGAAACCTATGGTTTTTTCAGTGAATTTCAAAGGTTTTTTAAATGCTAATTTCTAACTATAACGTGCCTGAAACCTATGATTTTTAAGTGAATTTGTAGTGTTCGGTAGTGTAGGGGGTCGTGCTGGGGGAGTGTTTTAGGGTTTAGGGCAGTGCAGTCGTGTTCGGGTAGTGTAGGGGGTCGTGCTGGGGGAGTATTTTAGGGTTTAGGGTAGTGCAGTGGTGTTCGGGTAGTGTAGGGGGTCATGCTGGGGGTAGTGTTCTAGGGTTTAGGGCAGTGCAGTGGTGTTCGGGCAGTGTAGGGGGTCGTGCTGGGGGTGGTGTTTTAGGGTTTAGGGCAGTGCAGTGGTGTTCGGGCAGTGTAGGGGGTCGTGCAGGGGGTGGTGTTTCAGGGTTTAGGGCAGTGCAGTGGTGTTCGGGCAGTGTAGGGGGTCGTGCAGGGGTGGTGTTTCAGGGTTTAGGGCAGTCGTGTTCGGGCAGTGTAAGGGGTCGTGTTGGGGCTGGTGTTTCAGGGTTTAGGGCAGTGCAGTGGTGTTCGGGCAGTGTAGGGGGTGGTGCTGGGGCTGGTGTTTCAGGGTTTAGGGCAGTGCAGTGGTGTTCGGGCAGTGTAGGGGGTCATGCTGGGGCTGATGTTTCAGGGTTTAGGGCAGTGCAGTGGTGTTCGGGCAGTGTAGGGGGTCTTGCTGGGGCTGGTGTTTCAGAGTCTAGGGCAATGCAGTGGTGTTCGGGCAGTGTAGGGGGTCTTCCTGGGGCTGGTGTTTCAGGGTTTAGGGCAGTGCAGTGGTGTTCGGGCAGTGTAGGGGGTCGTGCTGGGGGTGGTGTTTCAGGGTTTAGGGCAGTGCAGTGGTGTTCGGGCAGTGTAGGGGGTCGTGCTGGGGCTAGTGTTTCAGGGTTTAGGGCAGAGCAATGGTGCTCAGGCAGTGTTGGGGGTTGTGCTGGGGGTGATGTTTCAGGGTTTATGGCAGTGCAGTGGTGTTAGGGCAGTGTAGGGGGTCGTGCTGGGGGTGGTGTTTCAGGGTTTAGGGCAGTGCAGTGGTGTTCCGGCAGTATAGGGGGTCGTGCAGGGGGTGGTGTTTCAGGGTTTAGTGCAGTGGTGTTCGGGCAGTGTAGGGGGTCGTGCTGGGGTGGTGTTTCAGGGTTTAGGGCAGTGCAGTGGTGTTCGGGCAGTGTAGGGTGTCGTGCTGAGAGGTGGTGTTTCAGGGTTTAGGGCAGTGCAGTAGTGTTTGGGCAGTGTAGGGGGTCGTGCTGGGGGAGTATTTTAGGGTTTAGGGCAGTGCAGTCGTGTTCGGGTAGTGTAGGGGGTCGTGCTGGGGGACTATTTTAGGGTTTAGGGTAGTGCAGTGGTGTTCGGGTAGTGTAGGGGGTCATGCTGGGGGTAGTGTTCTAGGGTTTAGGGCAGTGCAGTGGTGTTCGGGCAGTGTAGGGGGTCATGCTGGGGGTGGTGTTTCAGGGTTTAGGGCAGTGCAGTGGTGTTCGGGCAGTGTAGGGGGTCGTGCTGGGGGTGGTGTTTCAGGGTTTAGGGCAGTGCAGTGGTGTTCGGGCAGTGTAGGGGGTCGTGCAGGGGGTGGTGTTTCAGGGTTTAGGGCAGTGCAGTGGTGTTCGGGCAGTGTAGGGGGTCGTGCAGGGGTGGTGTTTCAGGGTTTAGGGCAGTGGTGTTCGGGCAGTGTAGGGGGTCGTGCTGGGGGTGGTGTTTTAGGGTTTAGGGCAGTGCAGTGGTGTTCGGGCAGTGTAGGGGGTCGTGCAGGGGGTGGTGTTTCAGGGTTTAGGGCAGTGCAGTGGTGTTCGGGCAGTGTAGGGGGTCGTGCAGGGGTGGTGTTTCAGGGTTTAGGGCAGTGGTGTTCGGGCAGTGTAGGGGGTCATGCTGGGGGTGGTGTTTCAGGGTTTGGGGCAGTGCAGTGGTGTTCGAGCAGTAAAGGGGGTCATGCTGGGGGTGGTGTTTCAGGGTTTAGGGCAGTGCAGTGGTGTTCGGGCAGTATAGGGGGCGGTGCAGGGGTGGTGTTTCAGGATTTAGGGCAGTGCAGTGGTGTTCGGGCAGTGTATGGGGTGGTGCAGGGGGTGGTGTTTCATGGTTTAGGGCAGTGCAGTGGTGTTCGGGCAGTGTAGGGGGTCGTGCTGGGGCTGGTGTTTCAGGGTTTAGGGCAGTGCAGTGGTGTTCGGGCAGTGTAGGGGGTGGTGCTGGGGCTGGTGTTTCAGGGTTTAGGGCAGTGCAGTGGTGTTCGGGCAGTGTAGGGGGTCATGCTGGGGCTGATGTTTCAGGGTTTAGGGCAGTGCAGTGGTGTTCGGGCAGTGTAGGGGGTCTTGCTGGGGCTGGTGTTTCAGAGTCTAGGGCAATGCAGTGGTGTTCGGGCAGTGTAGGGGTCTTCCTGGGGCTGGTGTTTCAGGGTTTAGGGCAGTGCAGTGGTGTTCGGGCAGTGTAGGGGGTCGTGCTGGGGGTGGTGTTTCAGGGTTTAGGGCAGTGCAGTGGTGTTCGGGCAGTGTAGGGGGTCGTGCTGGGGCTAGTGTTTCAGGGTTTAGGGCAGAGCAATGGTGCTCAGGCAGTGTTGGGGGTTGTGCTGGGGGTGATGTTTCAGGGTTTATGGCAGTGCAGTGGTGTTAGGGCAGTGTAGGGGGTCGTGCTGGGGGTGGTGTTTCAGGGTTTAGGGCAGTGCAGTGGTGTTCCGGCAGTATAGGGGGTCGTGCAGGGGGTGGTGTTTCAGGGTTTAGTGCAGTGGTGTTCGGGCAGTGTAGGGGGTCGTGCTGGGGTGGTGTTTCAGGGTTTAGGGCAGTGCAGTGGTGTTCGGGCAGTGTAGGGTGTCGTGCTGAGGGGTGGTGTTTCAGGGTTTAGGGCAGTGCAGTAGTGTTTGGGCAGTGTAGGGGGTCGTGCTGGGGGAGTATTTTAGGGTTTAGGGCAGTGCAGTCGTGTTCGGGTAGTGTAGGGGGTCGTGCTGGGGGACTATTTTAGGGTTTAGGGTAGTGCAGTGGTGTTCGGGTAGTGTAGGGGGTCATGCTGGGGGTAGTGTTCTAGGGTTTAGGGCAGTGCAGTGGTGTTCGGGCAGTGTAGGGGGTCATGCTGGGGGTGGTGTTTCAGGGTTTAGGGCAGTGCAGTGGTGTTCGGGCAGTGTAGGGGGTCGTGCTGGGGGTGGTGTTTCAGGGTTTAGGGCAGTGCAGTGGTGTTCGGGCAGTGTAGGGGGTCGTGCAGGGGGTGGTGTTTCAGGGTTTAGGGCAGTGCAGTGGTGTTCGGGCAGTGTAGGGGGTCGTGCAGGGGTGGTGTTTCAGGGTTTAGGGCAGTGGTGTTCAGGCAGTGTAGGGGGTCATGCTGGGGGTGGTGTTTCAGGGTTTGGGGCAGTGCAGTGGTGTTCGAGCAGTAAAGGGGGCATGCTGGGGGTGGTGTTTCAGGGTTTAGGGCAGTGCAGTGGTGTTCGGGCAGTGTAGGGGGCGGTGCAGGGGTGGTGTTTCAGGGTTTAGGGCAGTGCAGTGGTGTTTGGGCAGTGTAGGGGGTGGTGCAGGGGTGGTGTTTCAGGGTTTAGGGCAGTGCAGCGGTGTTCGGGCAGTGTAGGGGGTCGTGCAGGGGGTGGTGTTTCAGGGTTTAGGGCAGTGCACTGGTGTTCGGGCAGTGTAGGGGGCGGTGCAGGGGGTGGTGTTTCAGGGTTTAGGGCAGTGCAGTGGTGTTCGGGCAGTGTAGGGGGTCGTGCTGGGGCTGGTGTTTCAGAGTTTAGGGCAGTGCAGTGGTGTTCGGGCAGTGTAGGGGGTCTTGCTGGGGCTGGTGTTTCAGAGTCTAGGGCAATGCAGTGGTGTTCAGGCAGTGTAGGGGGTCTTGCTGGGGATGGTGTTTCAGGGTTTAGGGCAGTACAGTGGTGTTCTGGCAGTGTAGGGGGTCGTGCTGGGGCTGGTGTTTCAGGGTTTTGGGCAGAGCAGTGGTGTTCGGGCAGTGTAGGGGGTTGTGCTGGGGCTAGTGTTTCAGCGTTTAAGGCAGAGCAATGGTGCTCAGGCAGTGTAGGGGGTTGTGCTGGGGGTGATGTTTCAGGGTTTATGGCAGTGCAGTGGTGTTAGGGCAGTGTAGGGGGTCGTGCTGGGGCTGGTGTTTCAGGGTTTAGGGCAGTGCAGTGGTGTTCGGGCAGTGTAGGGGGTCGTGCTGGGGCTGGTGTTTCAGGGTTTTGGGCAGAGCAGTGGTGTTCGGGCAGTGTAGGGGGTCGTGCTGGGGCTAGTGTTTCAGCGTTTAAGGCAGAGCAATGGTGCTCAGGCAGTGTAGGGGGTTGTGCTGGGGGTGATGTTTCAGGGTTTATGGCAGTGCAGTGGTGTTAGGGCAGTGTAGGGGGTCGTGCTGGGGCTGGTGTTTCAGGGTTTAGGGCAGTGCAGTGGTGTTCGGGCAGTGTAGGGGGTCGTGCTGGGGCTGGTGTTTCAGGGTTTTGGAGAGAGCAGTGGTGTTCGGGCAGTGTAGGGTGTCGTGCTGGGGGTGGTGTTTCAGGGTTTAGGGGAGTGCAGTGGTGTTCGGGCAGTGTAGGGGGTCTTGCTGGGGGTGGTGTTTCATGGTTTCGGGCAGTGCAGTGGTATTCGGGCAGTGTAGGGGGTCTTGCTGGGGGTGGTGTTTCAGGGTTTAGGGCAGTGGTGTTCGGGCAGTGTAGGGGGTCTTGCTGGGGGTGATGTTTCAGGGTTTAGGGCAGTGCAGTGGTGTTCGGGCAGTGTAGGGGGTCTTGCTGGGGGTAGTGTTTCAGGGTTTAGGGCGGTGCAGTGGTGTTCGTGCAGTGTAGGGGGTCGTGCTGGGGGTGGTGTTTTAGGGTTTAGGGCAGTGCAGTAGTGTTCGGGCAGTGTAGGGGGTCGTGCAGGGGGTGGTGTTTCAGGGTTTAGGGCAGTGCAGTGGTGTTCTGGCAGTGTAGAAGTTCATGCTGGGGGTGGGGTTTCAGGGTTTAGGGCAGTACAGTGGTGTTCGGGCAGTGTAGGTGGTCGTGCAGGGGGTGGTGTTTCAGGGTTTAGGGCAGTGCCGTGGTGTTCTGGCAGTGTAGGGGGTCGTGCTGGGGCTGGTGTTTCAGGGTTTAGGGCAGTGCAGTGGTGTTCGGGCAGTGTAGGGGGTCTTGCTGGGGGTGGTGTTTCAAAGTTTAGGGCAGTGGTGTTCGGGCAGTGTAGGGGGTCTTGCTGGGGGTGATGTTTCAGGGTTTAGGGCAGTGCAGTAGTGTTCGGGCAGTGTAGGGGGTCTTGCTGGGGGTAGTGTTTCAGGGTTTAGGGCAGTGCAGTGGTGTTCGTGCAGTATAGGGGGTCGTGCTGGGGATGGTGTTTCTGGGTTTAGGGCAGTGCAGTAGTGTTCGAGCAGTGTAGAGGGTTGTGCAGGGGGTGGTGTTTCAGGGTTTAGGGCAGTGCAGTGGTGTTTGGGCAGTGTAGGGGGTCGCGCTGGGGGTGGTGTTTCAGGGTTTAGGGCAGTTCAGTGGTGTTCGGGCAGTGTAGGGGGTCATGCACGGGGTGGTGTTTCAGGGTTTAGGGCAGTTCAGTGGTGTTCAGGCAGTGTAGGGGGTCGTGCTGAGGCTGGTGTTTCACGGTTTAGGGCAGTGCAGTGGTGTTCGGGCAGTGTAGGGGGTCGTGCTGGGGCTGGTGTTTCAGGGTTTAGGGCAGTGCAGTGGTGTTCGGGCAGTATAGGGGGTCATGCTGGGGATGGTGTTTCTGGGTTTAGGGCAGTGCAGTAGTGTTCGAGCAGTGTAGGGGTTGTGCAGGGGGTGGTGTTTCAGGGTTTAGGGCAGTGCAGTGGTGTTCGGGCAGTGTAGGGGGTCGCGCTGGGGGTGGTGTTTCAGGGTTTAGGGCAGTTCAGTGGTGTTCGGGCAGTGTAGGGGTCATGCAAGGGGTGGTGTTTCAGGGTTCAGGGCAGTGCAGTGGTGTTCAGGCAGTGTAGGGGGTCGTGCTGAGGCTGGTGTTTCACGGTTTAGGGCAGTGCAGTGGTGTTCGGGCAGTGTAGGGGGTCATGCTGGGGCTGGTGTTTCAGGGTTTAGGGCAGTGCAGTGGTGTTCGGGCAGTGTAGGCGGTCGTGCTGGGGCTGGTGTTTCATGGTTTAGGGCAGTGCAGTGGTGTTCGGGCAGTGTAGGGGGTCATGCTGGGGCTGGTGTTTCAGGGTTTAGGGCACTGCAGTGGTGCTCGGGCAGTGTAGGGGGTCGTGCTGGGGTGATGTTTCAGGGTTTAGGGTAGTGCAGTGGTGTTCGGGCAGTGTAGGGGGTTGTGCAGGGGCTGGTGTTTCAAGGTTTAGGGCAGTGCAGTGGTGTTCGGGCAGTGTAGGGGGTCGTGCTGGGGCTGGTGTTTCAGGGTTTTGGGCAGAGTAGTGGTGTTCGGGCAGTGTAGGGGGTCATGCTGGGGGTAGTGTTTCAGGGTTTAGGGCAGTGCAGTGGTGTTCGGGCAGTGTAGGGGGTCGTGCTGGGGGTGGTGTTTCAGGGTTTAGGTCAATGGTGTTCGGGCAGTGTAGGGGGTCTTGCTGGGGGTGATGTTTCAGGGTTTAGGGCAGTGCAGTGGTGTTCGGGCAGTGTAGGGGGTCTTGCTGGGGGTGGTGTTTCAGGGTTTAGGGCAGTGGTGTTCGGGCAGTGTAGGGGGTCTTGCTGGGGGTAGTGTTTCAGGGTTTAGGGCGGTGCAGTGGTGTTCGTGCAGTGTTGGGGGTCGTGCTGGGGGTGGTGTTTCAGGGTTTAGGGCAGTGCAGTAGTGTTCGGGCAGTGTAGGGGGTCGTGCAGGGGGTGGTGTTTCAGGGTTTAGGGCAGTGCAGTGGTGTTCTGACAGTGTAGGGGGTCATGCTGGGGGTGGGGTTTCAGGGTTTAGGGCAGTACAGTGGTGTTCGGGCAGTGTAGGTGGTCGTGCAGGGGTGGTGTTTTAGGGTTTAGGGCAGTGCAGTGGTGTTCGGGCAGTGTAGGGGGTCGTGCTGGGGGTGGTGTTTCAGGGTTTAGGGCAGTTCAGTGGTGTTCAGGCAGTGTAGGGGGTCGTGCTGAGGCTGGTGTTTCACGGTTTAGGGCAGTGCAGTGGTGTTCGGGCAGTGTAGGGGGTCGTGCTGGGGCTGGTGTTTCAGGGTTTAGGGCAGTGCAGTGGTGTTCGTGCAGTATAGGGGGTCATGCTGGGGATGGTGTTTCTGGGTTTAGGGCAGTGCAGTAGTGTTCGAGCAGTGTAGGGGGTTGTGCAGGGGGTGGTGTTTCAGGGTTTAGGGCAGTGCAGTGGTGTTTGGGCAGTGTAGGGGGTCGCGCTGGGGGTGGTGTTTCAGGGTTTAGGGCAGTTCAGTGGTGTTCGGGCAGTGTAGGGGGTCATGCAAGGGGTGGTGTTTCAGGGTTCAGGGCAGTGCAGTGGTGTTCAGGCAGTGTAGGGGGTCGTGCTGAGGCTGGTGTTTCACGGTTTAGGGCGGTGCAGTGGTGTTCGGGCAGTGTAGGGGGTCATGCTGGGGCTGGTGTTTCAGGGTTTAGGGCAGTGCAGTGGTGTTCGGGCAGTGTAGGCGGTCGTGCTGGGGCTGGTGTTTCATGGTTTAGGGCAGTGCAGTGGTGTTCGGGCAGTGTAGGGGGTCATGCTGGGGCTGGTGTTTCAGGGTTTAGGGCAGTGCAGTGGTGCTCGGGCAGTGTAGGGGGTCGCGCTGGGGTGATGTTTCAGGGTTTAGGGTAGTGCAGTGGTGTTCGGGCAGTGTAGGGGGTTGTGCAGGGGCTGGTGTTTCAAGGTTTAGGGCAGTGCAGTGGTGTTCGGGCAGTGTAGGGGGTCGTGCTGGGGCTGGTGTTTCAGGGTTTTGGGCAGAGCAGTGGTGTTCGGGCAGTGTAGGGGGTCATGCTGGGGGTAGTGTTTCAGGGTTTAGGGCAGTGCAGTGGTGTTCGGGCAGTGTAGGGGGTCGTGCTGGGGGTGGTGTTTCAGGGTTTAGGTCAATGGTGTTCGGGCAGTGGTGTTCGGGCAGTGTAGGGGGTGATGTTTCAGGGTTTAGGGCAGTGCAGTGGTGTTCGGGCAGTGTAGGGGGTCTTGCTGGGGGTGGTGTTTCAGGGTTTAGGGCAGTGGTGTTCGGGCAGTGTAGGGGGTCTTGCTGGGGGTAGTGTTTCAGGGTTTAGGGCGGTGCAGTGGTGTTCGTGCAGTGTAGGGGGTCGTGCTGGGGGTGGTGTTTCAGGGTTTAGGGCAGTGCAGTAGTGTTCGGGCAGTGTAGGGGGTCGTGCAGGGGGTGGTGTTTCAGGGTTTAGGGCAGTGCAGTGGTGTTCTGACAGTGTAGGGGGTCATGCTGGGGGTGGGGTTTCAGGGTTTAGGGCAGTACAGTGGTGTTCGGGCAGTGTAGGTGGTCGTGCAGGGGGTGGTGTTTTAGGGTTTAGGGCAGTGCAGTGGTGTTCGGGCAGTGTAGGGGGTCGGGCTGGTGCTGGTGTTTCAGGGTTTAGGGCAGTGCAGTGGTGTTCGGGTAGTGTAGGGGGTCTTGCTGGGGGTGGTGTTTCAGGGTTTAGGGCAGTGGTGTTTGGGCAGTGTAGGGGTCTTGCTGGGGGTGATGTTTCAGGGTTTAGGGCAGGGCAGTGGTGTGCGGGCAGTGTAGGGGGTCTTGCTGGGGGTAGTGTTTCAGGGTTTAGGGCAGTGCAGAGGTGTTCGTGCAGTATAGGGGGTCGTGCTGGGGATGGTGTTTCTGGCTTTAGGGCAGTGCAGTGGTGTTCGGGCAGTGTAGGGGGTCGCGCTGGGGGTGGTGTTTCAGGGTTTAGGGCAGTTCAGTGGTGTTCGGGCAGTGTAGGGGGTCATGCACGGGGTGGTGTTTCAGGGTTTAGGGCAGTGCAGTGGTGTTCGGGCAGTGTAGGGTGTTGTGCTGGGGCTGGTGTTTCAGGGTTCAGGGCAGTGCAGTGGTGTTCAGGCAGTTTAGGGGGTCGTGCTGAGGCTGGTGTTTCACGGTTTAGGGCAGTGCAGTGGTGTTCGGGCAGTGTAGGGGGTCGTGCTGGGGGTGGTGTTTCAGGGTTTAGGGCAATGCAGTGGTGTTCGGGCAGTGTAGGCGGTCGTGCTGGGGCTGGTGTTTCAGGGTTTAGGGCAGTGCAGTGGTGTTCGGGCAGTGTAGGGGGTTGTGCTGGGGCTGGTGTTTCAGGGTTTAGGGCAGTGCAGTGGTGCTCGGGCAGTGTAGGGGGTCGTGCTGGTGGTGATGTTTCACGGTTTAGGGTAGTGCAGTGGTGTTCGGGCAGTGTAGGGGGTCGTGCAGGGGCTGGTGTTTCAAGGTTTAGGGCAGTGCAGTGGTGTTCGGGCAGTGTAGGGGGTCGTGCTGGGGCTGGTGTTTCAGGGTTTTGGGCAGAGCAGTGGTGTTCGGGCAGTGTAGGGGGTCATGCTGGGGGTAGTGTTTCGGGATTTAGGGCAGTGCAGTGGTGTTCGGGCAGTGTAGGGGGTCGTGCTGGGGGTGGTGTTTCAGGGTTTAGGTCAGTGGTGTTCGGGCAGTGTAGGGGGTCTTGCTGGGGGTGATGTTTCAGGGTTTAGGGCAGTGCAGTGGTGTTCGGGCAGTGTAGGGGGTCTTGCTGGGGGTAGTGTTTCAGGGTTTAGGGCAGTGCAGTGGTGTTCGGGCAGTGTAGGGGTCATGCTGGGGGTGGTGTTTCAGGGTTTAGGGCAGTGCAGCGGTGTTCGGGCAGTGTAGGGGGTCGTGAAGGGGTGGTGTTTCAGGGTTTAGGGCAGAGCAGTGGTGTTTGGGCAGTGTAGGGGGTCGTGCTAGGGGTGGTGTTTCAGGGTTTAGGGCAGTGCAGTGGTGTTCGGGCAGTGTAGGGGGTCATGCAGGGGCTGGTGTTTCAGGGTTTAGGGCAGTGCAGTGGTGTTCGGGCAGTGTAGGGGGTCATGCTGGGGGTAGTGTTTTAGGGTTTAGGGTAGTGCAGTGGTGCTTGTGTAGTGTAGGGGGTCGTGCTGAGGGTAGTGTTTTAGGGTTTAGGGTAGTGCAGTGGTGTTTGTATAGTGTAGGGGGTCATGTTTTAGGGTAGTGCAGTGGTGTTTGGGTAGTGTAGGGGGTCATGCTGGGGGTAGTGTTTTAGGATTTAGGTTAGTGCAGTGGTGTTTGGGTAGTGTAGGGGGTCGTGCTGGGAGTAGTGTTTTAGGGTTTAGGGTAGTGCAGTGTTGTTTGTGTAGTGTAGGGGGTCGTGCTGGGGGTAGTGTTTTAGGGTTTAGGGTAGTGCAGTGGTGCTTGTGTAGTGTAGGGGGTCGTGCTGGGGGTAGTGTTTTAGGGTTTAGGGTAGTGCAGTGGTGTTTGTGTAGTGTAGGGGGTCATGTTTTAGGGTAGTGCAGTGGTGTTTGGGTAGTGTAGGGGTCGTGCTGGGGGTAGTGTTTTAGGGTTTAGGATAGTGCAGTGGTGCTTGTGTAGTGTAGGGGGTCGTGCTGGGGGTAGTGTTTTAGGGTTTAAGGTAGTGCAGTGGTGTTTTTGTAGTGTAGGGGGTCATGTTTTAAGATGCAATGCTCCAATACCTGACCAGTCTGCACTACATAAAACTTCAAAAAAACTAAAAATAAAAAGTGTTTTGCACACTTTTGTCATTGGGCTATATGTGGGCTACATCTGGGTAATATTTGTGCTACATTTGGGCTCTTTTTTCACTGGTGGCCATCTTGGAAGACTTCTTTGTTATGAAGTTTCCTAATTTCTTCATTTACGGCAGTCTCCTCAGTAGGAAATGCTTTCAGTTTTTTACTTTGATTCCATCAAGAAGGCATTCAGATGTGTCTCACATCTGCCATAAATTCAGAATGTTAGCACTCTAGTTGCTCATTAGATCACTGGAGTAAAGCTACTGCTCACCAGGGAGTTAACTGGTAGTCTGCTGCTGGTATTGAAAGTGATTGTTTCAGTCTGCATGTCAGAATTTTCTAATGAAATAGAAGAGGATTTGAGATCTCACTTAAAACATGCCCTAATTTTTCTTTCTGCAGCACTAACCATAATTTCTATTTCAAAAAGAACTCCTCATTTTGTTCCTTTTTAAATTAAATGTTTTAAGTGTTACCGGTTTATTCCAATCAAGATGGCTTCAGGTGTGCCATACTTTTGTCATAAGTAAGGCTGTTAGCGCTCTAGTTGTTCTTTAGAACACTCTGGGAAGCTGCAGTAGAACAGAAAGGCATCAACTGGCAGGCTGCTCCTGTTGAAATATAACAGGAAGATATTTGAGATCACACTTGAAATATGTCCTAATTTTTCTTTCTACAGCACTAACCATAATTTCTATGACAAAATGAACCCCATCATTTTGTTCCTTTTTAAATTAAATGTTTTAAGTGTTACCAGTTTATTCCAATCAAGATGGCTTCAGGTGTGCCATACTTTTGTCATAAGTAAGGCTGTTAGCACTCTAGTTGTTCTTTAGAACACTCTGGGAAGCTGCAGTAGAACACAAAGGCATCAACTGGCAGGCTGCTCCTGTTGAAATATAACAGGAAGATATTTGAGATCACACTTGAAACATGTCCTAATTTTTCTTTCTACAGCACTAACCATAATTTCTATGACAAAATGAACCCCATCATTTTGTTCCTTTTTAAATTAAATTGTTAAGTGTTACCAGTTTATTCCAATCAAGATGGCTTCAGGTGTGCCATACTTTTGTCATAAGTAAGGCTGTTAGCACTCTAGTTGTTCTTTAGAACACTCTGGGAAGCTGCAGTAGAACACAAAGGAATCAACTGACAGTCTCTGCCCTTGTTGGATGTATATGTTTTACTGAGAATGTCAGACTTCATTCTCACATGAGTGAGAAAGATAATGTGAATTTACAGAAAATATGCTCTCATTTTAGCTTCTGGAGCACCTTCCAAACCTCCATGGGACAAGCATGAGAAAATAGTGTTCTCTCAAACATGATTCATGATATCCCAGCAGAAGGTTTTTCACATGGTAAAATCACCTTAGAATACACCACAATTCCTAAAATTAGTATGGTACCATCAACAAATAAATTCTAATGTAACTAAAGCCTGTTATCACCCTTTATAGTTCTCCTTTTGGTGACCCTCAAAATCTTCTATTCACTACAATGCATTTCAATGAGGTACTTTCATTTATATTGGTCCCAAGATGGCTGCCAGCAATTCCAGGATGAAGTGCTGACAGCCAATCAGATCTCACGATGACATGTGTGGTTAGGCTCCGCCCAGATATATACGTGACTTTACTTTTGATTTTCTCAGGAACTACTGAACGGATTTACACCATTTAATCTAAAGGCACGACACTGAACCAAGGGCTACCTCTTTGCCAAATTTGGTGTAATTCCGTTCAGCAGTTCGGGCTGTAGCTGCGACTAAAGGTTCCTATGGAAAAATGAATGGGGAAAACGCGTTTTGGGACCCCCCTTTTTTCTCGGCCCCTGCTTGACGTATCACCCCGAGACTTTCAGGATAGGAGCGGACCGGAGCGCCCCAACAAGTTGGAAACTTTCGCGAAGATTCGTCAACCGGCGCCAACGTTATTTCAAATAGAATGTCGCGGATTTCCTATGGATAATAGGTTTTAACTATAACTATCTACTGGCGACCGCCAGTAGATAATATTTACATGTATATATATTGTGGTTAGTTTGCTAACATGTATTTGTAAAGTGATTATATTTGTAATTAATAACATTTTAAAAATGCATTGTTGGTAATTGATATTTAGCTTGCAGATATTATTATTGTTATTTAATTGTACTTACTTGTTATATTGTGCTTTAAGTTATAGTGGTGTTAATTATCTACTGGCGGTCGCCAGTAGATAGTTATAGTTAGTACCTATTATCCATAGGAAATCCGCGACATTCTATTTGAAATAACGTTGGCGCCCCCGGGTTAGGATTCGGCCAGGGGAGGGGGGCCACGCAGCCCCCTTCCCGTTTAATAAAAATGGTCCCCAGGGCCCAAAAATAGGAAAAAGGAAGGGGAGCCACACAGCCCCCTTCAGGGAAAACCCCCCCCCAAAAAAAAGCAGATCGGGCCGCAGGCCCCGCCCCTTCCTTCACCACTCTGCAAACGCGCCACTGGCGCGTTTGCAGATGGTGGAAGTAATTCCCCTTCAATGCTGGGGGTCCCTGGGGGCCAACTAGCCCACCAGGAACCTCCAGTATGCGCTAGAGGCTGCGTTGCAGAGAGGTGTACAGAGGCCACGCCCTTTTACACTCTCTGCAACGCAGCTCTGTGGCGCTTTGGATATACCTGTTGGGCTAGTTGGCCCCCAGGGACCCTCAGGATTCAAGGGGAGTTAATCCCCGACTTAAAACGCGCCACGGGCGCGTTTGCACAGTGGTGAAGGAGAGGGCGGGGCTTCAGTGACATGTGTGCAAACAGGCCCCGTGGCGTGTTTTAAGATGGGGATTAAGTCCCCTTGAATCCTGAGGGTCCCTGGAGTCCAACTAGCCCACCATGTACTTCCAAAAGCGCCACAGAGCTGCCTTGCATAGAGGTGTAAAAAGGGGTGTGGCCTCTGTACACGTCTCTGCAACGCAGCCCCTGGCGCATACTGGAGGTTCCTGGTGGGCTAGTTGGCCCCCAGGGACCCTCATGATTAAAGGGACTTAATCCCCCAACTTAAAACGCTCCACGGGGCGCGTTTGCACAGATGTCACCTCAGGCCCCGCCCCTCCCTTCACCATTGTGCAAATATTCCTCTAAAATCAGCCGAAATACGAATTCCGATTTACTCACCTGTTATCAGGAGAGACCTCAGTGCTGCATCTTTCAGTCCAGTACTGATCCTGAAAAGTAATTTTAACCGTACTTACCAGTAACTTGAATTTCCTTCCATAGGATATCATTGCCTGCTTTTTGCTGAAAAAGTTTCTAAGTGTCGATTTTTGAAACATACAAATATTCCTCTAAAATCAGCCGAAATATGAATTCCGATTTACTCACCTGTTATCAGGAGAGACCTCAGTGCTGCATCTTTCAGCCCAGTACTGATCCTGAAAAGTAATTTTAACAGTACTTACTAGTAACTTGAATTTCCTTCCATAGGATATCATTGCCTGCTTTTTGCTGAAAAAGTTTCTAAGTGTCGATTTTTGAAACATACAAATATTCCTCTAAAATCAGCCGAAATACGAATTCCGATTTACTCACCTGTTATCAGGAGAGAACCCAGTGCTGCATCTTTTAGCCCAGCACTGACCCTGAAAAGTAATTTTAACCGTACTTACCAGTAACTTGTATTTCCTTCCATAGGAATCCATTGTCTGGTTTTCAGCAGAAAAGTTTCAAAGTGTCGATTTTCACAAACTACAAATATTCCTTAAAAATCGCCTGTATGACTTAAACGCATTCTTTCAACTGTTTACAGGAGATGCACCAGTTCTGGATCCAGGATCCACCACTGAGTGAGAAAAAGTCACGATAACACTACTTACCTGCTAAGTGAATTTCCTCCCATAGGATAACATTGGTGATTCTATGTGAAAAAGTTTCTAAGTGTCAACTTTTAAAATACAATAATATTCCTTAAAATCACTACTGTAACCAAAACGCTTTTACTCAACTGTTTACAGGAGATGTCCCAGGACTGAATCTAGGATCCAGTCCTGTGGTTAGAAAAGTAATCCATAAAGTAACTAATTGCATTTAGCTAGAAATTCACATTGAGCTCAATGTTGCATTGTGTTTGAAATTGTGTTGCCCATTGCAACAACTGTAACTACTGTACTTAAAAGTCTATTGCCTATTTGCAAAGTATTTAAAGTAAATTAATTCATTCTGAGAAAGTATATTTTGTAATGTAATGTATAATGTAATTACAATGTAATTTAAAAATAAAATATCTAAAAATAAATAATTTAAAAAAATGTAGTAAATCAGTATGAAAAAAATAAAAATAACAATTAATGCATTTAAAAATTGGCATTTACAAAACCTTTGAAATTCATTGAAAAAAACCATAGGTTTCAGACATGTTATAGTTAGGAATTAGCATTTAAAAAACCTTTGAAATTCACTGAAAAAACCATAGGTTTCAGACATGTTATAGTTAGAAATTAGCATTTAAAAAACCTTTGAAATTCACTGAAAAAACCATAGGTTTCAGGCACGTTATAGTTAGAAATTAGCATTTAAAAAACCTTACAAATTCACTGAAAAAACCATAGGTTTTAGGGACAGTTATAGTTACTTGGACATTGCACTCGTACAAAACCCGTGAAATTCCCCCGTTATAGTTAGTTCAGCTAACTATAACTCGCGCCCCGCAATGCACTGCTGATGACGTCACATATTACATCACTCATGACATGGTCAGTGACATCACTGATGACATCACTGATGACATCTCAAATGACATCACTGATGACATCATCCATGTGATAATTTCATGCATCTTCTCACACCCTAATATAACTTTTGATACACCCACTCTAAATTACAGACTGCCATTCTCAAAACCATAGACACTCCAATACCAATAACTACATACCAACTCACTGATTCTTAGGTCTACACACACATCAACTCACTCACCCGTACAGTCACTCATACTTACAGTCACTCAGTACAGGACTATCATATGCATTCATACACCTATATAAACACTGACACACTGCCACTCATCCATAGAGGTACTCACACACCTAGTCAGTCATGCAAAAAATTAATCACACACCCATTTACTCACCTATAGAGTTATACACACACCAGCTCAATAACTCATACAAATACTAGCACATTCTTACGCTCTTATACAATAACTGATACAAGCACACACGCATCCATACAGCCACTCTCACAATCACACACTCTCACGTATAGCCTTTTAAATACTCTAACACTCATATATACTTCCTTTTACATATGTAGTTACTCGCACATGTACCACTGAGATATACATTCACTCACTAACACACCCATACACACACTCACCCACCCAAGCAGTCCATCACAGACGCACTCTTCAAATCATGCACCCAGTGAATCACCCACTCACACATCTATGTACAGAGTCGCACACACCCCACCCACACAAACACTCAGGCACCCATACAGATACTCAGACAACCAATCAATAACTCATATAGACACTCATGTAGCTATTCACAAACCCATGCAGCCACTTACACAGCAACAGACAGACGGATACAGACATTCACCCAGTTTAGTCACTAACCCATGCATTCAGTAAGATACGTTTAATCACTCACTTATACAGTTAGTCACGCACCTACTAAATCATCCATTCAGACACTTATACACCCACTCACTCTTCAATACGCCTTTCCCTATATATATTAAACATATTTAAACTTTACAGAAACACACAGTCACTGGATGATGTCATCAGTGATGTCATCAGTGATGTCATTTGAGATGTCATCAGTGATGTCATCAGTGATGTCACTGACCATGTCATGAGTGATGTAATATGTGATGTCATCAGCAGTGCATTGCGAGCGCAAGTTATAGTTAGCTGAACTAACTATAACGGGGGAATTTCACGGGTTTTGTACGAGTGCAATGTCCAAGTAACTATAACTGTCCCTAAAACCTATGGTTTTTTCAGTGAATATATACTCATATCTGTGTTAATATATATATATATATATTTACATCAACATATATTGTATTTAGTTTGCTAACATATTTATAAAGTGATTATATATGTAATTTATAACAATTAGAAATGCATTATTAAAAATTCATATTTAATTTGCAAACATAATTATTCACATTTTATTGTACTTACTTGCTATACTGTCTTTTAACATATAATGATGTTAAAATATTTAAATATATATATACACATTGCGTAATTATATATGTTACATATGTATAGATTTTGTAAATTAATTACATATGTTTATTACTAATTTGCTTTCAGACATTCAGATATGCACATAACATTTGTATATTTCTAAGTGTCTGTAGCAAATAAATATAAATATATAGACAGAAAGAGAGACAGAATTATATATTGCTGACTCATGTTTACAAATATAGCACCTATGTAAAGGTAAACAAATATTATAAGTATATAAATAATATTCATATAATCTTTTGTAATCCGTTAACATTACTAATACAACTCTAAATTGTAAGTATATCGGTAAATATATATATATAATAAACATATATGTATAGATTCACACATATAAATGTCTAAAAATATATAAATATATGTGTATATATAAATATATGTGTATATATATATATATATATATATATATATATATATATATATATATATATATATTATTATTAATTTACAAACGAACTGTAGCTTATAAGCCAATATAACAGGTAAGTAAAATTATATACCCCAAATTATGATTACTAATCAGGTAAGTATTACCAACAATGCATTTTTAAAATGTCTAACTATAACATATTAAATAATTGCCATTTACAATAAAAGTTATAACTCCAATATATATTGCAAACTCTTCCTTACAAAAGTATGACCCATATAAAGGTAAGTAAAAACTATAAGTATATACAAAATAATTCCATATCTTATGTAGTTTGTTACTATTACTAATACACCTCTAAAATTGTAATTCCAATCAAAATTGCTAACTCGCCGTTACAAAAATATCACCTATATTACTGGTAAGTAAATTCAATAATCCTATACATAATAATAACATATCCTTTTCCTAATTGTTAGCATTACAAATACAATTCTCAATGACAAACAATATACAATATAGACCTTCCTAAGTATAACAGGTAAGTAAAATATTTTACAAAAAACATACATATATTGAAATACAATTTCTATAAATGTACGTATGTATAAAAACATATAACTGATAACAAATGTAACTACTTAAAGAACTCCACATATAAGTAACATATATAATAACTTTACAATACATGTGTCTATAAAGCTTAACTGCTTTACATGCATCTCTTTCATAAACTTTTTGGATAAAACACTAATACCAAGATTGTTCTAACTGGTTAGTAAAACTTACAAACCTTCACTGCTTTTAAAATACATATGTTAATTTAACATGCAATTCTTAATGTATGTGTCCAAATGTAAAAATACTTGTTGCCTATTATAATAATTTCTATTGCATATTTAACAAATATTGTAGACAAAAACCTAACATGCTGTTCCCAATGCTTGACAACTATTCCTTTACAGGTAGCCTATCTATTAACAACAATATTGCCAAGTAATACATGTAAAAAAGCTTTACAAAACCTATACTACAAATGTTATTTGTTCATTGCTAAGTACCTAAACAAAGTTAATATAACAAATAACAATTGTATGCATTATTAATAACAATAATGATATTATACAAAGCTACAGTAAATATATAAATAAATGTGATACTATGCTTTCATCTCTATAACATTAAAAACAGCATCATAATATGTAACTCATAAAACTTTTATTATAAATACAACACTAACCAAAACCTATTATATATTACAGGAAGAAGCAACAAAAACAATATACATCGGAGTACAGCAAACTAAGCTAAAATGCATAACATTAAATGATACAACTGACTCTGTGAAAATAACTTTATGGAGAGACGCTACGGACTTCCCTATAGAGATCCGCAAATATATACAAATTACACATTTAACAGTCCATGAATACAATGGAGAGAAAATATTGAACACAACTCGGAATACCCAACTACAAGTAAGTCTACCTTTAAATAATACTTCTGTCAAAACGCAAACAATAACAAAAGTATCATATACTAAAACGTTCTATCCATAGGTTATACAACCACCAAAAGAAAACATCACTGTGACATTATATGGACTAGAAAAAACATTTCAGGAAATAAGCACTATCACAGAGCAAGTCGGAACAACGGAACATTTCCAATCAATGGAAATACATAACATTACTCTAATGGATTTCCTGGACATAAGTGCTGACACTGAACACTTTGGAGATGCATTGATGCCACACCTACCGATAACTTTAAATGTAGTATTCTCTAATGGATGTATCACAGAAATAATTAAGCAGCTTTAGTGTACCACAAATAATACAACTAGGTCTAAACAACTTATGCATATACAATATGCAACGTTTATATGCTGCAAACACAACAATGTATAACCAATGTAAATAAACTATTTTGTACAATGCATAATATAAGCTTATATACATATTGCTTTATATGCAGCAAATTAGTGCAATTATAAAAACCAACAAAAAAATGTTTACTTATACTTTATTGTTTGTTTACATATACAAATTACATGTTATAATGTTTTTATAAAGAACTACCTACATTGTAAGTAATGCTTTCCTAAAAACTTTTGCAAATAATTGCATTATTGTTCACAACACAAGAGAACTCTAACTTTTCTTAAACTGCATATAGACTTGTTTCGGCAGGAACTTATTAGCTTACAAAAGTACAATACAAGTAAAGTGTTTTACATTATTCTTAGTGATCTATGTTCACTCAATACAGTTGGTGTACTGAAACTATTTTCTAAAATGCATAATATAAGCTTATAAATATTGTTTCATTTGCAAAAAATACTGTGAACTTATAAAATTCATGATAACAACGTTTACCTACACTTTATTGTTTGTTTACATATACAACTAGCATGTTATAATATTTTAATAAAGAAAATACCTACATTATAAAATAATGCTTTAATAAAACATTTTTACAAATAATTGCATTATTATTCACAAACCAAAAGCTCACACTTCACCTAAACTACATACAGGCTTATTTCTACACGAAATCATTCGCTTACAAAAGTATTATAAAAGTCAAGTGTTTTACATTTTTTTACTAAGCTGCGTTCACTAAATACTGTTTGTCTACTGAAAACATAAAACATTATATACAAATACTTCACAAACTCCATTACATTATTGACCTTTCTTACACCAATACGTGTGTTGTTGCCCCTGTTAATAATACAATTAGTTTATTTACATGCTGCACCCATGTGATATACAATAAATTTAATAACCCATACACTGACACAGCCAACAAGTTAACCTTTACAAACATAATTTGCAATACAATATAACTCACATTAAAAAGTGGCAGCTGTTACACTTGCATTATTATTGGCAATGCCAATAGCTCAAACTTTCATAATGCGAGACCTATTGCATTGCAAATGCTTGTTATGTATGGCATTAGCCAAGAACTTTAGATTTCATTGAAATTATATATATATAGTATATTTCTGTTTGCTTTCAGCCAGTCCTCTTGTCCTCTTCAGACGCTCTCTGTTGTTGGGTCAATCATATTTTTCTTTTGAATCTTTTGGGGTTTCAAAGATGAAAAATATATATTGCAGCTCTTGGGAAGGTGAGATGTTGCCCAGTTGCTTAGCCAACCATGGTCTGTGACAGTGTCACACACTACCTAGACTGCTTCTTGACCCGTAGAAAAAGGAAAACCAACAGTCCCCAGGAATGAAGGTTGCCCACTAATGGTGGCAGAGTCTTAGTATAGACTCTTGAAGCTGAGGCCAGGCAAAACAGATTGACGCAAAATTGATAATGCTGACCCAAAGTGAAGAATCCTAGAAACCTTTGTAAACTGGGACTCATAGGAATATGTTAATAGGCATTTATTAAATCAATAGAGGCCAGAAACATCACTGGTAACACCAGAGGCAAAATAACTTTGAGACTCACCATTTGGAGCCTTTGGTGAGGCAAACAAGTTGACATTCTTTAAGGAACGGAATTCCCCTAAACTCTTCTGGGCAAGGAACATGATGGAATAGCAACTGTTCCCACTTTCTAGTGATGGCACTGAGATCACTGCAACTTTTTCCAGCATATCCTGAATCCCCTTCTTTAAAGCTTGATGCTTCACGTGATTTCACGGAGTTGGAGTAGAAATTAAATAATCTTCAGGAAGAGAAGATAATTCTATCTTGTTAACATTCTCAACCAATTTCAGGACCCAAGCATCCAACACATTCTTTCTCCATACTGTCGTGGATGCCTGAATCCTTCCCCCACTTGCTCTAGCAGTCAGGACTTAAAGGCAATGTGGCAACTGGAGTGGCAGCAGGCTGCTGCCGGGATTTATCAAAGGAGCGACTGCCCCAGCCATGCCCCTGATCCAGCGATCCGCGATCAGGGATCAATAATTTTTCACAAACAAAGGCCCATTTACTTTACCCAACTAATCCCTTCACGCTGGGTTCAGTGTGATGCAAGGTTCCTACCTAATTCACTAAATACACAATAGTACCTGCATTTCTCCTTACAATACGCATATATTTGTGGCGACGGACCTTGGGAAGTTGAATAGTTGATAGCAATAATATGTACCTATCAATAATCAAAACTACTAAATAATAACAGACTCAGTGTGTAGTTTATAATGTTTATCGGAAATAATGTGAAATAAATGCTCGTGGAGTACCGTCATACAATGCAAACATAGATTATCACGAAGAATATGTATTAGCAATGTATTGAATCAAACTCATGTCAAATAAACAATGCATTGAAGCAGTGGATAGGCGAAGAGAGAAAAGTTTCAGAGACAAAATACATTTACAAATGATTATGCAAATTCAGATCTATACTAACCCAAGTAAGAATCAGGGAAAACTACCCTCTGGCCAAAGGGCAGTAAGACCCCTCAAGAAGAGTTGAGTGGCAAAGATTCAATCAGGAAATCAGGAAACAGGTAGGCCTCTATCTGGAAAACAGCAAACCGACGACAGCGACGATCTCCCACTACACCCCCGCCCACCGGGCACCTCAATTATACCCTAAAAACCCAAATGTCCAACCAACATTTGTTTCAACATGAGAACGAACTCTGTCTCTCATTGGCTAAGGATGGGGGTGTACTGTCACACCACTGACCATTTTATTCAATGTTCTTTTGTCTTAAACTTTCAGCATTACGAAAGATTCTTCCCAGGAAACAACTTCGAACACAATCATAGTACATATTTCCTAAAGCACATCTCATGTAACAAGTCTTTGCGCTTCCTTTGTTTGCCTCTGCCATCTCGAGAAGGAAGTTGCTCGCTTCCACTGATTAACACATTTTCCGTAACTTGGCAGTCACATAGTACACCATGAAGGTCACGCACAACTTTTGCGTTCTCTCTTCTCTCTCCAAACCCTCTTTTGGTCATTTTATTTTTCACCAATTATTAACCCCATACTGGCATGCAAAAGTGTAGGCCCATGCTTGCTTTTCTACAGAAAACAAACACAAACATTATTATTTTCATG
The DNA here is from genome assembly GCA_963921515.1 of Calotriton arnoldi. Taxonomy (NCBI): domain Eukaryota; kingdom Metazoa; phylum Chordata; class Amphibia; order Caudata; family Salamandridae; genus Calotriton; species Calotriton arnoldi. The sequence continues at coordinate 421,021 of CAWUFW010009287.1, forward strand.
AAATGTAATTTCATTGCACACCATCCCAGCATTGCACTAACCCATGCACAACCCGTGTTAATAATTCCTAGCAGACGGTATTAACGTGCACAAAGCAGCATTAGTCTTTTATTTTTCTTTAGCCAAAAGCGTTTGCGGCCTAGTTCCATGCATTAGTTCACGCATGCGCAAAAGCATTTCCCCTTATTTTAGTTTTTCTTTTCACAGCTACACTGTTAAATGAATGTTACTGAGGGTTCAATCCGAGCAGGTTTTATTTTCACAAAACCCTTCTCCATCACCCCTGCAGCAAAAGGGCTGATTCCCTCCTTTTGAAGAAGTAGATTGCCCAAATCTTCTTCAATATCCAAAAACCCCACCCCTAGTAGGAGGCTAAATAATAGCCAGCAATTTATGGTCCTCTGCTGATCTCTTCACAGGTTCCTCTAGCTAAGAACCAAAGAAATTAGTTCTAGTGAATGGAAAGTAGCTTAATAGGGCTTTCTGAGCATTGTTCGCCTTCCAGGATCTCATGCAGGTGTAAGGTCTTGCTGAGATGGAGAGACCAGCTGAAGCTGTTACTGCCGATAGGGAGTCAAATGTAATATAGGAGAGGAACCTGACTTGTTGTTCCATCAATGCCAATCTAGAATTCATTTTCAGGGGAGGAGTAAAGGCGCCGACCAAGATGCCCGCCTATCACTGAGGCACTGGAGCACTGCGAGACCTCGGGAACGTGGACAGCTTTCTCAGAAAGTGGCCGCCTGCCAGGATACCAGTGATGGGGAGATAAATCCCCAGAGCAAGTCTGGTGTTGCAGGGATTCTGCTCAGGAACAGTACTATGCTTGGGACCATAGAACATCTGCATGTAGGGACTGAGTCACCATACTACCTCAGTATCTATGAGCCAGAGTCTGACTAGTTATAGTGCTTCACTTGCCCTCCCAACCTTCTAGAGAGACAAGTGAATCAGCACCTCTAAACACAACACTCTCGACCCTCTCAGGGAACGAGGTAACAGGACACACCCTTTTGATCTATCACTCGTACTTGTCCACAATAAGATAAATAGGAGACACAAAGGAAGTTTATAATATATTTTTAAACTATTGTGCTCTAATGTGCAGTATTTGCACCACAATTTGAAATCAAATGCATTCCAAAAATACCATTAGCATTGTTATGCAACAATATACTATAAAATGCCCTGTCATGTTATAAGACAGATCAGCCTATCCCCGGCTACTGAAGCTGAATGGTAATATATATCAAAGATCTCTGGGATGAGTGGCAGACCCCGTACTTTAGTATACACAGATGGATATTCTACCTCTCAGCTGATGCAGTAATCTTGCCTCAGGGACTTCTCTCAGTGGTGTTTCTTAGAACTCTCATCCTTAATTATATGACAAGACATGAGTGCTCACAAACAGCAGCTGCATTCTCTTGTTATGTCTAGGTGCTAGTGTCTGACCAGAGAGAGCAAGGGGCATTGTTGTTTGACCTTGTCTATGGTGTTCTGACTAAATCCCAGGAAAAGAACAGAACAGAAAAACATATGTAGGTTCTGTGTAAAAATACAACGTGGCACAAAAACATGCACCTTTATATAGTAACGTGTGCAAAAGAAAATGAGGCCTACAACGTGCACTACTAGACTAACATAGGGAAAACGACAATGGGCCATGCAGGAAACACACAACACCCTCCCTTTGGTCATAAAAATAGCACAATAGAAAATCATCAAGTGATATAAATGTGAGTGAAAAGTAAGCAAACTCAGAGCATATTTTTAAAATAGGAAATATTGAAAAAGAAGTATAGAAATTTGTCAATTTGGAAAAATGATCAAATCATGGTGTTTTGGAGGAATCCATTGTGTCACTCACCAAGTCAAAGGCCAAGGACTCCATGAAGGAGTCGGACTCCGTACATGATGATTAGTCAACATCCCAAGCCACTCGCTCCAAAGAACAAACATGGTCGTTGGTATCAGCTGATGCCGAGACAATTACCAGGCAACCAGCATCAGTGTTAGTAGAACCTGTATCCTGTGATTCATGTGCTGATGCACATGCTTCCTCGAAAGTGAGTGGCTCAAACCTCTCATTGTGGAGAAGTCGCAAACCTAGAGGACAGTCCTGAAAATGGGTCGCTAAGCGACTCATCAGCAGTCCAATGTTCAAGGCAGTGGGTGTCCACAAAGCCAGGCAACTATCTAGAGCCCATTCAAAGGGGTATCAGGAGCAGTGGAAGGTTGCATGCAGGCAAACCAGGCAGGCTGGAATGTTAAGGAACAATAAGATCTAGCTCCTGCAGTAGAAGCGTTTCAAAGACCTGAAATATATTCTCATGGTAGTGTGTGAGAGGTTCCAGTTCCAGATGGTCTGAAAAAAGAACATCCATTGCAGAGAAGTAGGAACAGGATGAGAATACCGCAAATGAGGAATGACAACAATGGGAATCTTCCGAATCACTGGAAAAAATTTAATGAATAAAAACTTGTATTATTCCCAAAAAAGTTTGGAATGATCTAACAAGGCCGTAACCGACTATTTTAAAAAAGTTGGTGAGGCCGGCCGTACTAGAGGCATAAACAATTTGATGCACCAATTCTCTGAAATGCAGGGGAAGGTTAGTATTTAACAATGACTGTATTTCACTAGAAGTTCTAGCCATCTGCAATTCGAAGGTCTCGCGAGCAGATGTGATAGCTACTTCTTATTCGAACAATAATGCTTTGAGTCTGCTTAGCTTGTTGAAGTCTGCTTTCAAAGTTGAATGGAAGGCCACAACGAGCTATCTACAATCCCATGCGGATAGGGAAACAAGACATCGCTGCAACAAGTGACTAACTGGGAAACGGATAACATATTCAGAACTTCAGCTTGCATTCCACAATAATCTTGAGCACTAAGCATTAAATAACTTCCGTTAGAGAGTACCATAATAAAGGGGAGAATTGCGGGAACCGGGATTCCTTTTAAATAGCAGGCCAAATTGGGCGCTGAAATATTACATGCGCCGTGTATTTTACGTGTTTACAAACGAGTGAATGACTGACAGTATAGTCACATTCTTATCCTGTAATAAAAACTTCCCTATTGGCACGTTCACAATGATATGTAAAGGGGAGTGACCATAATTCATGAATGAAGCTGCTTCCAAGAGGTTTATATCTACCTACAGGGAAATGTTTCATGCAAGCTGTGAATTGAAATGTCGAGATGGGCAGGACAATAACACCATGTATTAACCACACAGCCAAAAGAGTTTCAGCTATAGTGAATGGTAGTTGTTCTAATTTCTATAAATGCAACATTGTGTAGCATGTATCTTTCATGGCCATCAGTTGTTGTTTCCGTGTTAAATTAAAAGGCAGGAACAAATCACTGCAATTCAAGTAGTGCCATGGCATGCGCCAATTTTTAAGTGTTTAGAGCATCCAGCTAAACTTCATAGTTGATCTAAGTTGACTTTGCCCATGATATAATGTTGACATACCACTTTGCGCAATATCATAACAGATGACACAATGTTATTCAAATTGTAAATACAAGAAGACAAAGTATTAATACTATTATCAACCACAGCAAGCACTTTATCCAAATTATCTTGGTCGATTTATCTTAAACTTGCAGCAGCTTCCATCTCGGATAATTTCCAAATATCATTATAAGTAGCATAAATAAATCTGTTCATACATGGGGATTTGGGACCTAAAAGAAAATCTGATAAATTCATGTCTTTGGACAGAAGAGAATGATGTTTCACTGCAGACAGTGTGGAATGTTCCAACCATTGTTGACACAATTTCCCCAACAAATAGTTGTTACCAATATCAGAATGGGGTGATTGAGGTTATTGGGGATCAGGTCTGTTTGATTTGAACCCAGGTGTGGAATTGAGAAAACGTTCATGACAACCATTAGTGTCTACTGGCCACAACAACCACTCTCCAGGACCTGAAAACGATGATTAAATGTAACATTCTGCACCATCCTATTTAATTGCTCTTCAGTATAATTTGTCAAACGTTGCCAATTATCAAAGCGGGTAATAGAGAGAATTGTTGGGATGTTCCTCTCTTTTATTTTTTGCCAATCCCAGACATGTAGTCTGCTGAATTGTTTCAATTGTGAGGGAATTAAATAGGCTCAAAACAAAGTTTCCGTTCCCTGAACCTGCTAAGATTTAATTCCCCAAATCGATTTTAAATCAGGGGTGTCCTTCCAATAATCATAGCCTTCGAAAGCTAATTGATTGACAGATGAAGCTGTATATATTAGCTTGGTCTGTGTCAGCATATATTTTTTGGTAGGGTAGAAACCAATTTAAAATAATAGGACGTGGAGTCTGAAGTGTCATATCCTGTAAAATACATGCATTTTTCTTTATGGCTTTTGGAGCTCCCTGGTGGGGGAGTTGGACAATGCTCCCATTGTGTATAATTAAAATGTTTGGTTATGCTGTCTATTGGTTCTGTGCAGGGAATGATGTCCATAATTATGATAACAGAACATATCAGCATAGTTGCCAGAAGTAAGACACAAGTCTTCTGATTCAAAAAACGTACAATATTGTAGCTCTGAAAGCATAGAATTTACATTATCATTATCCCAATAATCCAAATGTAACCCTGGTACTATTACATCCCCCATTGAAACTTTGAACACATATGGTATCTGCAGGGTCTCCGTAGGGCTGAATATATCGAAAGGAACTTTATCCCAAACAATTCCATCAGCCACTGGAACGGCTGAAATGTTGATGAGGGACAAGTCTCTTTTCAGTCTATGCGAAGAATAATCGGGGTCCAACACCCCGCCAACCACTTCTGGGGTAGAACATTCCGGGAGGTAATGTCCATTGTTTAACAGGATAAAAACAGTCACAAATCCAATCCACATGAACAAAAAAACTAAGGTGAGTATGATCCAGACATATATATCCAAGGGGGGACCAGATAAGTGCATTTCAACCATGAAATAGAAACACAAATCCATGCTGGAGGCAGATGCAAAACAGAAGAACTGTCTGAAAAAAAATCATCTTGATCCATATAGTACCTGGAGACACTCAACTGGAAAACTGGAGGCCGTGACTCCGCAGCAGGACTAGAAAAATCTGATTTGGGAAGTATCTACCAGTGGTGGATCCGTATAAACATCATCCACTGTAGAAGATGCAATAGTAGAAACAGTTATCAGTTCTGTAAGGTTGTCGGCGGAGGACTCAGCCCCCCCCTCAGCTTGGGAGAATCAGCATCGGTGTGCTCATGGGCTGCAAAGAAAAGTCTTGCAGAAGGGTATGACTGCCCCGTAGCATACTATGGAGAATTGGCCACATGGTGTAGTTTGACATGTTCAAAGGAGACAAAGCGTTTGTCTTTGGAGCCCAGAAGCGATGGCAAGATAACAGTTTGTGTACCTTGTATGCCAAGGACTGGAACAGGAGCACGGTACTTCGGGCCCAATTTCTTTTTGACTGCCACCTTTTTACTGAAACATATCTCCAACTTTTGGAAGCCTGCTGGAAACCGGAGTTTGGTCTTCAGAGCTCGAAGAGAGCGGTGTAGGCAAGTGTTTGCCTGACTGAGCATCACAGAACTTTTGTAGGTCCTGTTATGTTATGTTATGTTAATAGGAACTTTTATAGCGCTCGTTCACCAGCAGGTTTCTTGGCGCTGGAGGAGTTACTTTCCAAAAGGAGTTGCCGGTAAGGATGGTCCAGGTCTAGCTGTAAAGCTTGGGTGAAGAGCCAGGTCTTCAAAATCTTCCTAAAGCGAAAGAGGTCTGACTCGAGTCTTAATGGGGCCGGAAAAGCGATCCAGAATTTAGGTCCTAATATTGAGAAGCGTGAGCCTCCTGTTCTTTTGCGTCTAAAATCTGGGACCTCTAAGTAGTTCATGTGCATAGATCTTAAAGTACGGTGGGGGATGTACTTATGGATTTTTGATGAGATGTACTTAGGGCTAGTCCCGTGCAAGGCTTTAAAAAGAATACAGCCGGCTTTAAACTTGGAGCGTTGCTCCACTGGAAGCCAGTGCAACTATTTTAGCAGCGGCTTGATGTGACATCGTCTGCCTTGTTGATATATAATTCTGGCTGCCTGATTTTGAATTAGCTGCAGACGATGTATCTGATTGCGCTGAAGACCTAGGTATATAGAGGTAGCATAATCAATTCTTGACAGAATCAAGGAGATGACATTTTGGATACATGCCTCTCTGCTGAAAAATCTCCTGATTTTCCTCAGTTTCCGCAGTTGGAAGAAGCAAGCGGAGGTGACTGCTCCAATCTGCGGGTTCATGTTTAGGTCTGAGTCAATGTGAATCCCTAGGCTTTTTATTGAGTTTTTTAGTGCAGGAGGCGGACCTAACTCGGTGGGCCAGTGGGCGGGGGACCAATGCTGAAGTTTATTGTTGGGGTTAATGATTTCTGTTTTTTCGGCATTGAGTTTTAGTTGATTTTTGTTCATCTATTTCATGATGAACAGCATGGATTTTTTGAGAAATTCCTGAGAATCTGTAGATTTATTGATGGGGAAGACTAGCTACATATCGTCAGCATAGTTGTAGATTTGCACTCCCATCTGCCGTAACGCGACAATAAGAGGGCGGATATATATAATGAAAAGATGCGGGGATAGGGATGAGCCCTGTGGTACTCCACATTTCAAGTTTACTGTACCCGATTTGTACGGGGAGAGCCAAACTGACTGTTTTCTATCCGCAAGAAATGATTGAAACCATTTCAGGGCCATGCCACTGAGACCTGCTGCAGCCAGACGGTCCACCAAGATGTCGTGGTTGACGGTATCAAAGGCTGCAGACAGATCCAGGAGGATCAATGCTCCTGTAAGAAAGCACAATGGTTATCTATGTCAAAGGTTGCGGCAGCCGCCACAATGTCTGGACCGTCAAGGTCTGGAACATACATCTTTATGCCAAAAAGCGCTTTGTACGGGGTCCGCACACCCAGAGAACTTTTGGGGAGATTATTAAGTGCTCATTGAACCCCATAGAGATGGATCAACCAACCATACCCTGTACCTAATACTCTAGCCTTTAAGGACTGCTTTAAGTCATAGTTCATTTTTTCCACAACAGAATTGCCCTCAGGCTTATATGGAGAAGAATAATGCACCTGTACACCCATGCACGCCGTTGAATCACGGTATGCTTTAGAGGCGAACCCTGGTCTGAATGGAATGCATCGCATGCATAAGTCCCGATGAAGACTCAAGTCTTTAATAACAGTTCGAGTGTCAGCTAAGTGCTGTGGCCAAACCCAGAGAAACCTAGAGCAAGATTCAACCGCAACAAAGATAAATTTGAACGCGCTGTCCGAAATCAGTGGACGACAATGATCAAGATAAACACAGCCCAATAGCTTGTTAGAGTTTAAGAGATGTGTCTGTGGTGGAAGATAAACAGTAGAGATTCTAATTTGCTGACAAATGTCATAACACACGACACATTTTTTAGTCTGTTTCTATAAGCCCTGCCACCAATAGTGTTGCTGTAGAAGCGACATAGTAGCAGCCACTCCCGCAGAAGCTACACCTTCATGTGCAGCGACAATCTAAGCATGTCTGCGGTCGTCATTGGGAATCAAATGATTGCCAACTCCAGGAATAGTTATAAAAGGAACATTCTGGTCAGTCAAGTGATAAGAGTAAAAGTAGTTAGATGTAAAGGGGTGCCGGTCTTAAATGCTTTCACAACATACAAGTTATAATTATCTATACGATTTTTAGAGGGAGTTACTGCTGCTATTTTAGCTGTAGCAAATACAGATTTGGCCACTTCATCAGCCAGAGAATTCCCTAAAGATTGTATTTCCACATGTTGATGACTCAAAGTATGTATTACATGAGTTGTGGCAACCTACCTTTAAGATCTGCCACTTTAACTCAAGGCAGTTTGTGATTGATTGTGCTACCCTTTGAATCTCTGAAATCAGTTTGTCACCAAAAATGTAAATTATCATTAAAGGACTGCCCACAGTAATACGAATCACACACAATAAGTGTGGGGAGTTTAGGATCCATAGCTTCAAGTGCAAGAAGCCAAACCTTCAGTTCAGCCAACTGCACAGTGCAGTCTCCTAAAGACTGCATGCGAGTTGTTTGAGGGTGAAAGACGCCATCCAACAAAACAACAGTTACAATGGTTCATGCGGCAGAATACTGCTGCTTAGAACCTATGGCAGGGTGAGCTGAACTGTCAGTGTAAATAATATATTTATATTGATCAAGAGGCAGAATAGTAGACGGCAAAGGATATACATGCTCATACTGATGAAACTCCTGTGTTTGTAAAGAAGGGTCAAAGACAAAGTTGACATCAGCAGCTGTTAAGGACGTAGCCCATTGTATTCATCTAGGATGGAGGGCATTAGCGTTAGGAATGCTGGATTTGGTGGCAGCCTCTAAGGCTGGCATGGGAGTAACGTCAATAATGCGTTTCCCCTGAGCAAGTGACCTTTCTTTAAGGATGGCCATCTGCACGGCAATCAGTATTTTCTCAGTGGAAGCAAAACGCATTTCTGCACTGGAATATATATGTGATTTATATGCTAAAGGCACTGTTTCACCTTAATTGAAGGTGATCTATGTAAATCCAATTTCACCCGGTAAAATTCGGATGACCAGGTTCGTGGTATTGACACGTGTATGCAAGTGCCGTCTTTCAAGCAAGTCACATTGTAGAGATCTGAGTATGTCTGTTTGTTCCGATGTGCAACAGGAAGTGAAATAATCCGGGCGTATTAAAGCATAAAGAGGTTTTATGTTCTGCCAAAATTTAAAAATCCTAGCAGAGATTGCAATTTTTTAAGTGTGTTTGAAGGTTGTACATTTTTGCAAATTTTTCCAGAAAATGAGAGGCAAGATTCTTTCCCTCATTGTTTAGTTCATATCCTAAGAAAAGGACACTATGAAAAGCTATATTAGACTTCTTAAAGTTGAACTTGTATTAAAGTTCAGCAAATCCCGATATTATGCAATCAACTCTGGCTAAATGGGAGTATAATTCATCGTCTGTCAGGTAGATATCATCTGCGTAGGACAGAGTATAAGGGTCAATACCATGAAGAATTGAGACAATTTGTGCTGCAAAAACTCCCGAGCTACTCGTATATACCATAAGAACTCATGCATAGCACAATTGAAATCTCAATGTGCTAAAGGCGGACCAGTCTCAGCTCTCAGGAGCCAAATTGTGACTGAACAAACCGTTGGAAATGTCCAAAGTGGTTTTATATTTTTTACGGACTACATTAGTAATGAGTGCCGTACTGTGTGTGTTTTACACCGCAAATGTGCTTGTATGACTGTTTAAATGTATGTAATCTAAGACTATGCGATAGGAATGATCTGGTTACAGAACAGGAAAAAGAGGATTATTCATTGGAGAGACATAGGTCTTAATTACCCTCTGGTATTCCAGTTGAGAAAAATTTCTTTAACAGACGCTTTAGCATCCTGTTTAATAGGATATTGTGGCTGTACCTGTTGGGTAGACTGTATAGGAATGGTATAAAAAGGATAATCTTTATCCCAAACAACATGTTTACGATAAGGGGCCGGGGCCAATGCAAGGGCCCATTCGGATGCTTAAGCTTGGTTGACTTCGTCAGGGGCAAGATGTGTAAAAGAAGGTAGAATTGCATCCTCTCCTTGGGGGATGCAAGCACAAATGGCAGGGGCCAATCAACCTCCACCAGCAAAATATCATAAGACGTTGTTAAATTGTCCCAGAATATTGCGATTATGTTACATTTAACATCATCTTCAATTTGATTATCTAAGTGATATGGACTATCTGAAGGGGATACGTGGGTGTCCATGGTCTCAAGTGTAACAAATGTTTCAGTTGCTTTCGCTCCCAGAAACTGGTGAAGTGTCCGGCGTACTCTCGAGGAGAGTCACTGCCCAACTCCAGGAGGAGGGTTCTCACGGTCTGTGGTAAGGCTGCAACTTTCTTCTCCTGAAAATGGGCTTTATAAGGAAGAGGCCTATCCTACTTCTTTATCTTCACGTCAGATGAGCATTGTGTCTCTCTTTTGGGTTTCATGTACTCTTCTTGTCTGCGTTCAGATTGCCCTCCTCTGTTGTACTGCTGGTCAGACGATTCCCGAAAGGAACGAGGAGAACATGCATCATGATCTTGATACCTGTCTGGAGTCTTTATTCTAGTGTGATCACGAAAACCGTATCATCTTTCAGAGGACTCCGGGGTGGAGAACCTCCGGTTGTTCTTCCTTTTTGTTGTTGTTTAGATCCAGGGAAGACATGGATTGGCAGTTCGGGCTGGACTGTTCCCATGAGGCACAGGGTCAAGACTGATTTCGATATAGCTGTGTCTGAACTGGGGTGGCGAAGTGAGCTAAAGAACGATGATGGATTCAACCCAGATCTGTGACTGGGGGTGAGTTTCTGAAAAGTTTCAGCGCTCCTTCCATCATCTCCTTGTGTTTGCTTTGTTCACCCTAAGTTGGTAGGGTATGCCCAGACGTGGGTCCCTTGCTCACTTTGCCACTGGATTCAAGCTAGCCTGGCTGATGAGGGCTGTTAGCCCGAAAATGGTCCCAGGATGCTTGTTTGCGGTCCAGGGAAGACATGGCTTGGCAGTTCGGGTTGGACTGTTCCCATGAGGCACAGGGTCAAGACTGATTTACATATAGCTGTGTCTGAACTGGGGTGGCGAAGTAAGCTAAAGAACGATGATGGATTCAACACAGATCTGTGACTGGGGATGAGTGTCTGAAAAGTTTCAGCGCTCCGTCCATCATCTCCTTGTGTTTGCTTTGTTTGCCCTAAGTTGGCAGGGTATGCCCAGACGTGGGTCCCCTGCTCACTTTGCCACTCGATTCAAGGTAGCCTGGCTGATGAGGCCTGTTAGCCCGAAACTGGTCCCAGGATGCTTGTTTCCGGTCCAGGGAAGACATGGCTCGGCAGTTTGGGCTGGACTGTTCCCATGAGGCACAGGGTCAAGACTGATTTGCATATAGCTGTGTCTGAACTGGGGTGGTGAAGTGAGCTAAAGAACAATGATGGATTCAAACCAGATCTGTGACTGGGGGTGAGTTTCTGAAAAGTTTCAGCGCTCTGTCCATCATCTCCTTGTGTTTCCGTTGTTTAGATTTATCCCATGGTTTTTAAGCAAACTCACAGGAGGGTCTGGCATCCTTGCCTGTGCTAGGCTTGCCAAGAGGTGGCACTGAGAATCTGGTTCCCAAACTATTACGGCCTAAAGACGTATATACATTAGCAATAATGACAGGCAACTCACATTCACTGTCTGCTACTGCCACCGCGGCAAGTCGCTGGTGAATAGCCAAAGACGCTGCTTCACCTTTAACATCAGAAAGAATAATTTCAGAGACAACTGAAAAATTACCCATGAGTTTCATCCCCAAATCGAGGGCAGGACCTGCCCCATGCTCATTCTGAATTTGTTTGAGGACATTCAGTAGAAGGGCCATCGAGGGAGTGCCATGTCAAAGAGTGTAGACTTTGGCAAAAATAGTCCCCCAGGTGTTGCAGTTAGCTAGAGTGGGAACCAGTCTAGTGGGTAATGGCACAATTAAAATTCTGTGCTTGTCTTGTGGTCCCGTAAGGGGAAACACAGCTTCAAGTTGATCGATTTTTTTGGGCAATCCAAAGTGGTATTTCCTCATAATTAGTGGGTCATTTGCCCATACCTGAATGAACAATTACAGAGCTCATGACAGGCGCTGCAGGCATCTGGGTTTGCACTTCCAGGCCAAGTCTAGCTGGACCAGCTAGCAACATACGTGAAATAAACAGAGACAGGCGTCGATATAGGACGACAAGAACATTATACAAAGCACAGGTTTGTACTTCCTAAATCTGGATATGGTTTATATCCCGCTAATGCCATCCAAGTTGCCATTACTGAGAGGACCCAATCGGACTAGCCCCGCCACATAGGGAAGGGCACCATTAAACCAAGTCTGGTGTTCGCTGACTGTAAGAGGAATTTCAACAAGTGCATAAGGTCTGTAGCCTGTAGGTGCGTGTTGTACAGTGTATTCATGAAAAAGGTTAGTGTTAGCGTCCATAGCCGGAAATGTGACACAGGAATAAAAAAACGTCAAAGCGGAATGCAGCATCCGCTTCTATTACAAAAATTACAGGAGCTCCCACATTAAGGACTCCATGCTATGTGAGATGCGCATAGGTTGCTTGTCGGCAGTTAGCCGGGATAGCAACTGGTTGCGCCATCAGCAATCTATAATGGATTCAAAGCATGGCACAAATAGGGTATAGAACCTTTTAATATTCAAGATTGAAAAACCAACAGAACTAGGTGCTACCTAAAAACTGTGGAGGAAAGATCCCCAACACCACAGACGTCTCAGGGTTCCCGCAAATAAGTACCTGACCAAAACGTTGGCACTATGTTGCAGGGATTGTGCTCAGGAACAGAACTATGCTTGGGACCATAGAACATCAGCATGTAGGGACTGAGTCACCATAGTACCTCAGTATCTATGAGCCCGACTCCGACTAGCTATAGTTCTTCACTTGCCCTACTAACCTTCCAAAGAGACAAGTGAATCGGCACCCTAGAACACAACACTCTCGACCCTCTCTGGGATCGTGGTAACAGGATATACCCTTACCCTCGCTCTCACTCGTACCTGTCCACAATAAGAAAAATACAAGACACAAAGAAAGTTTATAATATTTATCTAAACTATCGTGCTCTAATATGCAGTATTTGCGCAACAATTCGAAAACAAATGCATACCAAAAATACAGTTAGCATAGTTATGCAACCATATACCATAAAAAGCCCTGTCATGTTAGAAGACAGATCAGCCTAAACTTCCCATGACTACTGAAGCTTAATGATTATATATCAAAGATCTCTGGGATGAGTGGCGGACCCTATACCTTAGCATACACATATGGATGTTCTACATCCCAGCTGATGCAGTAATCTTGCCTCAGGATCTTCACTCAGTGTATATTTTTCAGAACTCTCATCCTTAGTTATATGACATGTGTGCTTACAAACAGAAACAGCATTCTCTTGTTATGTCTAGGTGCTAGTGTCTGACCAGAGAGAACAACAAGGGGCATTGTTGTTTGAGCTTGTCTATGGTGTTTAGACTAAATCCCAAGAAAAGATCGCAACACGAAAACATATGCACGTTCTGTGTGAAAATACAATGTGGCACAAAAGCAAGCATGTTTTTATAGTAACGCGTGCAAAAGAAAATGAGGCCTACAATGTGTACAACTAGGCTAACATAGGGAAAACAACAATGGGCCATGCAGGAAACACATGATACTGGCTGCCTTCACGGGTCCTCCCTGCTTGGGAGTGAGGAGCACAATGCACCAGCTTGTTCCTATTAAAAGACACAGCACAGATGTGGGGGTAAGTCCTCCCCCACAGGGAGAGGGAAACAACCGGAGCACCGTCACAGGCCCAATCACCCCATGTAGCCCAGAGGGGCTGTGGAGGAGGCCCATTTCTGCACTTTGGAGAAGCGATGGGGTAGAGGAGTGAGGTACCCTGGACTCTCTTACATCCGATCTTCACCAGGTACCTGATACTATTTGATGCCTAGAACTGAAGCCTGTACCTTGCTGTGGTTGGTGGAGGGGAATTTCATCCTCAATAGATGAGGCCACGATGGTAAACGACTTTGATGCCAGGATGGGCTCTGGCCCTATTTGCTTCTTGCCATTTTGTGGTCCTCCCGTACATATGGGCTCTATCTGCTTCAGCTGGGCCTCTTCCCAGCCCAGAGCGTATTCTCTGTAGGGGACCCATCTGACCCGACCACTCAGGCGGCGGCACTCTGAAAGCCTGCCTTCAACTTGCGGGTTCTTTGCATGTCAGACGCCAGCCACAGTATACCACCACCAGGCTGGTAGACTCTGACCTCCAGCACCTGCATCGGATCGCCTGGCCCTGGACGCCGTCTACAGCCCATGGACCCTTCAAGGAGATACCTAATCATTTTATCATTGTGGGGAGCCTTACCCCTCTCCCGGAGCAAAACTAGAGATGTCAGGTTCTATGAAGCAGGTAGCCGGTGGTGCGTGGGGCCTGAGTTGAATAGCTTGGTGGCTAGTGATGTGGTGGTGAGGGGGACCACTGGAGACTGACGCAGCCTGCTTTACCCTGTGCACCTGAGGGGTTCGTGCCCCTGCCTGCGTAGCCGCTACCACCTTGGCACACTCCGCTCAGCCAGAAATCCCTACTCAGACCTCTGCTGCAACACACACTCACGGCGTCTGGGAAGATATTATGGCAACTGCTCTTCACAGAGGACATGGCATAAAGCAAACCTGCCACTCTGATGGCAGCAGGACACAAAGGCATCACAATGGATCTAATCCTTAAGGCAGAGGTCTTCAAACTTTTTTACTCTGAGCCCCCCCTAAGCAAAATGTTTTGAGGTCGGGCCCCCCTCCAAAACTTTATGGCAAGGATTGGGGGAGCGGAGGGACATGGCTGTGCGCAGGGAGCGGGCCTTATGAGATGATTTCAGGAATACTTTTTCTATATCTTATGAACCGCACTAAATATGAGACTTATTAAACAGCAAATGTATCAAACAAAAACAGATATTATCCCAAACAAACTTCTACCCATAATTGGGGTGTTGAGCCCCTCACACTCTTTGACCCCAATGCAACTACACCTGCTGCACTAATGATAACTGCAGTCCTGAGTAGCAGGCTATCTCCCCTGCATCTTTTACCTCTTTCCCACCATGACGGATCATCACCTCGGTCCTAATGCTTGAAAGGAAAATAAGCTCTGATGCCCCTTTTTTAAAGGTAGACAGTCATAACTGTGATGCAGTGGGCCCCTCAAATCCCTGGGCCCCAGTCCTGCTGCATCTGCTTCCTTAATGATAGCCAGCAGTGGCCACTTACACACTTGGCAGCAGTACCAGCGTCAGTAATGAATGTCCCTTTAAAAAAAAAAAACACTTATATTGTCCCCTTCTTTGGGGTATCTCTCTGAAGAAGCTGTCTCTGGCCATTTGTAAACATAAAATGAGTCCCCTTATATAGTGCTCCCTATTCTGGGCCTTCTCTTTGACAATACCTATAAATCTCACTCCTTTCTTCTGTCTCCTAGACCATTACTGTGAGGCCCCATGGATCGAGAGGATACAGGCTCTGGATCTGAATGCAACCCTGCTGGCCTTCTGCCTGCCACCCCATGGACTCAGCTTTCACGAAAAAACTGCCCCTGAATGGTTAATACTGACTTTGAGGTGCCTCTGCCTGAAATCGAAGGGTGTGGTGGTAGTGCAGAAAGTTAAAAAAGAAACCAGCCTTCTTACCAGCCATTAATTGATTGAGTCACTTAAAGCCAGGGCCACTGGAATTAGGAGTTTCCTCAGTAGCAGTGTTTTCCACATAATTATCAGTTTACTGCATTTGCTACATAATCTGCAGATTTCAACAAAAAAATCTTGATTCTAGCTCAAACGGAACAAAAGTTACTTAAAGCGTGACAAAGTGTTCCGGAGCAGTGGAACGCCCTTTGCAAAGATTGACTGGTAATCTTGTAGTTGCTTACTGCTGTATTTGGGTGTTAAACTGGTACTAATGAGGTGAAATATTTCCCCTGACAGCGTTACCTTGAGTTTAAATGACAAAATAATGAAGTAATGCTAACCACAAAATGTGGAGCA
The DNA here is from genome assembly GCA_963921515.1 of Calotriton arnoldi. Classification (NCBI taxonomy): domain Eukaryota; kingdom Metazoa; phylum Chordata; class Amphibia; order Caudata; family Salamandridae; genus Calotriton; species Calotriton arnoldi. Next base: position 436,706 of record CAWUFW010009287.1, read on the forward strand.
TTGTGCCGCATAATTTACTTTTTCTTGCTGCATAATTTAGTCAAACTTGCTGCATAATGTGGTCCTCTTCTGCTGAATAATTCCAGTGGCTCTGCTTAAAGCTTCATGGTGGCAAAGATTTATTCTTTTTGAGATGTAATGTAAGGGTGTTATCAGCTGAGACCTGGAAAAGTGGAGGCACTTACAAAAATGTCTGCATTAGATACAGTTTGATTACTTATTACTAAAAAGTATATTTTGTAAGAACTTTTGATCTCAATCACTGCATCATTTGCAGCAGCCAAGCTTAGAGTATGTAAATACTATTTTAAAATAATGACTTACATATTCACAGTGCTTTCTGCCACAGGTTGGGATCTCATAGCACTATAAACAGGGCCACTGGAATTATGCGGCAGAAGGCCAAATTATGCAGCATGGTTGACTAAATTCTGCAGCAAGCAAAGACAAATTATGCTGCATAATGCTGCATATTTTGTAATAGCATTGGTGCATTAGTTTGCAATTCTTACATTTGTTAACACTGTCCTGTCCTTTATTTCCCCTCATAAGTACCACATTAACAGCCACATATAGCAATAAGCAACAGAAAGGTGACCAGTCAACCTTTAGAATGGGCCTTCCACTGCTAGGTAACATGTGTTGCTGCATTTTTTGTAACTTTTGAACCGTTTGAGCTAGAAACAAGTTTTGTTTTAAATCTGCAAATTATGCAGCAGATGATGGATTATGTGGCAAATGTGGGAAATCCATAACTATGCACTGTGAGTGCAGGGTGAGCGTGAAAGTGAAGGGTGAGAATGAGGAGTGAGTTGTCTGAATGCAGGGTGCATTCCCAGACACTTGAAGTAAATCAGCATGTTATTGACGGTGGCATAGGGTTTCAGATATAAGTTCAACTATTGCTATTATGGCATTAATCAGGGATCGAGGGTGAAGGAAATAAATAATGTGCTGATCCTGCAACAAACTTCAAGTCTTATAATTAGGATTGTCAGCTCATTATTTTGATGTCGCAGACGGTACAAAAATAAACAGTCACCTAAAGCCGTATTTTCAGCACTTATCTGTGCGTACTTCGAACAGCAAATATAAATAGAAAGCACTTTTAATTGTGTTCTAGGGCGGCCTGAATGATTCATGACTGATAATTAAAGGGAACAAAGACAGAAAAGTCACATTACAAATGAATACATAGGGGTCTATTAGGATGTCTGGCGGAGGCACGACCGCGGTGGCGGCGGTGCGGAAAAATGCCTTTTTCCGCACGCCAGCAGCGGTCTTCACGGCCGCCATATTAGGATGGGAAAACATAGGCATTTACCGTCCGCCGCGGTGTGACGCCGACCGCCATCGAACAGCGCCCGCCACCGCGGCGGAGTGAGTCAATCACCACACACCGCCGTGCGGAATGACGTCCTGTACGCCGAAGATATCACGATGCCGGAAACAGGGCAGCGCACCGCGACGGAGAAACCGCACAGCGAAAGACGGCGGAGACATCACAGCGGAGACAGAAAAGAAACACCCGGGACACACCGCGATGGATCCCGCCCTACACGCCTTCCCGGTGCTGTACATGATCCACCACCTGCAAGTTATCCACCGCCACGGACGCCTCCGCAGGTACGTACAGACACAACAGTGCAAGTAACACAATACACAGCTCCAGGGGGAAAAACATCGCATGGGAACACCACACACCCCTGTGGGGACAGGCACACAGCCATCACTGCACACACACATGTCCCACCTGTCACAAAAACATCGCGCCACATACTGCCCACCCATGTACCGCATTCATGAACAAATGTCCCGGTCACGTCACCGCCGCGGTCAGTGTGCATGAAACCATGCACACAACGCAGAGCACAGGGCCAGCGCATGCCAAGGGCACCGTACAAATTGCACAGAGCCACAACTCCATCCACAACACACCAGCTACCTCCCTGAAGGGACACAACATGTGCCTCACAAGTGCCACTCCTGCACAACAACCACACAACTACAGCCACACCATGCCCCACGTCCCAACAACTGCATATACAGCCACAGCAGGACCCTTTGCAAAGGAACACATAGCACAGAAGCCCAGGCCCCAGCCAACACACACACCACAACAACATCACACACAAGCCAAGAACACTGAGGGCAGGCACAAAATGTACACACACACAGATGAGGACCAAACACTTCACTGCACACACTACCTGACAAGTCACACACACACACACCACCCTGACTCACAGCTACATACACACACCACATGCCAGCAGTAATGGAGGACAACATATAGGAAAGCCAAAGTGAGGTGCCCACAAATGGAAGGGCAGTGACACAACCATCAAGCATGTGTGATGCACATGCAAGACAAGACACATGTGAGAACACACACAGCCCATCACAGCACACATGGCTGACACAGTCAGTCAACACAAACCACGGTCACCCCAATGCAACAACTCCTGGAGACAGCAAGGACACCCATGTATAGGCACAGGGATGTAAGGAAGGCCCTGAACTCAAACACTGACCAGCCACACATAGGCATCCAAATACTGGACAAGACAATGTCTGCTGCACAACACACAGGGCCCAGTGACACACTACATGACAGCCAAGCACAAGTAGGATATGTCACACATACCTCCTCCCACAACAGCAACACACAATACTGCCATGTGCACAAAACACAACCACAGGGCTAAACAAGTACACATACAGGCACACCACTCCAGGGTCACACATGGCAGTAGTTGACAATGCATGTGCACACACATCCACAGTCACAACAAAGTCACCCCCTTCACACCATACACTTCTCCACCACCCAAGTGCACACATTGGAAGTAAGCCATGGGACCTGGATAACTCATCACCACAAGATGTCCATACACCGACACTGATTGGCACACAGAAAGGAAGCTCACACAGACCCCATGACCCTGGCCTGCCTGCCTGTAAGCCTGTGCCCAAACTCCCACCCTGTGCTGCCATTGCCCACAAACCTGACATGTGTCCACCATAGATAACATGAGCCAAGAAGGAAGATGACTACAAGATTTCATTGCCAACCACCTGCACTGCACCCATAAGTATCACAGTCATGTAGAAATGAAGTGCCTCCCACCCCTGCAAAAAAATGAAATGTGACACAACCCATTGGCAATGTCGAAGTGGCATACTGAGCCTGTGACACAGTAAACCATGCACACACAGAAACAACTTTATTCAGGAAGGACACTGACACAACTCACTGCAGGACCAACTGTGTTTATTCACAATTTGCATATAGAGCCAACAAATTTGGGCAACAGCAAAGCCAGTGGGCATTTCAATATGCACAGTATTTACATGAAAAGCTGCACAGGCAAGGGGCAAACAGCAGTGAACGACAAGGCCAGTGGGCAGGACAAAGTGCAGGTGAGGTACATGAGAAGCGGCACAGGCAAGGGGCAAACAGCAGTGAACAACAAGGCCAGTGGCCAGGACACAGTACAGGTGAGGTACATGAGAAGCTGCACAGGCAAGGGGCAAACAGCAGTGAACAACAAGGCCAGTGGCCAGTACAATGTGCAGATGAAGTCCATTAGATCCTGCACAGGCAAGGGGCAAACAGCAGTGAACAGCAAGGCCAGTGGCCAGTCCAATGTGCAGATTAAGTCCATGAGAAGCTGCACAGGCAAGGGGCACACAGCAGTGAACAGCAAGGCCAGTGGCCAGTCCAATGTGCAGAGTGAGTCCATGAGAAGCTGCACAGGCAGGGGGCACACAGCAGTGAAATACAAGGCAAGTACAATGTGCAGAGTAGTTACATCAGAAGCTACACAGGGAATGTATGCAACTCTACCATGCCATGCCCAGCAACAGAGTAATGGGTCTGACAATGGGCATCACACGCACCCCTGTGGACAGACAGGTGTGTGAGGGTGACCACCACTCAGATGGGGCTGTCTGTCGGACTTGGAGCTGACTGTGTGTTGGGGTCTGTTGGCGGACTACCCTGGGCAGTGGGAGTAACAACTGTGGAAGAGCCAACTGTGCATGTGGTAGCTGGGGGCTGCTTGGACCAGGTGGGGTGGTGGCCCGGGGAGGTGGACTCATGCCCTGGTGAGAAACAGTGTGTGCCAGAGATTGTGGAGGGGTGCCTCTCCACTTCTTGGGGATCCTGAAAGGCTTCCCTGTCAGGGGATTGAGGGGAACTGTGGCAGACACAACAGGTGACCCCAACACCAAAGCTGATTCTGGTGTGGATGGTGACCCCCCTCTGGGGACATGCTGGAACCCGCTGTGCGCTTGCCTGGTGTTTGCCGCCGCCCTGCCTCCCTCTGTCCACCAGCTTTGCCCCCTACAGTGTCCTCCCGTGCTGGCTTCACAGGGCTTGGGATGGGAGTGGAGGTCAAGGATGGATTATCCATGGGGCCCTCATCCTGTGTAATGTTTGCAGGCAACACCTTCTCAGTGGATGTGGAAACTGTCTTTTTGCCTCTGCGAGACGTCTTTGGGACAGGGAGTCTTTGGCAGGGGAGGAAGGTGAGGCCTGTGACCCTGATGCTTTTTTCTTTGCTTTGTGGCCCTTGCTGTCGCCTGATGGGCTTTTCTCTCTGCGCTCTGGGGTGGCCTTACTCTTATGTGGGGATGGTGTCTGTGCCCTAGTACGCTTGGGTTGCTGCTGCTCCTGTGTGCTGCGGGTTCTGTATCGGGACTTTGGGGTCCGTTGGGCATTGTCACTGTCGTCAGAGGTGCACAGTGACACGGGGCCGGAACGAGTGCTGGGAGCCGCTCCCTGACTATGTGCCTGTTGCAGGGCTGCTGTCACAGTTGATGACAAGGACTGCACAGTCCGGTGTAGCCCACCTACTAGTCGGAATGTAAGCCCTCCATGAAAGCTATAACCTGCCCCAACTTTTTGTCGTGCTCATTGAAGGCATTGAGAAGTGCTGTCTGCCCCACACACAGCTGGCGCAATAGCTCGACTGCTTCTGCACTGAGGGCAGCAGGGCTGACATGGGCTGGGGCAGCTGTGCCTGGGGTGAAGGTGACTCTTCCCTTCCTACTCGTGCGGACACGGGCAGCACCAGTGGAGGTTGAAGGGAGGCTGGGCACTGGACGCTGTGTGGCGGAAGAGGAGGCAGAGTCCCCGTTCCCTGTACCCCCCAACATGGATGTGTCACCGCTGGCGTCAGATGAGGTAGAGCTTTGTGTCTCCAGCTGTGAATCCTCTAGCAGACTCCTGTCCCCCTCCTCGGCGCTGGTCACATCTGTGTCAGTCAGCTCCGGTGCGGCTGTTGCAGTGGAAGCCTCACCACTGGTGTCCGTCCCCTCTCCCTCTGCACATACGGGAGCTGCTGCATAGGAGAGAGAAGTACTGTGAGATGAGTGGCATCAACAGAACTAACACGTGCCAATACATCTGCATCCTAGGAAGAGGTGTGCAGCACATTGCATGCCACCCTGTGCACACATATATCTTGACACCCAATATTTCTACACAACGGTGCATGTCCGCCACACGTCCTGCCATAAGTGCCCCAGGTGATTCACACAGCACACCATCCTGCAGTTGGCTCACATCAGACACAGCCCCAAAATGGCCTGTGCACACACACTGTCCCGATGTTGGCAAGGATGAACACCACGACATGGTGCACATCACCTACATGTGTGGAGCAGTAGGGGACCACACAGACTACAACATACCAGCCCACAATGACCCTGCACACATGCCATCCACCATATCGAGTCCATGGGCACATCTACTGTTGCACATTGGCCTCAGATGTCTGACTGGCAGACATCTGAGGTCTGGAATTGCACGCATTCATTGAAACGCATTCACAGTTGGCACACTGGCATTCCCATCCATCAGAATTCACACACTACCCCACAGCAGAAGGTACCTGAAGGCCACAACTCCAAATGTAAGAGAGATGCACAGTGCTAAAACTCACTTCATGAAGCGCCGTTTGGGCAAAAGCATGGCACATACACCCAGCCCAGAGGCCACTCACAAAACATTGCACCACACAACCAACGTCACACAGCTGACAATTTGCACACTCTGTAGACACATGCACCCACTCCCAGCCAAAGGCAGCCTGCAACACATACTCACCCCTGGCTCGCTGCTGATGCTCCCTCAGTCGTCTGTCCAGCTCAGGTTGTGTGACAGCCAGGATGCGGGCCATTAGTGGTGTCATGCTGCGCCTAGCCAACCTGCCAGTCCGAGGGAGCAGCCCCAGCGTCATCTCGGCCACGTACTTGCTCAGCCGGCAAATGTCGTCCCACCTTTTATGACAGTGGGTGCGCCTTCGGTGTGACACACCCAGATCCCGGACTCTGGAGGCAATGGCCCTCCACACGGCTTTACGCTGGTGGACCTTCAGCTGCAGGCATGGGAGACAAGAGGGGTGATGTTCCAGTGACACAGTGCACAATAACAACACAACGAAAATGAAGTAGCACGACACTGACTCATCCAAAACTCCAGCTACAACTGTCACATAGCCAACAATTGCTCTGAACATGGTGCAATGTCATTGGTCAATCAGACGTACAGGCATGCATGTTCGATGGTGGACACAGTACCTCCACATCCCATTCACATGCAGGATACCAACACAGCAATCAACGTGTAGTCTGCCTGAAGCTACTGTCTGCAGTTACCTACAACTACACATAGAGAAGATAGCAAAACATGTGTCATGTTGTTGGACTCACTGTGTCCAACACTGCACAGACCTAAGTGTCCTAGCCCTGTGAAAGCCTCACTGTGTCTTGGAACTCACATAGAGTGACAACCTACTGTCATACACACACCCTTCTCCCACGCCTGCTCCTGTGCAATCTACATGGCAGAGATGGGACTTAGATGAAGAGGCGTGAGCCAAACACACATGGTACACACTGTACATGCAGTGATGTGGACATGTGGCATTCGGTGGGGACTGTGCAGGGCAGGTCGACTGACACTGAGTGGGTTAATTGGGAGCAACACAGCCATTCACACAAACGCTAACTGGCCAGACTCCTGCATCACCAAAATGCAGCTGCACTGTATGGCTGACACTACAGGACATGTCCCTCTACTCAGGATAGGCATGCAGGGTAACGTGTGAAAGAGCCCACCAAGCCCTTCCCGCTGTAGTAAACATGATAGGCAGTGCATGTCAGAGCCCCACAACGACTGACACAAACCAAAGCACCTCCACCCCACGTGTGCACACCCTGCACTCTCACTCACAGTCTGGGAGACTTACCACGACATTAGGGCCGCCATAAAGCCTTGGGTACTGTGCAAGCACCCCGTCTACCAGGACCCCAAGCTCCTCACTGGTGAAGGGACTGGCACGGATCTTCTGAGTCCTCGACATCACAATGGACATGTGGCAGCAGCAGCACATTGAGGGTGGCAGTCAGCAGTCCCTTGAGGCAGCAGCAGCAGGTGCAGGGTGGCAGCCAGCAGTCCCTTGAGGCAGCAGGTGGAGGGTGGCAGCCAGCAGTCCCTTGAGGCAGCAGCAGCAGGTGCAGGGTGGCAGCCAGCAGTCCCTTGAGGCAGCAGGTGCAGGATGGCAGCCAGCAGTCCCTTGAGGCAGCAGGTGGAGGGTGGCAGCCAGCAGTCCCTTGAGGCAGCAGCAGCAGTTGCAGGGTGGCAGCCAGCAGTCCCTTGAGGCAGCAGGTGCAGGGTGGCAGCCAGCAGTCCCTTGAGGCAGCAGGTGGAGGGTGGCAGCCAGCAGTCCCTTGAGGCAGCAGGTGGAGGGTTGTCAGTCAGCAGTCCCTGGTAGCTGTGTGAATGTGGTGCACCCTCCCACACATATATAGGCCCCTGGGGCTGTGTCAGTGGTCCCAGGGTGCTGCAATTGGTGTACCAGGTCTGCCTCATTCAAATACATCCAATGTCCGCCTCCGCGGTGGCGGTGCACGCCTACCGTGATTTTCAAACTCGCATCAGGCTACCGCGAGGCTGCTTCCCATTGGCTGCAGGGGCATGGTCCATGCCGGTGACACACCATAGGATGCATGTGCGTGCTACCGCTGTGGTGCATCTTTTGAATGCCTCCAGTGACCGCCTCCGCGGTGGCAGTGCACGCCTACCGCGATTTTCAAACTCGCATCAGGCTACAGCGAGGCTGCTTCCCATTGGCTGCAGGGGCATGGTCCATGCCGGTGACACACCTCAGTGGCCAGGCGGTAGGACCCGCCACATGTCTGCCAGACAGTGCCTGGAGTGACCGTGATTTGGGTAGCGGTGCATGGTGACCGCTATTGTCACATACATATCTGGCGGTGTCTCCCGCGATCGTGCATGGGTTATGGGAGGTGACACACCTCAGTGGCCAGGCGGTAGGCACCGCCATAAGTCTGCCAGACAGTGCCTGGAGTGACCGTGATTTGGGGAGCGGTGCATGGTGACCGCTATTGTCACATACATATCTGGCGGTCTCTCCCGCGATCGTTCATGGGTTATGGGCGGTGACACACCTCAGTGGCCAGGCGGTAGGCACCGCCATATGTCTGCCAGACAGTGCCCGGAGTGACCGTGATTTGGGGAGCAGTGCATGGTGACCGCTATTGTCACATACATATCTGGCGGTGTCTCCCGCGATCGTGCATGGGTTATGGGCGGTGACACACCTCAGTGGCCAGGCGGTAGGCACCGCCATATGTCTGCCAGACAGTGCCTGGAGTGACCGTGATTTGGGGAGCGGTGCATGGTGACCGCTATTGTCACATACATATCTGGCGGTGTCTCCCGCGATCGTGCATGGGTTATGGGCGGTGACACACCTCAGTGGCCAGGCGGTAGGCCCCGCCATATGTCTGCCAGACAGTGCCTGGAGTGACCGTGATTTGGGGAGCGGTGCATGGTGACCGCTATTGTCACATACATATCTGGCGGTGTCTCCCGCGATCGTGCATGGGTTATGGGCGGTGACACACCTCAGTGGCCAGGTGGTAGGCACCGCCATATGTCTGCCAGACAGTGCCTGGAGTGAGCGTTAAATGAGTTGTGGAGTAGCTGTGCTGCACCTAACGTGTCCTCCAGCTCTCTGCATAGGCCAACATGTACAGTGCCCAGTGTCTCAACAATTGAAGGGTCCTCATGAGGGCAAATGCACAAAAGGGACATGTCACTCCACGTCACCAACACATACCATATATAGGTCGCCAATACATTGCATGGGCACATATACTCGCACATGTCACATGTGCTGTGTAATGAAATGTAGACTGTCCAGTTAATGTGTTGCATAGCATATGGAGATAATGGTCAATGTCTGTGTGTGCAATGTAACGCACAATGTCGTCTCATTGACTGGACTAGGGGCATCAGCAACTGGCACATTGTCCAATGCACATGCACACACGTGTCCCCCACGCTCATCCGGTGGTCAGTATGTAGTTGATGTGTGCCATGTGCAACCTGTGTTGGGAGGTGTATCAGGGCCAGCAACATGGTGTGTTCGGGTAGTATTGCAATTATTAACATATGCTGGGGGTCATACTCACAGGTATGCACACATATCTGTTAGTATATCACACTGTGCATGCGAATGAGCCGGAGGGGTGCACAGATAATTGCTGCTGGTAAGGGGACAGGTGTATGAGTAGTGTGCCTGATGTGAACCTACTTGTGAAGTGCCCTGTCGGTTAATGGTGCATGTTGTAAGACTTGGGAATGTGTCTGTAGAAGAAATTGATGTGATGCACATTTCATGGTCTTCTGCATTGATATCTGTGCACTGTGATCTGTCCTAGGAGGAGGAGGCACAATATCCATCGTCCGTTCACAGTCCTGGCAGACATGGAGAATGAGGAAATAATCCGCAAATTCAGGCTGGACCGACAAACCCTGCAGAACCTATGTTCCATGTTGGAGCCCCACCTGCAGCCACGTCGGACATATCCAACAGCTTTCACCGCAACATCTAAGGTGATGGCATGCCTGCATTTCTTTGCAACGGGCTCATTCCAGCACACGGTCGCAAGTGCAGGCGGGATGTCACAGCCGATGTTCAGCATGGTGCTGAGGGATGTCCTGTCGGCCATGATGCTGTACAAAGACAGATATATCCATTTTCCCAGGGGGCCTGAGTTGGTGGCTGTGAAGGGCGATTTCTATGCCCTTGGACATATCCCCCATGTCATTGGTGCAATTGATTGCACACATGTTGGGTTTGTGCCACCACAGGCACGTGAACAGGTTTACCGCAATAGGAAGCATTCACCCTCGGTAAATGTTCAAGTGGTGTGCCTGGCGGACATGATCATCTCACACGTGTGTGCCAAGTTTCCTGGTTCAGCCCATGATGCCCACATCTTGCGCAGCAGCATCGTTCCTCAGTTGATGGCCAATCTGCTTCCTGAGCGTGCATGGCTTGTGGGTGAGTATGTATAGTGGATTAGAGTGGTGTGTGTGTGTGTGACATGCTGTTGTGTTGCATTTTGGGACTGCAAGGTTAATCTGTGTCTCTCACACCCAGGTGACTCGGCATATCCAAACCGCCTGTGGTTGCTGAGCCCATTGCGGATCCCCGTCACCCCAGCTGATGTGCGATACAATGATGCCCATGGGAGGACACGGCGTGTGATAGAACGGACATTTGGTCTCCTAAAATCAAGATTTCGGTGCCTGGACCGTACTGGGGGGGCCCTTATGTACTCGCCAGGGAAGGTGTGTCAGATAGTGGTGGCATGCTGCATGCTCCACAACCTGGCCATTCGCAAGGCAATGCCCCTGATCCTGGATGACGATGATGAGCAGCCAAGGCCGCCGCCTGCAAATCTAGCCGGATCCAGTGACGAGGGCAGTGGAGAGGAGGAAGGGGTCGACATGCGTCGACAGCTCATCACCCGCTACTTCACTTGAAGGTGAGTGACGATGTAGAAGGGACGAAATGGTCTGATGGTGTTGCTGTTGCTCTGTGGGTGTATGTGAGCTTGCTGACTGCAGCTTGGTGGTGACTCATTGCTGCCTGCCAATGTATGTGTGATTGGTTAGTGTGATACAGATTGTCTCTATGGTGACTGTTGCTCTGTGTAAAGTTTGTAGATCTGAGTACCTTGTTGACAAGTGTTGTGTGATGTGTGCAATGCCACACCCATACAAGTGACTCTTGTTCTGCGGTTTTCCCTAGGTCCCTTCAGCATCTCACTTGTTACCTACATTCCATTCCCCTGGACCATGTCCTACACGGTGAAGGTTGCACATCCTGTATTAAAGACGGAGCAGACACAACAACATGTGTGTAAGGTGTATTTATTTACAACTGTGACATGCAAGGGTGGAGAAAATGTGAAGGGGGAATTGAAGAAGTGAGTTGACAGTCATGGTAAATGAGATACTTGAGTAGTCCCCACAATGATGTGGAGACCCAGTCCAACAGATGGATGCCATTCACATGGCAGTGTGGTGAAGGATAGTCCAAAAGGTCAATGCAGTGGTGCAGTGGTCTGCCATCATGGCTGGTTCGGGGACTAGCGTTTGGCAGGTGCTTGGGCACGTGAGTCCCCCTGGCCTTTCCTTGGACGGCCCCTCTTGCGCTTCACTGGAGGGGCCACTGCTGCAGGGGCAGTGGTGTCTGTGGACTCACCCCCTCTGTGGACGCAGGGGAGGATGATGAAGTGTCATCCTGCTGCCCAACGGGGGAGGCAGAGGGGTAGAATGTTGCGCTTGCCTGTCCCTCAGAACCGCCACTAGCTGCCCCAAGAGGTCCACAATCTGTCCCATGCGTGTGTCCATGGACCTCAGCAGCAGGAGGTGCTCCCGAGATTCTTCCTCTAACCGGCCCATTCATCCCTGGGCCTGTTGGTATGCCCCAAGGACTCTGTCGATGTGGCCCAGGGCTTCCGTCCCAGGTCTGCATGAGCCTGTCCCGACCAGCTGCACTGCTGCCACGGTCCTGTCCGGTCCTCACATTGGCCCGCTGCATCCTCTCCCTGGCCTCCGCAGTCGATGTGGTGGGCTGCTCAACCCCTGGGGCAGGGAGGGTGTTGCGGACAGCTGTGGTGGTGGTGGTGGTGGTAGTAGTGGTTGACACACAGGCCGTGACAGCAGCTGTCAGAGGATGGTCAGGGGCTGCAGCTGATGTGGTTGGGGGGGCAATGGGTGCCTGGGACTGGTTGCGGCCTGCCACACCAGTTGGGCCAGCGTGGAGCTCCTCATCCAATGACTCCAGGGAGTCCTCATCCAGTTGTCTCTGTTCCGGGGGGGACTGGCTCTGCAGGGTGGTGTCATCCTCTGCAGTGAGTTCTTGGTCACCTGTGGGTCAGATGAGAAATGGTCATTGTGTTGCACCCATCAAAGTTTGTGTTAGCAGTGTTACATCAACTCTTTGTACATCCAGCAGTTGTTCACTGTACAAATTAGCATTGACCGACATCCAGTGATGCATTGCAAGCTGTTGTGGTACATACATTACTTGTCCATATTGGGAGTTGTCAAGACATGACATGCACAATATAATTTTTTGACATTGACAGTCTCATGTTGGCATCCTGTTATTGATCTATCATATGTCATCCATTTACGCGTATGTGTCACTTGTAGAGCCCTTGTAGCGGTTCTCTCTGCACAGTGAGTGAGCATTGTAGTTTCATGCATACCTTTTCAATGTGGTGTAGATATCTGTATTTGCAATTCCAGACATGCTTAAGTTTGCTTTAATTAGATCCTAGGTGGTCTGGACCACTGCTACTGTCAGATGGCATGTAGTGGTGTGCATGGTTGTGCTCGGAGTTCAATCGACATGTGTTTCAGTCATTCACACTTTGGTTGCTGTCACAGTTTCATTTTCTTGGGTGTGTGCACACTATAGTTGCCAATGCTATCTGGGTGTGCAGTTGTGCATTGAGAGGCCTGGTGTCCTATGCCAACATGTTTTTTTAAATGCATATCTGGCTGCATGTTGTGGCTGTTGATATGTTGTGTTTGCTGTGTTTTCCTTGTATTTGTGGAACCTCTCTATGTGTGTAGGATGAGGGCTTCCATCTTGGTCCAGTGTGGGACAAGTCAGCATGATATGTCCACATGCCAGTTCTTTTGAAGTGTACATTGCAATGACTGACACATGCATGTTGGTGAACAAAGCGATACCAAAGGGGATGATGGACGGAGCGCTTGAGCAAATCAAACACTCACCCCCAGTCAACTGATCTGGGTTTAATCCATCATCATTCTTTAGCTCACTCCACCACCCCAGTTCAGACATGGCCATATGCAAATCAGTCTGACCCTGTGCCTCATGGGAACAGTCCAGCCCGAACTGCCAAGCCATGTCTTCCCTGGACCGGAAACAAGCATCCTGGGACCGGTTTCTGGCTATTCAGCCGTCATCAGCCAGGCTAGCTTGAATCCAGTGGCAAAGTGAGCAAGGGACCCACGTCTGGGCATACCCTGCCAACTTAGGGCGAACAAAGCGATACCAAAGGGGATGATGGACAGAGCGCTTGAGCAAATCAAACACTCACCCCCAGTCAACTGATCTGGGTTTAATCCATCATCATTCTTTAGCTCACTCCACCACCCCAGTTCAGACATGCATGTTGGTGCCAGGAAGTAATGGGTCTTGTGTGCTGGCGGTGAGGTGGGCCCGTGTGAGTTGTTGTGTAAGCTTCCCAGCCCCACACACCCCGACCTGTGAGATGCGGTTACCTACCTGTGAGTTGGGTGGGTAGCATACATTGCCTGCCACATGCTTCTTATTGGGGGTGTAGTGTCCCATCCTCCATAGTGGTGGAACAGCTTGCATGTTGCATTTTGTGGGACGGATAGCCAGACACACTGCACCGTCTCACTGTGAAGATGGCTAACTACCGTTTGGGGTGAAGGTGAGCAATGACATGGCTATGTGACTTGGTAGAAATCTTTGGATGGAATGTGCGTGTGGTGAGCATGATGTGTGTGTGGCTTTTTGTACCCATTGATTTCAGATTACATTTGGTCATGGGGTATAGCCCCCATCACTGTTGTCCCAGCTATCTGGCTGTGGGGTTCACTCCCCCGACATTTGAAGGCACAATAGGGCAAGGGATATGGTCTCATAGCACAGTGGTGACATACAGCAGGGTGAAGATCTCACCCAGCATACATTTCCACACTGTCATGGTTTCATGGTATTTGTGGACCTGAGAACATGAGCCCAGTACTGGTGTAGCAGTTGTTCCAGGGCATCCATACACTGACAAGTTGTGGTCAACAGTGGTGTGTGTGTGTGAGATGTACTCAGCCCTGTGCAGACAATGTATGGTTTTGGGGCCAGACTATACCAGCACTGTTCAGACAGACAGTGTGAGATGTGAACATTGTCAATGCATACACACATTGGTGGTCCAAACAAGACACCTTTGACAATTTAATTCAGACAAGGTGCTGTTCTGCAATTCAGTGCAGCACTGTGGTAGCTGGGTGTGTTGCGGGACATTTGGCATCTGCTTAGTTTAGCATTGTGAGTCCCAGCTGCAGTGTAGTTTTTGGGTGCACTGCACTTCCACTGTTTACATTGCAACACTGTGGTATGACATGGGTGATTTGCACTTTGCCATACAAACGGCCAGACACTGCTGCAGGGCAGCATGATCGTTGTTAGTGTTGCAGTGTGTGATGCCTGGCACAGTGTACACAATGTGGGTCAATTTTGAACAGAGACTTGTGCATGGTGACTACAACACAACTGTTTTGCATTATTTGTGTTGGTGACTGTGGACTAAGTGGCATGGTGTCATGTGCGGCTTCACAGACGTCACATGCCTATGAGTGGGACTAGTTCTCCATCCTGCTCAGCTGTGGGCCAAGGGGGCCTGGTGGGAGTTGTAGTGCAGGCCTCCCAAACACCCACCCACCTCCCGGTAAAGATGGCTACCTACCTGTTAGGTGAGGGTGTAGCACACAATGGCTGAGGCATGCTTCTGGGTGGGGGCAGTGCTCTATCCTGCTCAGCTGTGGGCCAAGGGGGCCTGGTGGGAGTTGTAGTGCAGGCCTCCTAAACACCCACCCACCTCCCGGTGAAGATGGCTACCTACCTGTTAGGTGAGGGTGTAGCACACAATGGCTGAGGCATGCTTCTGGGTGGGGGCAGTGCTCTATCCTGCTCAGCTGTGGGCCAAGGGGGCCTGGTGGGAGTTGTTGTGCAGGCCTCCCAAACACCCACCCACCTCCCGGTAAAGATGGCTCCCTACCTGTTAGGTGAGGGTGTAGCACACAATGGCTGAGGCATGCTTCTGGGTCGGGGCAGTGCTCTATCCTGCTCAGCTGTGGGCCAAGGGGGCCTGGTGGGAGTTGTAGTGCAGGCCTCCCAAACACCCACCCACCTCCCGGTGAAGATGGCTACCTACCTGTTAGGTGAGGGTGTAGCACACAATGGCTGAGGCATGCTTCTGGGTGGGGGCAGTGCTCTATCCTGCTCAGCTGTGGGCCAAGGGGGCCTGGTGGGAGTTGTTGTGCAGGCCTCCCAAACACCCACCCACCTCCCGGTAAAGATGGCTACCTACCTGTTAGGTGAGGGTGTAGCACACAATGGCTGAGGCATGCTTCTGGGTGGGGGAGGTGCTCTATCCTGCTCAGCTATGGGCCAAGGGGGCCTGGTGGGAGTTGTAGTGCAGGCCTCCCAAACACCCACCCACCTCCCGGTGAAGATGGCTACCTACCTGTTAGGTGAGGGTGTAGCACACAATGGCTGAGGCATGCTTCTGGGTGGGGGCAGTGCTCTATCCTGCTCAGCTGTGGGCCAAGGGGGCCTGGTGGGAGTTGGAGTGCAGGCCTCCCAATCACCCAGCCACCTCCCGGTAAAGATGGCTACCTACCTGTTAGGTGAGGGTGTAGCACACAATGGCTGAGGCATGCTTCTGGGTGGGGGCAGTGCTCCATCCTGCTCAGCTGTGGGACAAGGGGGCCTGGTGAGAGTTGTAGTGCTGGCAGAATGTACACATGTACCCATGGTGATGTTGCTAACTACCTTTGGGGGCTTCAGGGGGAGTGTCTGTTGTATCTGTGAGAGATGTGTTGGGGGAGTGTTGTGCACATGAATGAATTTGTACCTAGGAGGTATTATTTTGTAATAGTGCAAGACAGTACATTTGTGTGATGTTAGGCATTTGTTTGTACT
This sequence comes from Calotriton arnoldi, assembly GCA_963921515.1. NCBI lineage: Eukaryota > Metazoa > Chordata > Amphibia > Caudata > Salamandridae > Calotriton > Calotriton arnoldi. The sequence goes on from CAWUFW010009287.1 coordinate 452,809, forward strand.
TACCAGCCTCCACTCCCCGGGTATTCCTGAGAGACCCTCTGGATGTAGAATGCCAAGCACCTTCTCCTCCCATTCAGTGAATGTTTTGAGTGGAACGGGAGGGCCACTGCCTGTCCTGCGAGCCAGCTCATGGTTCTTGGCTCTCTTCTTTTTGACCACTGCCTTCAGATCGTGCCACCTCTTCACGATTTCATCTCTATTGCGTGGCACGGTCCCTACTGCATTGACCTTCTCTACTATCCTTCTCCACATTTGCGTCCTTGTTGCTAGTGGTGTCTGTTGGACCTGGTTACCAAACAATTGTGGTTCTACCCTGGTTATCTCATCGACCATGACCCTCAACTCACTCTCACTGAATTTGGGCATTCTCTGTGGTGACATGGTGTGTGATGTGTCAAGGTGTTTAGGGTGCAGGTTTGGGAGTGGTAGTGGTGGTTGTGATGTGTATGGTGTGTGCTGTGCAAAGGTGTTAGAGGTGCAGGTGTGGAAGTGGTGGTGGTGGTGGTGATGTGTGTGTGTTGTGCAGATTTGCCTCTCCTGTCATCTGTGGTGGATGTCCCCTCAGTTGTGGAGTTTTGCAAAGGATTGTGGTCTGTTGGGGGCTGGATTTATACTGGTGGGTGTGTCAGGATGGGGTATTGGTTGCAGGTGTGGTGTGTGTGTGTACCTGGGATTTGTAGTTTTGGAGTTTCCCATGGGGGTGTGTCTTTGGGCTGTGTTAGCTATTTTTGGGTGCATGCCTTGTATGGTTGGTGCACTTTGTGGCCATGTTGTGTGTTTTTCTAGCGACCGCCATTTTTTTAACGAAGCGTCCGCAGTGGTGGCTCGGCTATGGCGCTTCCGCCGTCTCACTGATTCTTCAATGTTGTCGACCGCGGCGGTCGGAAACAGCGCACTGCACCGCGGGGATGTCGGGAATATCATAATTTTGATGGCGGTCGTTTGGCCTGTTTCCGCTGCGAAACCAACCGCCGCGGACGGGTTTGGGCCCTTTCCGCAGGCGTACGGCGGTTTCTCGGGTCTCCTTTCCGCCACGGTTGGAGTTTTACCGCCGAGGATCCTAATCTAGCCGTCGATTTTCCCGCGGTAGCGGCGGGTGGTGTTTTCCCGCTACCATGGCAGTCGTTTTTTTTTCCGTCCGCCATCGTAATGACCTCCATAATTTTTTATTTATAACCCTATTTAGGGGCTGATTACGATAGCGATCCGCCCGCCATCGTCATGAGATTTACCCCCGCCACATTATGATGGCGGTGGGTATCGTGGCGGGCAGAAAGTCCATCCGCCGCATTACCGCCGGTAGCAATCGTCACGATTGCCTGGCGGAGCGGTCAGCATGCTCACAATGGCGGCGGAGCCTAGCAGGCTCCGCCGGCACAATTATGATGCCTGCGGAAGCTAACCTTTCCGTGGCGGTTGAACCGCCATTGAAAGGCTGGCGGAGAATGCCTTCAGGGGCTTGTTGCGGGCCCCCCTTGTGTTGGGGGGAGGTGTGGGTGAACTGGGGGGGTACCCATGGTACCTCCCTACATTTCACTGCACCAAGTGGCAGGCACAGTGTAGTGCCTGCCACGTAGTGCAGTGAAATGCACAACATGCTATTTTTGACATCGTGGTGGTGCTGCTGTCAGCAGCCACTGCTGCAATGTTCAAGGTGTGGAATCCGACCGCAGCGGTGGCGGTCCCATCATAATTGGATATGTGGGACAGCCGCACGCATGGCGGTTGGACCCAATCACCGCTACGGTGGCGGGCGGACCAAGTCCGCCCGCCATCGTAATGAGCCCCTTAGTGTCAAGACAAGGGGGCCGATTCCGATTCGGGCCGGAAATCTCTCCGACCGAGCCGGACCCGGAGAGATTTCCGACCGAATCGGACCCTAGCAGCCCGACCGAACGAGTACGATGCGCACGTATGATATCGGACTCGAGTCGGATCGGACTCCCATTGAAGTCAATGGGAGCCGGTCGTACAACGCGTACGCGGGCTCCCATTGACTCAATGGGTGCGAGGCGAACAAGGGCGCCCCCTACAGCGTGTATGCGGCGAAGCGACTCGCGCCGTATACGCACAGGTAGGGGGGACCCATGGGTCCCCCCTGTGTGCGACTCGCGCGGCTACGCGTACAGTGGGGTCCGACACGGACCCCCAAAGTGCGGCTCCGACTGCTTCTTTGAGCCGGACGGCACGGGTCGGTCGGACTGCTCGCGGCGCGCATCGTACTTGCCCAGCCGGGGAACGTCTCCATTACGCGGTGCGAGGCACATCCGTGCGAGTCGGTCGGAGAGGTCGGGACCCGGGAACGAGTCGGTCGGCGAATTTGCATGCGCTCGCATCGTACTCGTTCGCCCGGACGCACGTACGAGTCGGTCAGGAAAAAGGGCTCCGAATCGGATCCGGTTCAGCCGAATCCGATTCGGTGCCCTACCGGCTGAGATCGGAATCGACCCCAAGGTCTTTGCAGGCTCTTTAAACAACACATGGCTGGCATTTTTCTATTGGCAACCCTACTTTATATTCCTTTTCATGAAATGCATTTTCACACTACAGCAGTAATTGTAAAACACAAATGTAAGGAATAGGCAGAGTGGGGGTCCAGAGGGTACTGAAACCAGAAAAAAACCGAAGCCTTGGTAACCAGTTTACAAAGGTTTGTAAATATGCAAATGGTCTTTAAAGACCTGTGAAAAACTCGGGCGTGCCGGAGATAAGACTCCAGACACTGCCAAGCCGAGCCCACAGCAGCACACTCACTGACCTCCGTCCCCACGTAAATGAAGACAGCTTGGAAATGCAACAAGTAAACATTGCCGCACTTCCAGGCCATCTTCATTTACATGTACTTTCAGAGGCATCTGCGCCCCCCCTGGGAACCCATCCACGTCCGCCCAGGGGGGCACACCCCACAGTTTGAAGACCTCTGCCTTAAGGAGATCACTGCGATGGGGCAATGACCGGAAATGATGGACAATAAAGTCAAAGACCTCACCATCGACACAAAATCCATCAGAGCTGAGATTGGAGCATTCCAGGGCCAATTAGATGACATAAATAATCGTCTCACTACAATGGAATCTCGGATGGCCGACTCAGACTCCTGGGACTCGGAACTCTGGCGTTTACAGCACAAGGTTGTCAATCTGGAAGATAGGAGTTGTAGGGACAATATCTGTTTCTTTGGGTTCCCCGACCGGGTGAAGTTGGATAATGTGGGAGGCTTCCTCTGAGACCTGATCCCCTGTATCACTGGCCACCACTAGAGCTACAGAGGGCACACCAAATACGCATCCGTAGGCCTGATACTGGAGATAGAGCCCAACCAATCATTGCATGTTTCCTAAAGCACGGGCAGGCTCACTAATCTTTGCTGCAGTTCTCAAACAGGGACCCTATGATTATGAAGGACACAAGATCCACATATCAACTGACTTCTCCAGGGAGACAATTGAGAAATAGAAAACATTCTCTTCACTCTGACCTGTGCTGTGAAAATGGGTTATAAAATATGAGCTTTTCCAGCTCACACTTGATGGCAAATCCAAGGACTTTCTAGAGCCAGGGGATGCTCATGCTCTCTTAGACAGTCTGCCAGATCCTGATATGGACGCAACACCTACCTCCCCCTATGCTAACTGTGTCCTCCTGCCCAGGGATGAAGGGAGGACCCGCCAAATGGGCAGGCTGCAGGACAGAGGGTTACAATCCCAAAATGGGAAGGATAGAGTGATCAGGGCAGTGGTGAATCTTACACAGGACTCAGGCCAAAACAAGTCTCTCTCACCGCTGAAGTCTTGCCTGGATCCAGAACATGGCAACGATGAACAATGATTTTACCTGTGGCCTGCAGCCTGATTTAGCGGATGAGTGGTCTCTTTCTCTGTATTTGTTCTTTGCACCATGTACTGTTTATAATATTATGAAGTTTGTCTGATTTGATCTCTGCTGGGTCTTGATCCCTTTGGTATATGGTCCACCTGTTGATTGGCTATTTCCTGACCTCATCCCTGCTTAGGTAGCCCCCCCTTGTCATCACTTATTCATGTGCCCTAGGTTGGTGGGGACAGGAATTTAGCCCTGCATGGAGAAGCTACTCTTTGCCTAACCCTCACTGGACGAGGGGTTAGACACACTTCGTGTTTAGACACGCTTGTTGTCTTGCACCATTCCCTTGCCCTTCCACATCGGTCACCCCTCCAGGTATTCTCCCTGTTGGTTACAGTTTACTTTAGTTTACTGCCTGCTGCCAATGCCACTTGGCACTTGCTGATGCAGGTATTGGGTTCTTTCTCCCCTTCGCTGGGGCCTTGCGGGCTCCTGGGATGGTTTACTGATAGAATATCGATGTTAAAAATATTGATAATCAAAATATCGAAAAAAATATAAAGACTTCAAAAATATTGACTCCCATACCTACACAGGTAAGTCTAAAAATATTGAATCAAAAATATTGATGTAAACAATATTGATTTAAATATATATATATTAAATAAAATAATATATATTAAATATAATAAATATTAATATTAATTTTAACAAAGTAAATTAAATTTAATATACATCTTTGCAAAATATTACAAATAAACTTAATAAAAAAAAATAAACACACAAACATGATAATTTATCCATATATATATTTACATTAAAATAATTAATAAACTATTATCTTTAATTTATTTTAAAACTTTAAAATATATAAAAATAAATTTATATATATAAATAATTTAAAATATTAAAAAACATTCTAGAATAAATTAAAACATTAAACTATGAAAAATATTTAAACCTAAATTGGCCAATACAATCAGTGCAACTGTAGGAAAAGTGTTGGATAGCAAAATAATTAAATTTACTATTCCAACTCCAGTGAGTGCAACAGTAGGGAAAGTGTTGGATAGCGGAGGGGTAAAAATTACTATTCCCACTCCAAACAGTGCAACAGTAGGGAAAGTGTTGGATAGCGAAGGGGTAAAAATGACTATTTCCACTCCAGTGAGAGCAACAATAGGGAAAGTGTTGGATAGTGGAGGGAAAAAAGTACTATTACCTCTCCAGTGAGTGCAACAGTAGGGAAAGTGTTGAATAGTGGAGGGGTAAAAATTACTATTCCCACTCCAGTAAGAGCAACAGTAGGGAAAGTTTTGGATAGCGGAGGGGTAAAAATTACTATTCCAACTTCACTGAGTGCAACAGTAGGATAAGGGTTGGATAGCGGAGAGGTAAAAATTGCTATTCCCACTCCAGTGAGTGCAACAGTAGGGAAAGTGCTGGATAGCGGAGGGGTAAAAATTTATATTCCAACTCCAGTGAGTGCAACAGTAGGGAAAGTGTTGGATAGCGGAGGGGTAAAATTTACTATTCCCACTCCAGTGAGAGCAACAGTAGGGAAAGTGTTGGATAGCGGAGGGGTAAAAATTAGTATTCCCACTCCACTGAATGCAAACAGTAGGGTAAGTGTTGGATAACGGAGGGGTAAAACAAATTATTCCCACTCCAGTGAGTGCAACAGTAGGGAAAGTGTTGGATAGCAGGGGGGTAAAAATTACTATTCCCACTCCAGTGAGTGCAACAGTAGGGAAAGTGTTGGATAGCGGAGGGGTAAAAATTACTGTTCCCACTCCAGTAAGAGCAACAGTAGGGAAAGTGTTGGATAGCGGAGGGGTAAAAATTACTGTTCCCACTCCACTGAGTGCAACAGTAGGATAAGTGTTGGATAGTGGAGAGGTAAAAATGACTATTCCCACTCCAGTGAGTGCAACAGTAGGGAAAGTGCTGGGTAGCGGAGGGGTAAAATGTACTAGTCCCACTCCAGTGAGAGTAACAGTAGGGAAAATGTTGGATAGCGGAGGGGTAAAAGTTTGTATTCCCACTCCACTGAATGCAACAGTAGGATGAGTGTTGGATAGCGGAGGGGTAAAAAAATATATTCCCACTCCAGAGAGTGTAACAGTAGGGAAAGTGTTGGATAGCAGAGAGGCAAAAATTGCTATTCCAACTCCAGTGAGTGCAACAATAGGGAAAGTGCAGGATAGCGTAGGGATTAAAATTACTATTCCCACTCCAGTGAATGCAACAGTAGGGAAAGTGTTGTATAGCAGAGATAAAAATACTATTCACACCCAAACACTTAGAAAAAATATATATATATTAAAAATTAAAAAAAATAAAAAATTAATAAACAAAAAAAATAAAAATAAATATAAAACATGTAAAAAGAACACATATTATAATACTAATTACATATAACAAAAACCTACAAATATTATATAAAATAAATACATTTACAAAAAAATAATTCTTTTAAACTAGAAAATATTTTCAAACAAAAATATTAATTAAAACATAAATGTATTAATTGTATTGCCTACCCTATAACACCACACCAATAACAAAACACTTCAACATTTTTTATTAAATGTATTTACATAATTAACATAATTAATAATGAATTAAAAAATATTGTTAATAAAAATAAAAAAAAACATTAGGGGCTGATTAGGATGGCGGGCGGACTTTAGTCCGCCCGCCATCCCAGTGGAAACGGGACCGGCCACCAGACATGCGGCAGTCCCGCAGCCCTGATTAGGATGCGACCGCCACCCTGGCGGTCGCATTCTGCATATTTGACATTGCGGCGGGTGCTGCAGCACCCGCCGCAATGCCAAATGAGCATGTTGTGCATTTCCATGCACAACGTGGCAGGCACCGCGTGGTGCCTGCCACCTTGTACATGGAACTGCAGGGGGGTACCATGGGTACCCCCCAAGTGCACCATCCCCTGGGGGCCCGCAACGGGCCCCCAAAGCACATCTCCGCCAGCCTTTCCATGGCGGCATCGCCGCCATGGAAAGGCCTTTTGAGACACATATCCTAATATGGATGGCGGTGCCTGCTAGGCACCGCCACCATATTAATGCCCAATTCCGCCCGGCTGGCAATCGGAACGATTGCCAACCGGCGGAAAAGCGGCGGATGCACTTGGCGTCCGCCGCGGTACCCCCGCCATTATAATATGGCGGGGGGTAAATCGGGTAGAGATGGCGGGCGGATCGCCACCGCCTGGCTGGCGATGGTGATCCACCCGCCATCATAATCACCCCCTAATTGACTACACACACTTTAACACTATAATATCCACAACACACACCTAAATTAAACTATAAAGTAATAAAACACAATTAAAACTTATTTTAAAATTAAAAACTATTACTATTAACAACTAATAATTAAATAATTAAAATGTATTTAATACACACCCTTTACACCTTTAAAAGTAAAAACAACACAAAAAATAAACAATTACCCAAAATAAATATCAAATAATTAACATTAATTAACAACTATATATAATTAATTAAACACAGATTACTTCCCACCCTTTACTCCTATAAACACCACAACACACACCTAAAATTAATTACAAAATTACCAAAATTAATAACCAATTAATTAATTAAAATTAATTAACAACCAATTATTAATTCATCAATTAAAAATAAATTACTTCACACCCTTTACACCTATAAAAACCACAACACACACCTAAAATTAATTACACAATTACCAAAATGAATTACAAATGAATTCACTAAAATAAATTAACACCCAATTATTAATTCATAAATTAAAAATTAATTACTTCCCACCCTTTACAGCTATAAACACCACAACACACACCTAAAATTAATTACAAAATTACCAAAGTTAATAACCAATTAATTAATTAAAAATAATTAACAACAAATTAATAATTCATCAATTAAAAATAAATTACTTCCCACCCTTCCCACTCTTTGCACCTATAAAAACCACAACACACACCTAAAATTAATTACACAATTTCCAAAATTAATTACAAATTAATTAATTTAAAATGAATTAACAACCAATTATTAATTCATAAATTAAAAACAAATTACACCCCACCCTTTACACCTATAAACACTACAACACACACCTAAAATTAATTACCAAATTACCAAATTGAATAACCAATTAATTAATTAAAAGTAATTAACAACCAATTATTAATTCATAAATTAAAAATAAATGACTTCCCACCCTTAACAACCTATAAACACCACAACACACACCTAACATTAATCACACAATTACTATAATTAATTACCAATTAATTAATTAAAATTAATTAACAACCAATTATTAATTAATTAATAATAAATTACTTTACACATTTAACACTATAACATCTCAATTATACAAATATTAATAAATAAAAATGTATCAATAAATTTAATATAATTAAATTACTTAACACCCTATTCCCCTATAAACCCACAACCTGCTACAGAATTAAAAACCCAAAATTCAAATAAAAAAATAATAATACATTTAATATAATTAAATTACTTCCCACCCTATTGCCCTATAAACCCACAACCCACTACGGAACTAAAAGCGCAAAATTCAAATAAAAGAAAATTAATAACTTCTAAAAATGTAACACATATATTAAAAATACAAACAATTCTTATACAAAAAACATACATCGCATGCATATAAAATATATACTAAAATACATAACAATAATAAAAAAACTATATTTGTAACAACTATATTTTCGCAAACGATATTAAACACTATTCGATATTTTTAAAATCGATATTACTTACCTTAAGTCGATATTCTTGACCACGATATTCTTGCTGTCGATATTTCTGACCTACGATATTAATGACTCGATATTTGTGCAACTCGATATTTTGTACTCGATATTCTGTCTCTGCACCCCTGGGATACTGGCATCTCTGATGTTTCAACGCACCGATCACAGTTCTTCTTCTTTCATGCCTTATAGGGAATTCAGGCTACCTTCCTACTCCCTCAAGCTCCCCTTCCTCTCTTGTTTCATCATACACACTCCCCTCCCTCTACCTCCCTCCACTACCATATATCACCCCCCCCCCCTTCGGCATTTCTCTTCCCTACCATCCAGATCCGGATGGCTACACAGGTTCCTTCTCAATCGCTGATCAAGTGGGCTTCAACACCTCCTTTTGGTGGGACTCGTAGCCTCACTGGACCCTAGGACACAAACTTACCCCCACCCTTCCTCTCTGCCACATCACTGTACTCCCTACTATATTACTGCCACTGTTCTGTTCTAAGCCTACCAGACAACACCTCCTATCATCACCGCTCATCCTAGGCTATATACATTGCCTCCACGTTATGATGACAAAGACTTTGACTGTACTGTCGTGGAACATAGCCTCATACACTACATTAAGCACAAGAAGTTCCATGTATATATCAATTTCAGACATGTGTACATTGCCCACCTGCAGGAAACCCACCACATCAGTGTAGAAGCAGACAAACTCAAATGGGACTGGATGGGCAAGGTCATCTATAGCAGTTTGACTATAGGAAGGTGCACCAGGAACAAGTCCACATCCAATATAGATATCAAATCATCTTCTTTATTAACATAGATCAATATAAAAGTTAAAATCCAGCCAACGTGTTTCATTCCATACACTCCTGGAACTTCATCAGGGCTCAAGATGGTGTAAAGAGTGGTCTTATTTGTAAGGAATGATATAGTGCTATTGTGTCCTTAATAACATGGATACAAAGTCCTCTGCATTCAGTATTTTCAGCCGATCAATGGACTACCACAAGTAACAACAGGCCTCATCAGGCCCCGTACTTGATACCGTATTACATGTTCAAATACAAATGGCGGGCGGTCTGGTTTTCGAAAAAAAAAGTCCAATCCATAAACCCTGGCACCTCAACGCCTCCTACTACAAGATGCCTACGAAGAAAGAGCTCCTTAAATTGCATCTTGAAACATTCATGAACCATGACATTCCGTCCATCCCGTCCACGCAAATGCTGTGGCCAGTGGCAAAAGCCACCATCAGGGGCAACTCATGCACGCCGCTGCCCCATAAAACAAGCACAGAGCGGCACAACAGGTCTTCCTTGAGGTCCCGATTTGGGATCTGACTCGACCTTCCTTGGCACACCCCTCTGATGCCCTTAGACTATGGCTCCAAAAGGAAAAAATTGATCTTAATGCTCTTTTCACCTCTGAGGCACAATACGCACTTCAAAGACTCCAGACCCATCACTATGAGCAAGGCAAGAAAGCCGGAAGGTTGCTTGCAGTGCAGCGGAGGCAACAGGAAGCGATGATAGCCATCCCAGTCATCAGAAACCGGGCTTATCAAGCTGTCAGACACCCCAAGGGATAGCGGACACATTTGCTCAGTATTATGGAGACGTCTACACCCCGGAGGCTATCACTGATGGTGCACAAATAGACAGGTTCTTCAATGGCATTCACCTCCCGCAACTTAATGTGAAGGGCCAATCACTACTTACTGTCAAGACTATTAAGGATGAGATAGAACAAGCTATCTCTAACTCTCCTTACAACAAAGCCCTGGGGAAGACAGCTTCTCTGTGGAATTTTACATTGTGAGCTCCCTGTATGCTGCCTACAAGGAGGCGGACAAGACTAGTGGCCTGGAATCAATCTCCTTTAGGGCCCGGATAACGGTGGTCCCCAAACCCGGTAAGGAGCCAATGTCCTGCGGCAGTTACCGACCCATCTCCCTCCTCACATGAAACTTCATTCTTCTGCCAGGCATATTTGCAGCCCTCCTTAAGCAGGTTATCTCCATGCTTCAAACAAGTTGGCTTCATCCTGGGACAGATGCCCCATAATAACCTCTGCACTCTGGTCCATATATTGTGGCTTGCCAAAGACATGTCGGAGGAAGCACTGGTCTTATCACTTGATGCTGAAAAGTCATTTATCTGCATTAAATGTGGGTACCTCTTCACAAGTCTTTCGAAATTCAGACTCAGTGATGACTTTATCGCCAAGGTCTGGTGGCTATATGAGTCCTCCACAGCTCAGGTAAATTGCTGGTGCTTCTTATCGGAACCCTTCCTTGTGCGACGGAGGGTGCAACAGGGGTACCGTACCCCCTTTCACCATTACTCTTTTTACTTGCCCTTGAGCCCTTAACCGCAGTCTTACACCAATTGGCAGATATTGTGGGAATAATCACGCCGGGAGGCCCCTCATCCTTGCTACTCTACACAGATGACATCCTGTTGACACTTACTTACCTCCCCACCTCTCTCCTAGCTCTTCTGAGGCTCATCACTGCATTTGCGGCAATAGTCAAAAGGTCAACTAGGACAAGAGTGAAGTCCTGCCCATATCAAAGACCATGGCAAAGGCATCTATTCTGGGCTATCAGTTCAGATGGATGCCATCCCACCTCTAATACCTAGGGGTATAAATCAACAGAGGCTTGGAGTGCATGATACTGGATAAACTCAAGCCCCTCATAGTGCGTGCCACAGCGGACTATGCCAACTGGTCACACCTCAATTATCGCTCTGGGCAGGACCCTAGCCATCAAAATGATGACACTCTGTAGAGTCACGTATGTTCTGGGCATGCTTCTCCTCTCCTGAGCTCTATTTTTCTCCTATGCTCGATAAACAGAGATATCAAAGGCTTAATAAGTGGTGCTGCGAAGCCACGATTAGCAATCTCCAAACTGATAGCTCACAGGAAATGTGGTGGTCTAGGCCTCCCCTTGGTAGAACACTACAGTCTTGTGCTACTCTTTGCACAACTTACCTACATGCAGCGACACACACCAACCCCCCTCTCTTTGTCCTGATCAAAATAAACCTCTCCCATAGTCCTCCTGGACTGCATTTGCTCTATAAACATGTTGCAACCATGACACGATCCCAGAATCCTAGGATCCAGGCAATGGTCCACTCCTGGGAGCATATCCATAATCTTCTCTCACCCAAAGCTTACATTCATGACAAGGCACCCATCTGGCAGAACAGAGGCATCCAAATAGGAGGAGCAATGCTCAACTGGACATTACAGCAACAGGCAGGCATCATGTGTCGGTCCCAGGTTATTAATTACTATACCCTCAAATCCTTCGAGGAAATAAGGGAAGAATTCCACTTCGCCAAATCAGAAGTGGAGATACCAACAACTCTACCATTGCCTTTTCAGCAAACTGGGCATGCCACCATTAGTGATATCGTACTCTTCTGTAGTCTCTTAACTTTTCTGCTGTGGCCATTTTAAAGGGATAATGTCTGGCTTCTATAACATGCTGGTACAGCATCTGTACTCCATACCCCAGACAAGGCTATTACAAGGCACCTGGCAGGATAGTCTCCAAACAGACTATACAGAAGATGACTCGTTGGAGATCTTGGAGAACTTGGATCGTGGGGTGAGGTAGGCTAGGATGAAATTTTGTCTCTTCAAGACTATTCAGGACTGTAACTTGGGTAATGCGTCTTACAGTATCATTCACAGTGCTAGCGATGTAGCCAACCTCGTTATGACACTGTACACATCTTATATGATTGCCAGGACATCTGTGACCTACTGGTCCCAGTGGGAGACATGTTAAGCAGATCTGTTCACATCCCGTTTCTGATGCCCCGGCACATGATAATGCTTTATTACACTGCTGACACCCCCACACTGACCAACAATGAATATCGATTTCTGTCTACAGCATTAACCACCACTAAACTCTGCATCCTTCGTCACTGGTGCTCCCCACATAAACCCACACATGGGGAATGGCAGGCCAAGATGTTTAAAATCGCCTCATATGAGAGGCTCATTTATAACCTGTTGGATAAACTTGAGACCTACATAGAGGTTTGGACCCCATGCCTAAATGCTGCCGCCTGACCATGCTTGGTCCCTTTTGACTACGATCCCTTCATGTGCCACAAAGCAAACTCTTCCCACTATGGACACTGCATGAGGACATCCAACTGAACCTGAGCACTGGCTATGACATTGCTTAATATTTGATAGGGAGGAAACCATGCGCTTCCACCCACATAGGATTGTTTACAGGACCTGTTGCGGGCACCGCAGCATGCAGCCCGTGCCCCGGTGGAAAAATTCACCGTTCTGAGCCCGCTATTTTAATCTTCCCCTCCCTTTTCATGTAGTACCTTCCACCTTCCTTTCCTCCCTTTCGTCTTATACCCGCCCACACCAGAACATTATCTATCACAGTATATATTGTTGTCAGTCTTGGATTCTGTTGTAATTGTTTATACCTTTAAGACCCTTTAAGTCATGGTGCAGAACCTTTGATGTCTTATATTCTATTTTCCTTTGTGCTTTGCCTGAGCAGGATTTCACGCTTGATAGTTGGTCTTTGGCCGGCAAGGGAGAATCATGCTCTAGCAGGCTGTACTCAAATAAAGAGTTTGCTGTAAACCTCAATGAAGACTCTGTGTTCATCACTACATTTTGGGGATGAGTAGCCAGCCGAAGAGCCTGTGAGGTGATTGTCGGACACACTCTACGTTTGCAGCTATGAAGGGATATGTGTGACACTCAAGGACTCCATAACCTAGGAGAAGGCGGACATCTGACGACAGTGCACCAGTCACGAGTAGCTCAACACAGTCTTGTGGCTTTTATGATTATTGCCACATCACAAACGGCAGTGCTTCAGCGGCAGCTTGAGATGCGATTTTGAGGTGTATCACAGTGTGAGACACTCACAGCATTCAGCAGCTACTCGAGCCCTGCTCAGTGTGAACCTGTTCCCCGCATGCACACTCGTTTGCTTCATGCAGTACCAGGAGCTGAAGCAGCCTTGTTCGTAGTGTGGCATGCACATTGTATCTTCATTCTTTACTCTTTTATCTCATTAAAGTTGATTTTGGACAGTCATTCAATCATACAGGCACATTGTACTGTGAGTACACTCATCCTTGAATAACAGGAAGATTAGCCTTACATCAGTAAGGCAGCGGCAGGATGTGGCCATTAGAGGAAAGCGCATTTCTTCAGAAACAGTCACCATGAAAAGAGGACTGTTTAGTTTCACTACAGTTGTCACAGTTACCAGTATGAAATCCTCTTCAGTTGTGTTCCTCCTCCTTTTTTGCCACACCATGAGACACCATTAATTTAGTGGGAGGACTGGATAGATTTATTTGAAAAGTACCATATTGCATTGGATGGTTAAGACTTTAGATCTGAAAGGAAAAAAGCTCTATTGTTAAGTACTTTGGGAAAAGAAGGTCATCACATCTTTGCGCTTCTTCCCAAAGCGCTTGAAATTAATGACCATCCACTTTGTGATGTGCACAAAGGGGCAAAATTACGTTTGGAGCGCAGATTTGCCAAAGAGGAGAATATAGTCATGTCAAGATAGAAATTTTATACTCATCTACTAAAGTCAGGAGAGTCAATGGATGACTTTGTGTCAAGTTTGCTCATACGTTCTGTCAACTGTCGTTTTTGCCAAATGACTGCAGAACTGATTCAGTTAATTGTGCAATGTAGGAGCAAATAGATACAAGAACAGTTGTGGGCAGCAAAAAACCCTTCCTTGAAAGATGCTCTCGGCATTGCTAAAGTAGTAGAGGAATCTGTATTGTGTATGAGTGGAAAGAGTAAGAAAGATATAGCGAGTGGTGAAGATGAGGTGGATAAAAGAGAAGATCTCCAAGTGAGCACTTGTGTCATAAACTCTAACAACAAACCAGTCAACAAATTCCAGAAGGGGGGCAGTGGTAACCTTAAATCCTCTAAAGTTTGTTAAAGGTGTGGAAATACCTTCTATTCTGAAGATTCTAAAACATGTTATGCTGTCAATAGGGAGTGCAGGAAATTTGATCGTAAAGG